>BFEA01000273.1:1780744-1792628 GCA_003427395.1 Chara braunii
CCTATACGGTATGCAACAGCGTGGGTATGCACGATCCTTGCTTGAAGTGCTTGAGGTGTGCCCCATTTTGCTTGTGCTTACTAAAAACTAGGCTCGAATAACATTCAATTCACCAGAGCCTCCCCCACAAGGAGGCGGTGATTTCTAAGGGACTCAAAACTCAATGCGCCTACCGTCTTCACCCAAATACAATCTATGGTCATTATTGTTGTATCTAGACTCAAAGTTGCCCCAAATGCAGCTATAATAAGTGTATCTTGTATTCGGGTGAAGACGGTAGGGGCATGGTGATAGCTGTTCCTTTGATGTAGAGGGCTAACCTCGTCGTGAGGGCTGTGCACAATATATGAGGGATGGGAAAAAAGACGACGAGCCTTTTATAGAAACCCTTTTGACAAAATGAGTGTTGGAAGGAGCACTTGCCTGATGACAACTGAAGATGAAGAAAACTTGGCTGATCCATGAACTGACCGGCTACAACTCCCACAAAGTGCTCTAGCAAGCTACAACCCCCATTGTCTGTACGGGTGACTTCAAAATGCATCCTTTATAGCAACATGGGGCTGACCAGTCCTGAGAAAGGAAAGCCGGGTCCACCCTCTGCAGGTCTGCTCAACCCACTCCTAAGTGGGGTTTGTCTCAGGGCCATCCCTACCTTGTGCTTTGGGATGGATAGGGATGACCATTGGGTTTGAGCTTACAATAGGGGTTGGAGCTCACTTGGTCAAGTGTGGGGTGTAGCTCAGGTCTTTTCATTGGACACATTCTCGATCTTCAGTTGGTTCTCAGTCAATTGCTCATTCCAATTCACAGGCAGTTCAGGGAGGTTTGTTAAAACAACTCATTGTCTTCCCAACCCGAGAGTGCAGCCCATTCCCTCTTATTCTCGCTATCTATCCTTAGTGCCCTCAATCATGGTCATTCCACAGGGTCGAGTCCATCCCTCAACTTACAATCATGACCGCACAAAAAGGTTACCCCACTCACACCATAAGGATGGCCTATCCCACCCTTCCCCTAGCACACCGCAATTTTTTTCGTTTTTCCCCCCGTCAGGACACATGCATTCAGACTCGTCTTGATTTCATGTCCAACATGCATACATGTAGATGCTGATGGCAAAACAACTTCCTCAAAGCAGAATCCGCAACAAGCTTGAGATGGTGCAGTTCAGCCACACAGAAAACTCGGGGATATGGCCTTCGGCTAGGAACTCGACTCAAGACAACTTGTCACATCTTGGGACTGCCCGATATCCCAGGCCCTCAAGATGTGCAGTCCCACTCTGGTACTTGCTGCAAAACGGAGTGGACTGGGACTGCCTTTTCATGTGCCCCTTCGGGGTTGACTTCGGACTCTCGACCTTCCAGAGATTTGACGGGCTGCCTCTACTGACTTCGAGAGGTCAAGTTGACTCTTGATCTAACCTAGCCACGCCCTACTGACCTTTCAGAGGACGTATGGCCAGTTGACCTTTCAAAAGGTCAACTGTAAACTTGCCTTTTCGGGACACCTGCAGACGACCCTAAGACTTCTAAACAATCGACCTACGGATCAAATCCACACGACCCGGGCTTCACACACCAGGCATTTATACACGGGTTTGGGGACAGGTCGTGGGTTCAAGGCACACGGGGTCAACAAATAACACAAACGTATTGTAAACTGGGTAGGGGAAAGTCTGGGGATCAAGCCCTGGTATCAGCAATCGTTGCGCGAACTGGGTGAAACCCTCTCACACACCTCCTTCACTCGAGATATGCTACAGCATGTTTTATCGCTTTTCGGGAGACATCTTTACCATGCACAGGCAAAATCAACAAGCACTCAAACCAAGCAGTCCAGTTCTTCAGCAACAAGTCATTCCATGCCTTCCATGCCACAACGTTTCCAATACGCCCCTTAGGCTTTTTAGGGCCTCAACCCATTCACCATGTTTTTCTTCGCTAAGGGTACACATCTTTTTCGGGGCCCCCATCCTCTTGGGATAGAAGATTTGCCATAGGTTGGCCCAAGAGACCGGTCCGGCCCATCTCCTTAGCTCCCTAGGTAGGAAGAACCCGTACGGTCGTGCAATTTCCATCATATTGTAGACCACCATGTCCGTTACGTAGGCTACCACCGCCTAAACATCACATCAACCATTTAGCACCAATCCCCACGCCTCCAAGCACCCCCCCTCTCCCGAGAATGGTCCTGGGCCTCAACTCATATGGGTACACAGTTTCTTTTGTGTCGGGCATCACAAACAGGTTGCTGTGATTCCTTGGTATGAGCCGTTTAGATCTAAGGTTACAATGGTAGAGTTCCCTTGTGTTCCATTAGGCAGGAAAATGTTGATGAAAGGGTATGATTCCGATATTCCCCACCGTTCCACTTCTTAGGGTCCGATGAACGCGGCACAGAGGCCCGCAATAAGCCTTCGTGGGTCCTATGACTGTCCTACAAGAACATAGGGCTGATAGTATACGGCAGTTCATTTGTCCATGAGGGTCTCATGCCAACCTTAAACTTCTCTTTTCTATAGGATCCGGGATTTGGAACTTCAGGTTCCAGTCCCTTGAAGGGAGGAAGCACCTACTCACGACCACCTGTTTTGGATTGTCCTAAGTCAGGAGCCTTCTTGCTCAGGATTCGGAAAAGGTTGACTGCCTTCTTCTGACCTTTGTTTCCCTGCCTTCAGGATGTGGTATGCAGCACCCCTCCCCCACCCACAAGCACTCGACAATCGGCTTGGACATCATAGTTCGGACTGTCTCCACCGAATTGGCAATATAGCACACTGGATTTCTCCTATCCACTGAAAGCTCAATGGGCGCTCCTCAAACACACATTCATTGAGAGAGGGTCGCTCCAACCATTGGTGACCTCACTTGTGACCTCCTCTCTTGCTTGGGGGAGCCTGGATGAAAGAAAGTCAGAGGAGGTAGAGAAGTGGAGTCGTTTGGCTCTCGGGATATCAGGGTGTCTCGGTATAAGGGCTATGTGTGCTGCCTTCTTTGTTATTGTTTGTAGTGAATTCCTTCCTGCTATTCTTCAACATCATATGGGTTCCACCTAGACTGCATAAACCACTTAGCCTTTCCACTGCTTCTCGGATCCCATCTGCCCCTTCCTCTTTTCTCTTTTCCCACATACCTGCATACACCATACCAATCAACATCCCGAAGTCCCCTTTTGACGTCAACAGTTGTTCGCTTTCCACTGATAGGATCCCTTGACTAAACCAGCCTTCACCGGTCATTCCGTCATGCACCATTCAACCCATATGCTAACCGTATTACTTTTCATGCAGCCAAGAAGAAGGTTGAGTCCACTGACCTGTCAACAGTTCTTTTTTTGATAGGCTCCTTCCCTTTTCCACGTCTCTCCCTTCTCTTTCTTTCCACATTCCAATTTACCCACAAACGCTCCTCTTGGTGGCTCAAGGAACAGGCAGCCCCTTCCTTGCCCTATTTCTCCACCAGGTGCAATCCAAGGTACTCCAGTCCTTCCACTTCCCTGGGGAGATGAAGGAGAGACTTAGTTAGGTATGAGGTTGAGGGTAATTATTAGGAGAAGGAACGAAGGATGCTTGAAGACTTCAGAAGCAGGAGACGAAAAAGAGGAGAAGGAAAGAAGAAGAGGACAAAGAGGATAGACCAATGGAGGGGAGAAGGAAGGACAATCCCTGCTTGCTGTTGACCTAAGCTACTTGATGATCCTTGTGACACATGCTCCTAAGTCTTAAGAGATTGGATAAGAAGGTTGGCTATGGAGGATGGGTGAGGAGGAAGAAGGGTGAAGGCCAACTACGGAGGATGTGTGGAGCAAAAGGAAGGTGGGGGGTTTAGGAAGAAGAATGGCTATGGAGGATGGGTAAAGTGGAAGGAGGGTTGAGGGATGGGGAAGGAGGCCGACTATGGAGAATGGGTGAAGCGCAAGGAG
The DNA here is from genome assembly GCA_003427395.1 of Chara braunii. Lineage (NCBI taxonomy): Eukaryota > Viridiplantae > Streptophyta > Charophyceae > Charales > Characeae > Chara > Chara braunii. The sequence continues at coordinate 1,784,672 of BFEA01000273.1, forward strand.
GGTGAAGGGTCGAAGAGGAAGGTCAGCTATGGAGGATGAGTGAGCTCGGAGAAGGGTGAAGGCTTGAGGAAGAAGGTCAGCTATGGAGGATATGTGAGGTGGAAAGAGGGTGGAGGTTTGAAGAAGAAACCCGGCTATGGACGATGGGTAAGGTGGAAGGAGGGTGAAGGGTTGAGGTGGAAGGTCGGCTATGGAGGATGGGTGAGGTGGAAGGAGGATGAAGGGTTGGGGAAGAAGGTTTGCTATGGAGCATGGATGAAGTGGAAGGAGGGTGAAGGGTTGAGGAAGAAGGTCGGCTACGGAGGATGTGTGAGGTGGAAAGAAGGTTGAGGGCTGTGGAAGAAGACCAGCTAGGGAGGATGGATGATGTCGAAGGCGAATGATGGGTTGGGAAAGACAACTGGCTATGGAGGATGGATGATGTGGAAGGAGGGTACAGGGTTGGGGAAGAAGACCGGCTATGGTGGATGGGTGAGCTGGAAGGAGGGCGACGGGTTGGGGAAGAAGGTTGGCTATGGAGGATGGATGAGGCGGAAGAAGGGTTGTGGGTTGGAGACGAAGGTTAGGTATGGAGGATGGGCAAGGTGGAAGAAGGGTCAAGTGTTGGGGAAGAGGGTCGGCTATGGAGGTTGGAGGTGGAAGACGGAAGGTGGAAGTCAGGGGGTGAAGGTCTGTTATTGAGGTCAAAGGTGGAAGATCGAGAGTGAAGGTTGGCCATGGAGGTACAGGGTGCAAGGTGGGGGGTGAATGCCGGTTATGGAGGTTGGAGGTGAAGGATGGTGAGCAAAGTGTTGCGAGATGTGGGTGGGATAGGAGGTGAAGTGTTAGGGAGAAGTTGGTGGAGGGATTAGGAGGATGCGTGTGGGAGAAGGGAGGCAAAGTCTTGGGAAGAAGTTGGCGGTGCGGTACGGAGGATGTGTACAAGAAATGGGAGGTGAAGTGCTAGGGAGAACTTGGTGGTCAGGTAGGGATAATGTGTGGGTGATGGGAGGTGGGGCAAGAAGGGGAGTGGGGATGTCCTACACCACCTATACCAATCTCCAACTACCCCCAAAATTCAGAAGAGCAGAAAAGTTCCTACTAACAACAAAATTGCAGCAAAGGGAATAATCAACCATTTGACAACTAACTGGAAATAGTATTGCAGCACACAAAAGTCATTATCAGTCAACAACAGAAGGTAGCAGCAACCAATGCCATCAGCGGTGAAACACAGCAGCAAAGCACACTGTTCTGATCCTGGCTATTCCAAAGTGCAATAACACAAGGAAAGACGTTGTCATTCAATTGCAAACAAAATGAAAGAACTTGGAAAACAAAAGAAGATGTACACCAAAGACCAATGACAAATCCCCCTTCACTCACCAACTCACTTCATCCTCCTTATCTCCCCCAACCTCTTCATTCAATAAATAATAATAATAATAATAACAATGAGTGACTGAAGCAGAACCAATGTCCGAATGTCCCCCTTACTGCCAGCAACCAATGAGGTCCACCATAGCCACGACCTACACCTTCTACCAGCTCCGAATGGTGGTGGCTATGGCAAACTAGTGGGGCTCTGCCCCAATGTTCAGAGGACAACGCAAAAGCACTTATGTCCCCTACTACTCATACCGCCATGCCTAACTCTGCCCTAAAGCCTTCTTGAAGTGGCACACCCCCACTGGGGCCGGTCAACAAAGGAGATGAAGATGCTGTTCACCATAGTCAGGTGAATACCTCCACCAATTTCCTCCAAGTCCCTTTCCTCCTCCTCCTCCTCCTACCTGGTCCGCTCCACCATACCCAAAGGTGGAGGGCCAGGCTTCCTTCTTTCCTGCATTGCTTACACCAGTGCTCCAGCGCTGAGACCACTACACTCGCTTCAGCAGTGTGACACCCAAACTTGCACACTGTAAATGAGGAGGAGCTCATTGCTCCTACCGAGCGGCTTGCCTCTTGGGCAGTGACTTTCCAGGCTGCTCGGCCTCCCGAGCAACAGGTGCTATCCTCCTTTCATAGAGAAACATCATTGCAGGTCTGATATTGTCCGCTATAGGCCCTAGACTCAGGCTACAGGACTGGTACCCACCTAGACCCAGGCCTGCCTGACTTCTAAACTCACTCGGCCTCTAAAGGTACTAACTTTTGTCTTCTTCTGTTGGCCTACGCTACTCAACTACATTGTAAGCTACGTGGGCCTACCCTACTGCTACTTGAGTGCTAGCCTACCGTTAAAAGTGTTTTCCCTGCTGCAACCCTCAAAGTCACGGGCACAGGTAAGTACTGGCCCGAGGCCCTCCCAAACATTCAAGCACCCTGGCAGGTCACACACACACTCAAGCAAAGCATGCACTCAGACAGGCACACGGGAAACAGCAAGCACACATACACATAGACTTAAAAATCTCAGCAGAAAACCAGCAAGGTACACATTCCAGCAGAAAAACTGAAAAACCAGCAAAGTTCTGAGTCTGTGATTTTGCAGGTCACTACACTACACCCCCCCCCCCCCCCCCCCCCCCCCCCCCCCCCCCCCCCCCCTTCAAGAACGAGGTCCCTTCGAGCGAGCAACTCAATCTGAGTCCCTGCAAAATGCATCATAACTTGATTTATAAGTGAATACTCCAAAGAGAGCTGCTGTATGCTTGTAGGCAGTGAGTGTTGCACAGATTGTGGGCGTTTGTCCAGCAACGACTGTGACGTTCATACGCATTGAAAACACAAGGTGCATCTGCAGTAAGTCTTTCCTAGAGATCCAGTAAAGCTCGTCCAACGGATGATACAGAAGGTGAACTTGACACCTAGGCTACCAGCCGGGCCACCACCCTGTTTTCCCGGGCGGCCCGGCCGTGCAAGGACCGGAGAAGGTCCCAGCAAAAAAAAAAAAAAAAAAAATCCAAAAAATTTTAAAATCCGAAAAAAACTTAAAAAAACTTAAAAAAACACAATGTTATGCACAAAAATAAACTGAACAACTTTTGCCTCAGGGTCACATAGAAATTCTTTACCAAATTTGGAAAAAAAAACAATACTTTTTTTTTTTTTTGGCCCGGTCAGGCAAGTGGTCCCAGGCCACTCTGGTAGCCTAGCTTGATACTGTGTGTTTCTCCCTTTTACGGTGTGTAAAACAATAACGTCGATTTCATGACCACCGTCGATATCACGAGGGATCATAGGCTCACGATAGGGAAAGGATTCAGCAGCAACGTAGGGATACAATCTAGACGTGTGAAAGACCGGATGCATGCATAGATGAGGAGGCACCTCTATCACATACGAAGGACCAAACGCATCATCCCCTACCACCTTCAGAATCTGCCAAGGACCAAGGACAATGGAAGAGGTTTACGAGACTCTTCTGAAAACTCAGACATTTTAACCCATATGTAATCTCCTTCCTGGAATGTCACAAGTCTGCAAAAACTCGTTAGCAAACTTCATCATGGCATGCTGGTGCTTGTTCATTGCTGCGAGAACAACAATCATAAGCGTTCATACTTAGCAGAATAGCCAGGCATGCCGGGAGTCAGACCCTGTGACTTCAGGGAACAAGAAGGAGAGAGGGTTGCAGATCTGCCAACCTAGTGCAACCTGTTCGGTGTCATTCCGGTGATGGAGTGAATGGAGTTGTTGTACAACCCTTTCACGGCATCCAACCCTTCATCTCACGTGTGTTGATCGGGAAGGATAAGGGCACGGAGAAGTTGGGTAACAGTCTGGTTGATTTCCTCAGCCAATCCATTGGCTTAAGGATGTTGACCATATGTCATTCTCAACTTGATGTCGTAGATTTGAGAGGTAAAATCCTTCCAATCTGCACTAATGAATCGGGTGTCCTGATCACTCATAAGAGTTTTCGGGGGGCTATATTGTAGAATGTATATATGATGAAATTCATTAATCGTTGGATAAGTCGGCGCATCAGGTGGCAAAGGAATCAGATTCAGAAATTTGGAAAACGATCAACGACCACCATAACTTGCAAATACCCTCCCTTACTTTCCTTTCTCATATCCGTGAATAGAGTCCGAGTCACCGGGACTGGAAGGAATAGGGAGAGGTTTCACCAGGTCATAAGACTTTCGCCTGTGGACCTTGTTTTGTTGACAAACTTCACACGCAACCACAAATTTCTGAGCAGATCCTTTCATTCCAGTCCAATCACATTGCCGCAAAAGACCCCCATAAATCTTCTCGAAACTAAAGTGCCCACTCCGGTCATGCACCACATCCAACAAATGAGTTTGGAGAGGTTCATGGTTGGGTACACAATTTGTCGAACTTTCTGTAGCGTCGGAACAACAGACCCTCACACTTATGGACATCAGGCTGACTGTTGGGGTCAGCCTCGAGCTGCTCAAGAATAGGACCGTTGTCTGGATCCTTGGCAGTGTGCTCTACCAACTCCTTCAGTTTCTTCCGGAGATCATAGGAACTCACAAGACAAGTCAAATACTCAGGATGACGAGAAAAAGCATAAACAACTTAAGTGTAACAACCTTTCTTGTGTTTGAGATCAAAATCAAAGACCTTGATTTCATGCAACCAGCGGGTCAGCATTGTGGACAGGTTAGTTCGCAACTTGATTCACTGCAAAGTTAGTTCACAACTTGATTCAATGCGAAGTCTCATTATCTAAGAAGACTTTGAAGGTCACCCAAGAGGTAGTGCTTCCAATGATCTAAGGCCTCGCGCAAGGCATAGAGCTCGGGCATGTAACTGGAAGTGACTACCTAATTGTTGAGCATGTGTTTACTGTAATAGTCGAGTGGACGCAAGTCATTACCAACATCTTGCTGCAACGTTGAGCCATCCCATATTGGCTCGTGTAGGCCCACATCTATGAATGTGAGTTTAGGATTTGTGATGCGAAGCTCAAGATGACTTACCAAAGCCTCTTTCAAGGCTTGAAAGCGGTCTCGCATGCATCACACCATGTGTAAGGTATATTCTTGCTAGTCTGTTTCAACAGTGGGTGAGCAATAACCAAAACAATTGGGACAAACTTCTAGTACTATGACGCAAGACCAAGAAAAAAACGCAATTCTTGAATGTATTTGTCGGGGTTTTCAACGTCGGACGCTGTCCGACTCTTTCGTTGAATTGAAGGACTTGATGAGACTGACGTTTGCCAAAAAGTTATTCAGACCTGACCTATGATTGAGAGATTAAAAGTTTTCGAGCTTTAGTCCGGACGCTTGTGGCGTCCGAGTGTGACGATAGTAGTTGGCAGTGATCCACTCTTGTCGAAGCCGCAGAGGCGTGCAGGCATGGAAGTGGTAGAGCTAAACCTATTCTACCTAAAATAATGTCAGTCGCACGATTCAGGGCCTAGGTAGGCTAAAAAGAACGGCGCGCCGAGTACGAGGCCCTGGCGCGGGAGGAATAGGAAGTTTTTTTTATTTCTCGGACCCGCGGGTTTTTCGAATCAGGGAGCCGACAGGCCAGTGCCGAGGCCTAGCCATGGATGGGCTGCCATCTATGGGAATGCGGCGGCAGGGCCTAATGCCTCAGGCAGGCGAAGTCTGTTGAGCCATAGGCTGGAGGCGACCTACTGGGCGCAACCCTTCAAGTAGAAGGGTTGTTGTTCTAGCTCCAGTGATAAGAGCTAGCCTAGAAGGCACCGCATCAGACTTTCAACCAATGGGTTCTGGGATCGAGGCCGACACGGTACTATCTGGGCTAGCTCTTTTGAGCTGGCCGTAGGAAAAACGATCCGGCGCGGCGATTTCGGCCGCGCAATCTATAGGATCACGCGGTCTGAAACAACCGCACGGATGCTGCATGGTGCCTGCGCAAGGATGACACGCATAAATCAAAAATAATAATAATAATAATAATACAAGTAATTTTTTTTCTTTTAGGATTTGAGCTTGGGTTTGTACTTCAACAGTTCGTGGGTGAGCCCACAAACGTGACATAACCGTTGGCATAAGCCAACGGGAATTAGAGGAAAAAAAACAAACAAGGTCAAATGGACCTAGTTTTTCTCGAGAATTACCCATTCTATCCCGAATGACCTTATCTGCCTCTACCTGTCCAAATGATTCTTATTCTCTATCTCCTTCGATTTCTTTTCGTCCAAGCTATCCTGAACTCAAGAGAAATAAAAATAATTGAAAGCTACTTGCAGTGGACACATCCTCTAACTCTAGGAAGCATCTAGGGCGGGGGTTCGTTGCTTCAGGAGCCGGCCCTGTTATCGACCAGAGTGGATCGTTCTACGGGGGGGTACTTGGCGGTTCGATGAAGATGGCCTGACTTCTGAGATCCGAGTCTTATGCCCGGGCGAGGAGGAGGAGTACCTCGGACCACTTCCCAGAGGAAAAGGCATGCAACACTTCAAGCAATGCCCCTGATCAAGAATCATGCACAAAGTAGCTTGTCATTCAAAAGGATTGGAAACGGATGAAGACAGGTATGTGTGTCGAATCTTAAGTCGGCGGTAGGTGGAATGAATGACTTAGGCAACGCGCCTCATCAAGTCAAAACTAAGGCAGACCGACTACCTTGTCGGCTGCATCACTGTTTCTCAGTAAGCCAACTCCTTGTTGGCAGTTGCTTGATTGTTTCGTGGTGTTCGACCTGAGGCGGTCGGATTGTATTTTGATCTTGTGATAATGGATGTATTAAATGAAGATTCGATTTCTTTTAGTTATCATTTCAGATTGGACATACTGTCCTATCGACTACGGTCAATTCCTTTCGATGTAACTATGTATGGTTGTTACAACTTTCTTTTGATTGTGTGTCTAAGGGACTAGGATTGAGTTAGGTTTCACGCTTGGTTGAGACCGTCCTAGTCGACCGACGTCTGCTTCGTACTTAGGAGATCAGCGCCCCAAGGGACGGGCGACGTTCGGGTCCACTCGGCGTTGACCAAGCGTATCTATACTACAGCGAACGAGCAAACGCCCTCGGTTGACCTACCTCTGCAATTGCATCTAAAAACCTTCGCACGTGGGTCAGTAGCTTGGTAGGGATATGCCCCTAAGGGTGGTGACAGCCCCTTAGGGAGGAAAGCTTATGCCCCGCGGGAACCTATCCTGTCGTAGGGGACCGTGAGATGTACAACTGGCGGACCTGACGAGAGCGGCGAAGGGACGACGCGACCGCGACCGTCTTGGCAGCTCGCGGGATACTTTACGTCGGTCCCGAGTTGTCTTTTGGTTTTGTTTTGTTTATCTACTGCGTGACATGGTCGGGAGGGCTCCTGCGCTTTGCGAAAAAGGCGGGAGCCAATGCGCTCGACAGCGGATGACCGCAACCTTGGTTGCCTTGGGCTGAAGGCATGCAGCAAACAACTAGCGCCCAAGATAGATGACGTTGTCTCTCCAACTTCAGATGGAACTGCGCTTCCTCGAGGAACTCAAGAACTTACTCAAGGTGTTTCATGTGCTCATCCATGGATATGCTGAAAATTAGAATGTTGTCGAGATTAAAAAAAAAAAAAAAAAAAAAAAAAAAAACATTAATCTGATTTTTGAAAACACGATCCATAAGGCCTTGGAAGGTGGTTGGCGTGTTCGTGCGACCGAAGGGCATAAAGATGAACTCGTATAGCCAATTGCACAACTTGAACGCAACTTTGTGCCGATTTGCAGGATCAATTTCAATGTGATGGTAGCCAAACTTTAGATCGATCTTTGAAAGCACCTTGCACCCATCTGTAGCATGCAACAGATGATTTATGCATGGCAGTGGGTAACAATTCTTCCTTGTTATTCGATTCAGACCACTGTAGTCCATACATATCCGAAGTTTGCCTCCTGTCTTGGAGAAACAAAACAGGTGCACCAAATTCANATTCTTCCTTGTTATTCGATTCAGACCACTGTAGTCCATACATATCCGAAGTTTGCCTCCTGTCTTGGAGAAACAAAACAGGTGCACCAAATTCAGACACACTTGGTTTGATCCACCCAAACATTCTTCCTTGTTATTCGATTCAGACCACTGTAGTCCATAC
>BFEA01000273.1:1852469-1863542 GCA_003427395.1 Chara braunii
CTCTTCTTCGTCTGATTCCCTCCTCTTCGTCTGTGCATGATCTGGACCTGGCGCCTTCTTCCTGTGTGTAGCACCAGGCCCCTTCACACCTTATGATAAGGATGATGTATGCTTGATCTGCATTGCGACATTGATTGGGCTGGTCATTGGTATCCCAGCATTCTGCTACGCTGTCTTGTACTCCGTGAGGGAGGTTAGTCCTGGTCAGGTCAGGACTTAGTCCTGGTCAGGTCAGGACTTATATCTAAGTCTTCCACTGCGCTATAAAGCACCATTTTTGTATGGATCAGGATGTACACTGTTTGTTGAGATTCTACTAGCACTGCATTGTCCATTCAGTCCTTTTCATCACATTGCGGATCCTTGGTTATATATGTACATCGCCCAACTGGGCATGTAACAAAGACGATCTGGCTGGACAGAAACAGGTCAAGGTTTCAGAAACACCCCTTCCCAGACTTGGAGACTAAACGACACATCAAGCAGGGTCTGAAACATGCCATCTGGGTTGATTGGAGGAGGAAGGCAAAGTCGGGCACAGGGAGTGGCCATCAACTACACTGGCAGCAGTGCACTCTCGCAAAGGTCTGGTGATCTCAAAGTGGGTCCTGGATGTCGCACCCAGTAGAGGTTAGAGGAATGTGAGCAGGCAGAATGAGAAGGGGGTACTAGCATGATAGTTTTCTGTTTTAACCAGGGCACTCTGTTAAGTAGGGCCGCGGTTGGGCCGGTAGGAGACTGCTGGTACGAATTGGACAATGTCCTCTGGGCCGAGTTAGTCCCAGACTACTTCTGACTAGGCCCCGGTCCCGGGGGTAAGCCCAGTGTCGGTCCTGTTTCTTCAGATGGGCAGTCTATTTTCAGTTCACCTAGTATTAGGTTCACCCAGCTTCCTGAGCAGATTGGTAATCTATTGTTCATCTTTACATTGGGTGAAGCTCAGTAGGCAGAGGATTTCCCTGATTAGGAACCTGGTAAGCCTACGGCAGGGACTTTCTGCAGGTGCAAGCCTGTAAGCTAAGCTGGCTGATGCTGTCAGTATCCTGGGTTGAATTGTGAGGTCCCCGGCCTCAAAGCGATTTTATAAGGATTGATTAAACAAACAGAAAACAAAGAAAAAAAAGAAAACCAATAGTTTTTAGCATTTTCGTGTTCCCATGATGTCAGACCATTGGCGTCCTGGGGACGCCATATCATCTGACATACTTCGACATAAAGTACAATCAGAGTACATCCGAAGGTCCCAAAAAAAACATAAATTCCCAGGTACATCAGATGGTCCCCACGATGTCGGATCATTGACGGTAAAGCATCCTGGGAACGCCATACCATCTGATGTACCTCGACATACAGTACCTGGGAACGCCATACCATCTGACGTACCTCGACATACAGTACCGTCAGCAAACATCAGAGGGTCCATAAATTTTATTTTTTTTAAATCCAGGTACATCAGATAATCGGGCGTCCCCTGGAGACTACCATCAATGGTCTGACTGTTTTTTTCCGAATGCCCAATGTTGTAAGAATTCAAAAAAATGTCAATTTTAACTAAAAGGCTGTTAAATGTAGCGCTTTGCAAGGGGTTTGGAACTTTTGAGTGATCTCATGCTCAGGACTTCCAATTCGAGCTCGCATATCATAGAGTGAAAGGAGAAATCTCGTTCACGGTAAGGAGAGCTCTCAAAAGTTTGTTTGAGCAAGTTGTTACGACGCTGGCCAATTTCGAAGTCCAAATTCACGAGAAAGTACAATGTCATCCAATTGCAAAAGAAATGAATGAACTTGAGAGGAGAGAGAAGAAAAAGAAGAAGAAAAAGAAAGAAAGAAGACGGCGAAAATGTACACCAGCAAAAGAGTGGAAAAGACCAATGACAATTCCCCCTTCTCGCCAACCAACCCCTCCTTGTCTCCTCCTCCCTTATTCAGACAATAAATAATAATAATAATAAGAAATAATTTGCAAGATACCCCCATAAGATGAGATATATGCAAAAATGCCCCTGAAAGATGTGGGTAGAGCGGAATGCCCTTTTGGGCCGAAATCCTTGTGTTATGCCCCTGTCAGGTGGGTGTGCATATTTGCAATCTGGACCTCCCCGTTTGGGCCTTGGCCATTTGAAATCTCACCTAGGATAAGTTGGCAAGTACCGGGGCATTTTGCAAGGTTGGACGGTACCCGGCAGGGGTGTATTGCAAAGATGGGGGTCCAACCGACGCGAGGGGTATTTCACAAAGTATTCTTTTTGTCAGAAGAACATTCCGCTCTACCCACATCTTTCAGGGACATTTTGGCATATATCTCAACTTACAGGATATTTTGCAAATTATCCCAGGGTTGCATGCATCCCTGCTGACCGCCGACCGTATTGCAGCCGACCAGTTGGGCCGACCGGTCGGCGGTCTGCCGACCAGTAAAAAAAAAAAGAAAAAAAAAAAAAAAAAAAAAAAAAAAAAAAAAAAAAAAAGGTCCACTGATTTTTTTCACAAATCAGAGGTGGGGGCTGTACAACGCTTGCTGAGTACAGCCCAAATCCGCTGAGAAACTCTTGGGGATGGGGGGGGATATGAAAGGGTTGGGGTTGGAGTAAAGGGAGGTATAGGGGTGGTGTAGGGGTGGTATAGGGGTGGTATAGGGGGTATTGGGGGTGCCCGGGGGGTAATGAGGGTGTTGGGGACGATTTGGGGGCGGTTTTGGGGGGTGTATGGGGGTATTGGGGAACGCTATGGGGGTGTTGGATGTGTTATTGGGGGTTCTGGACCTCCCCAATCTTATTTTATTTTTATTTTTTTTGCAGGGTCCCGACGACCCCCGACCGGTAGGTGCTGACCAGCCGATCGGTCGGCGGGTCGGCAGCCGACCAGTCAAGGGCCGCCGACCGTCGGGGGGTGCAACAATGAATTATCCCTAATAATAATGACGAATGGCTGAACCAGAATCAATATCTGAATCCCTCTTCTATTGCGAGCACAACCAGCTGTCCCCTAGCCGGTATCGCCCAACTGCAGGTCGGGAGCAGCCCCTGCATGTTCTCTCGTGAACACGGTTCTCGCTGCTATGAGGTTCCCCGTATGCCTACAATTAGGAGTTGTGGTAGGTAGGTAGTGTGAGGTGAAATTGAGAGAAGAACATAGCTTTTAAAAAAAAAAAGAGGTCCACCATCGCCATGGCCACCTTCCTCTCTCTTCTTCATCTAGGCCGAGGCTATGGCGGACTACTAAGGGCCTTGCCCTCACGTGCAAAAGACAACGCAAAGCAGCTATGGCCTGTTCTTCAGGCCACCATGCCTGACTCTGCCTCGAAGCTTCTCAATGCAGCTCTACCCCAATGGGGGCCTTCCAGATGCAGCGCTCAACAAGTTGATGAAGATGGCATCCACCGTAGTCAGGTAAGTACCCCTGGTGCTCCCCTCTCATAGTTCCTTCTGCCTCCTCCTCCTACCCGAGCTCCTCCACCATAGCCAAGGTGGAGAGCTGGGTGCTCCTCTTCTCCACAGCGCTGCTTCCAACCAGCGCTACAGCAGCGTGACGCCAAACTTGCACGCAGCAAAATGAGTAGGAGCCCTTTGCTCCTCCTGGAGATATAGCGGCCAACTTGCCTCTTGGGCGGTGATTTTCAGGCCGCACGGCCTTCAAGCAACTGGTACTTCCTCCCTTTCTGAGGGAAACATCGTTGCAGGCTCTGATATCATCCGCACAGGCCCTAGACTCATTGCTTGGACCAACTTTTTGTCTTCTTTCTGCTCTGCCTCTGGTTCCCGACAAATCTACCGCTACTTTGAGTGGTACCGGCCTACCTACTATGTGAGTGCCTACGGGCCTACACTACCGCTACTCGAGTGTGCCCTAAGCTTATCCCTTCAGCCACTCGAGTGTTTTTCCCCGCTGCAACCCCAAAGTCACGGCACAGGTAAGTACTGGCCCTGCGGGGCCTCCCAAACAAACAACAGCACTCAGACAGGCACGCAGACCAGCAAGCACGCACACACACAGACTTAGAAAACTCAGCAAAAAGCGGGGATTCCAGCAAGGCATTCATTCCAGCGGCAAAACACAGAGGTCAGCTGTGTTCTCAGTCCTTGTTTTGGCAGGTCCTTACACTACCCCCCCCTCAAGAGCGCGGCCCCTTCAAGCGAGTAACTCAATCTGAGTCCCTGACAAACACATCATAAGCAAACATAGCAAAGAGATTCGGTGTATATTCAGTAGCAGTGAGTTTAGCAGAGATGTGCAATGAATTGCAGTTTCCATTGGATGTAACACTAAGTTGTTAGGCTTTTCCTAACTTTTTGTTAGATTTGCGGCCTTCAGGGTTCGATCCTGTGACCCATGCCTGCTCACTTTGCATGAAACTTTGATCCCTCTAGGGCTAGATCCCTGGACCTATCCCGTACAAGGGGTTGCTTTCCTTTTCCCCTTTTGCTGTTTTTGGTCTAGGGACAGTGAGTCCGTAGGTCTGCTTCTGTGTCCTCTGCTGTAGCTGTCCAGTAGGCTGTAGTATCGGGTTGTACAACGGTCTGTACGAAAGGTCTGTAGGCAAAATTTGGACGGGTTCTTTTCCACGAAGTGCTGCTGGAGGTTGCGGCCGTTATACTGCTGCGCTATGAGCATCTGCGCAGGGCTTCCTCCTGGTGATGGTGTTGCCGGCCATAGCTGGGGCCGGGCAGCTCTACTTTCCAGAGTAGCGCTTGGCTACAGACCAGGAGCGCTATAGGGCGCCTCCTCCGCTGTGTCTTGTTAGGGTTACTTCAGCTGCCTTCGAAACAGCTCTTCCATGAGATCTTCTTCGAGAGTGGCAGGCTCCATCTTCATCGTGTCGATGTTCTTCATTCTGGGAGCTGCGCTCCCCTGCTGAGTGAACTCTTCATCTGCAGCTGGGATTTGAGGTCACTGCAGATTGCTTTGACGGACACAGGAGGGTGGTGTAGTGTCGGCTGGCTAGACAGGCGGGGTGCTGTATGTGCCATAGCTTGAGCTTGGTGGCGAGGGGGGAGGAAGAAGACTCACCACTTACAATGACACTTTGTAAATAATTGGGGTCTGGGTGTTAATAACGTGGTTGGGATTCTTGGAAAAACAGTTCGTTGATTGGCTGGAGGGAGAGGGATATTAATTACTATTGAATCAGTATTGTGATTCTCTCATCCGGAGTGGTGTGAATTGCTCTCTATATGATCTCTAAGACTTGTCATTGTGCATGTGTATGGGAACGTGTGAATGCCATGCTCATCTCGTTTCAATCAGGCACATAGCATATAACAAACAGCATCGGAAACTAGTTGTCGCTCATATGCTTTGACAACACGAGGTGTGCTTCGCAGCAGTTCTTTCTTTGACATTCAGTAGAGATCATCGAATGGGTGACACATGAAATGAACTTGGTGACATATGTTACATCCCTTACCACTGTTACCAGTATGACTTGTAATTCTGTCTATCTCGTGACCGCCCATGATTGCAGGAGGGATCATAGGCTCACGATATTCAAAGGAAGTAGAATCAAAATACGAAAACAGTTTGAACGCGTGAAAGACCGGTTACATGTGGAGATGAGAAGGGACATCAATGACATACGAAGGACCGAACTGATCATCACCCACCACCTTCAGAACCTCCCATGTACCGCAGTAGAGAGGAAGTTTGTGTGACACCCCCTCACAGGTCTGGTTGATATCCTCACCCAAACCATTGGCTCCGGGGGGGTGTCGACCAGATGTAATTTTCAGTTTGATACCATGGAGTCAGTCCTTCCAATCGGTACTTATGAAGCGGGTGTCCCGATCACTCACAAGGGTTTTCGGAGTCCCGTAGTACATATTGTACTTTTGGTGGAATTCAGGGATCACAAGGTCAGTTGGGGCATGATGTGGCAATGGAATCAGAGTCAAGAACTTGGAAAAACGGTCAACAATCGCCATCACTTGCAAATATCCATTCTTACTCAACTTACCCATGTCCATGAAATCAATACAAACGGACTCTCTGGGACCACCGAGAATGGGAAGAGGTTTTAGCAGCCCTATGGGCTCTTGCCTCGATGGCTTTATTCATTGACAGACTTGATACTCAACCACAAACTTGCGGGCATATCTTTTCATACCAGGCCAATCAAACTGTTGTAATAGACTTCCATATGTCTTTTCAAACCGAAGTGTCCACTGGGGCCATGAGCCAAGTCCAAGAAGTGAGTGCGGAGAGGCTCATGGTTAGGTACACACAGACAGTCATTCTTTCCATAGCATCGGAAAATCAGACCCTCACACTCATGAAAATCAAGTTGACTATTGGGGTCGGCCTTAGGCTGCTCAAGGATTGGACTGAGATTAGGATCCTTGACACTTGGCTCGAGCAATTAATGCTTCGGTTTCCTTTGGAGGTCGTAGGAGCTAACAAGGCAATATACCCCGAGTGGCGAGACAATGCATCAGCAACTCGATTGTAAGAACCCTTTTTGTGTGTCAATTTAAAATCGAAAATATCAATCTTATGCAACCAACGGGTCAATGTAGAGGATAGGTTAGTTTGCATCTTAATCCACTTCAAAGTCTCATGATTTGAGAAGACTTTGAAGTGGCGTTCCAAAAGATAGTGCTTCCAATGACCTAGTGCCTCACACAAAGCATAGAGCTCGCGCATAAAAGTGGAAGTGACTACCTTTTCACTGGGCATGTGTTTGCTGTAGTACTCGAGACCCAAGCCATCACTATCATCTTGTTGCAGCACTGTGGCAATCCCATATTGGCTCGCATTCGTAGTAACTATGAATGTGAGTTTGGGATCTACAATGCGGAGCACATGATGACTCACCAAAGCCTCTTTTAAGGCTAGAAAGGCCGCCCCACATGCTTTGTCCCATGCATAGGATACATTATTACTTGTTAGTCTAGACAATTGGCGAGCAATGATAGAAAATCTGGAAACAAACTTCCGATAGTATAATGCGAGACGAAGAAAGGAACGCAGTTCGTAGACATTTGCCGGTTGGGCCAGTTGCGAATGACCTCAACTTTGGTTGCCTCGGGCTCAAGGCGTGCATCAGACAACCGGTGTCCAAGGTAGATGACGTTGTTCCTCCCAAACTCAGACTTCTTTGAGTTGAGATGGAGCTGTGTTGAAGACGCTCAACGCTTCCTAATGGTGTCTTGTGTGTTCATCCATTGATCTACTGAAAATCAGAATGTCGTCTAGGTAGACAACAACAAACTGATTGATCTGATCGCAGAATACCTTGTCCAGGAGACTTTGAAAGGTAGTCGGAGCATTCGTGAGACCGAAGGGAATAACGGTTGTACAACCCATTTCGAGTTTTGAATGCAGTCTTGTGCTGGTCCGAAGGATCGACTTCAATCCGGTGGTAAGCGAAGTTGAGGTAAGATGTAATTTGGTTTAGACCGCAGTAATCAATACACATTCAGAGTTTCTCCTTTTTTAAGGATAAACAAGACTAGTGCAACAAATTCAAACTTACTGAGTTTGATCCACCCTTGTTTTTTAAGGATAAACAAGACTAGTGCAACAAATTCAGACTTACTGAGTTTGATCCACCCTTGTCAATCATTTCGCTGATCTGTTTCCAGAGCTCCTCGAACTCATCGGGTCCTATACGGTACACGCACCTTTTGGAGGAATGATACCTTCTATCAATTCGATTTTGTGTTGGACCGAATGCACGGGAACTCCACGTGGTTCGACCAAAACTTCAGGGAATCCATTGAGGATGCTTTGAATATTCGTTGGGATATCCGAGAGTGAAGAATCAGAATACGGTGCAAGTGAATTATGTTGCAGATTAGAAGCCAAGATAACAGGTTTTGAAGTAGTATCATTTAGATTAGTAAATGTAGAAGTAGAAGTATAGGTAGAGGGAACAAAAGTAGTCACATCATCCAACGTAGAACTAGTACTAGCCACAAAAGTAGAAGGCACATGGACAGGTCACACAAAAGATATGTACAAGTGTTCATTTTCCTTGCAGAATTTCATTGCATTAAGAAAAGTCACTAGGGATTCGTGCATTAAGAAAAGTCACTAGGGATTCATGTTTCTCATCCAAAAGGACAGGACGTTCGTGCCCCTTAGCATCTAGACTACGGATAGTGATTCCTTCCACTTAGCTCTCTTGCATTTGGACGGTAACCACCCCAATCCAAGAATTGCATTGAAGAGGCGCTTGCCTAGGACATAGAAGCTTAATGCGTGTGTGACGGTTTTGTCCTTGTCAATTGTGGTGCACACACCTTCGACTGCATGCATGAAACTGACAACTTCTTTGTTGCCTATTTGGGTCCGGCAAGGGTTCTGCAACTCCACTTGCTTCATTCCCAAGCCCACTTTATGAACCCTGTGTGACGACATGAAGTTAGTAGTGGCACTACAATCAACCAAGGTACGAAGGTAGCAGTGGTGAATAAGAAGCTTGTAGAAAATAAAATTCGTTTCGCCTTGCATAAGAGCCTTTTCAAAAAAAAAAAAGAAAAAAAAAAAAGCACGTTGCTGTTTCATCTCGGCCCAATGCTCTAGGTGATAGTCGAAGTCAACCTCCTTAGACTCCTCCCAAGGCTCAACATAAAGGTCATGGCAAGCGTCAGCCTTGGAATCAGAGTAGATGATGGGGCTTCAATAAAAGATTGTTGAACTGAATCAGGCTCCTTAGAGGAACTGGTTCAGTCTCCCTTGTTGTAGAATGTGCGGACGAGAACTCAACGCACGACTCTGATTTCCTTGCAGCCTAAGACAGTCTTGGACTTCACGTCTGAATCTCTGGTAGTGCAAGCAAACCCGCTTCTTGACCTTAGCCTTCCAATCAGCCGCACTGATCTAGAATTCCAACCAAGGTTGGTCAAAGAATCCTCCAATGTACCGGGCAGTTTGACTCCTTTGGGGAGTTGGACAAAGATCTTCCCTGAGTTCCGGTTTGGTCCCTTTGTGTTGGCAGACTTTTTAAAAGCATTAAATTTGTCTTCTTCATTGATAATCTCAGACTCATGGCCTGAAGAGGAACAAGCTATATAAGCGTCCTGTTCTTGGTCGTCACTAAGAGTAGGGTCATCTGCGTAGGCCTCCTCTTTAGCTTCCAACAGGTCAAGCGCATTGAGGCGGTTGCTGCCTCTGAACCGCCTGCCGCTTGCGGGCTTTTTGCCACCTATTGTGGAAACGAGATCTTGTGCCTCAAGGCTGACTACATCCAACATGAGGGAAAGTCATTCCATATACCCAATGAGGTTTTCGCCTAGGCGATGCATGAGCAGTGGAAATTGCCCCATTCACAACATCCAAACATGACTGTGCAATCACTTCCAACTCGGGAGTAGCAAAAAGTTGGCTAACATACAATTGCAGGTTGTGCATGGTGCCCGACCACTTGTTGCACTTGAGATTGTCAACCTTGTTCCTGATTCTCACTACAGCATGTGGATCCTTATATTGTTTGATTAGGGTCTCTTCGAGTGTGGCAACGGGCGTGGCTTTAAGCCACCGGGTCATATTGATCCTCGTATACCCAGCCTGTACAACTTGGACTTCAAGGAAGCCTCGTACGATACGTTCTACATTGGTCCCCATGATCAAGGGTTAGGTCACTAGTTGTGTACCCTAGCACCTCGAAATAAGATCGCATGGAGCTGATCCCGAACTCTATGTCATCCGTGCCATCGTACGTGGACGGTATCTGAACCGCCTTTCTGTTCACATAAGGACTGTTGTAACTTGGACCAGCAAATGCTTTGTTTGAACTCGAGGTCGCAGCAGTTGCAGAGCTGCCTGCACTGTCACTTGTTGCAGCAACAACAGAGTCTGCACCTACTTCAGGTCCCAATTGGCTGTTAACCACACTCAGAGAAGAAAGAAGAAGAGGAAGAGATATGGAGGGGGGCAAGGACAGACTGATTAGCAACATTAGAGGCAGGGGGTAGAGGAAGGGGATTAGAGATTTAAGCCTCGTGCAGATTTGCCATCTGCTGCAACTGGTTACGATGCTCCTTGGCCATATCCGCAATCAGAGTCTGCAGTTTACTCACCTGGTCAAACAATGACCAGGGAGTTCACTGAGCATGTGACAGTTTATTAGAGCACGCCCGTAGGTGACCAGATGTGTTTTGAATTCAGAGTCAGGACAGGAGGGAACTGTCTTAAACCACCAGTATTTCCTAAGGTTGTGCCCGTTAACAAGCCACAATTTAAAAAAACGTACGGGCCACTACAGGAGTGTCAAAATCATCCGACTAGAAACGTTTCTATTTTTCCCACGACCGATAGCTGGGCCAAGTTCTGGTGGTTCAAAGACAGTCTCATGGTCCATAATAATGGTTTTCCGCTTGGCCTCCTCAACCTTCTCCTCCCTCTCCAATGCCTTAGTAAAGAGGGCTTCGAAAAGCGGTTGTCGAACTTTGTCCTCTTCATTGGCAGCATTCATCTGGGCTTTCAAACCCACAGAAACCTTTACCGTTGTCATGCTCATCCTACCGGAATCTCAGCAGCCAGGACTAGTCTCTCAAGGTGAGTGCTCTCTCTCTCTCTCTCTCTCTCTCTTTTTCTTCTTTTTGTCTACCAAGTCTCCACGGTCATCGAAAAATAAACTCAGGGAAAGAAGCAGACTGAAAAGCCTAAAGAAAGCGAAGGTAAAACTCCTAGCCGGACCGGTAATGCATTTGGACTATAGAGCAGCAAATCAAAAAATAAAATAAAAATAATTTCTGAAATTCCTGATCCTGCGTCTCAGCCTGATCAGACCAAAAACAACGTCCCCTCGAACCCGATCTTATCAGTTATGTGAACATACAAACAAATTCGGACGTCAAGTAATGACATGCAACAATGGAGAATTGAATGTCGTATAAGGTGCGAGCCAAGTGGCGGACTGTGCGGTAAGTATGCACAACATCTCAACCCAGGTTCCCTCGGCAGCAAGTGCTCTAACCAAAGAATAAACTCCAAATTTTCCAGCCAGAAAGAGAATGATCATGATCAACAGATATGAGCGACGTCAGATAGCATGTACCAGGCAGCATAAGGATTATATTGAGCATCTGCAGGGCCTGTCAAGCCCGAAAGAAAGAACAGGGTATACGAAGTATC
>BFEA01000273.1:1870818-1891873 GCA_003427395.1 Chara braunii
AGGGGAACTTTGAAACACTTTGTATTCATATTTCTGATAATATAAGCTGTGAAACTCGGTCCTCATCTTCTCTATCTTTGTCTATTGTGAGACTACTGTTCATTGTGTGTGGGAGTATGATGCATGGCATGTACACACTTGCGTGAGATGGTCCCCAGGACCCATGCACATTGCTGTATTAACTTTTAAACAATCTGCGGAATTCTCATATCTCGTGTCAGTTCTCCTCTCTTGTGTGAGCTTTGGTGTGATGAGGTGTGAATTTGTTCACGCTTGTACCTGAACCTTTGTACGATCCAGTTGATGTTGAACCTCTAGAGCTCCAGCTCTATCATCTGTAGCCGATATGACTACCATGTTCTGATCCGTCCGCAGTGTTTGCACTTGCCTCTTTCCCAGTCACCCCCACTTTCTACTTTGGCTTTGGAATCTTTCATGCGAATTGCAGTGCCTGCAAAAATGAGGTATTGTGTGAATGGTGGTTTCAAGAAAAAAACATGGCCACCAAAGTGTGAGTGAGGATTTGCACGCATTAGTCTCACAAATCTTCGCAGGAGTCCACTACCACCCATCTTCCTGTTTGTACCAGACTGTACCTTAATTATCTTCTTTTGGTCTGAGACAAAGTGGCTGAGCTACCCAAAGTGACCTGGTCTATATCCTCTGCGTTGAAGGATTCTCCTCAGAACATGACTGCCACATCTATCTTGTTTCCTTGTGCCATTTGAGACTGAACTGCAATCCAGTAGGTAAACAAAAGAACAATCAATTGATAGTGCATGGTGCAAGCTGAGAGGTACTTTTTCCTGTGTTGGGAGTGTTGACCTTAGCAATACTTTTGCCTGTGTTGGGAGTGTTGACCTTAGCAATATGCGAAGTACCCATATCATGTTCAATGGCTGTCTGCCACTGGTATGATCCAATTGTGCCAAAAGCTGATAAGACACCAAAGATTGTGCGAAGCAGAAGAGACCTCATGCCCCCTCCCCCTCCCGCCCAGACTCTCTTAGGGACGATACTCATCCTACCTTTCTTTCACAGAGGCCGAGAATCTAAAAGTGAAAAGCATCGGAGCTGACTAGCAATGTCAGGACATGGCCCAACAGTGCTTGAGAGTGGAAAGCATATGGTGACACGTAGTTGGGCAGGCTTTGAAGTTTCACACCCTTGTGAGGTTATCATTTAGCCACGAGGCAGGTAAATCCCAAAATTCATGGACCCATTCTTTGCACGAGCTTGTCAGGCACTATTCAGAGTGATCTTCTAAACTGTTCTCCTGCGTGGAGGAACAGAGAACAACAACAAAACGTTGCTGGAAGTTGTAGGAGAAATTGAAAAAGACTTCTACATGTTTTGTCTCCTCGTTGACACTGAATGACCAAATTCAGTAATGAATTCAATTATGGTTCCTTTTTTTCTGTCCTTGGCCCCAACCATGCAACTGCATGGTTTACAGGTTCACAGGCCTCAAGATGCTGAGGCAGGACTCCAGCAGTAACCTCTCAAGGATGCTCAACAAGTTTCAGCAGGTCTTTAGTCGGCCTGACATCCATGCATCAATTCAGGGAACACGTTTCTTGGCGGAGTATACCAACAATCACCACCTTACTGTCCAGGTGAGTGTGCTGCCTGGGGAGCATGCTGAAATTACTGTGCCTGGTTTACACCCATCCATGCCTGTTTATCACCTTGTAAGGACCTGCCAAAACACGGACTGAGAACACAACTGATTTCTCAGTTTTGCTGCTGGAATGACTGCCTTGCTGGGATCCCCACGTTTTGCCTTGTGTGTGTGTGTGCTTGCTGGTCTGTGTGCCTGTCTGAGTGCTTGCCAGCCTGAGCGTGTGTGTGACGCGCAAGGGCACTTGTTTGTTTTGGAGGCCCCTCAGGGCCGGTACTTACCTGTGGCCGTGACTTTTGAGTTCCAGTGGGGAAAAGCACTTAAGTGGCCAAAGGGATAAGCTTAGGGCACACTCGAGTAGCGGTGGACTGGTGCGGTAGGCACTCAAGTAGTAGGTAGGCCGGTAACCACTCAAAGTAGCGGTTGATGTGTCGGGAACCAGAGGCAGAGCAGAAGAAGACAAAAAGTTGGCATTTTTTGAGGCCCAGTAGCGCTAGGCTAGGTGGGGTACCGGTCCAAGTCGTCTGAGTATAGGGCCTGTGCGGACAATATCAGAGCCTGCAATGATGTTTCCCTCCAAAAGGGAGACGGTACCAGTTGCTTGGAGGCCGTGCGGCCTGGAAGTCACCGCCCAAGAGGCAAGTTGGTCACTATATCTCTAGGAGGAGCAAAGAGCTCCACCTCATTTTGCTGTGTGCAAGTGTTGCATTACGCTGTTGGAGCGCTGGTTGGAAGCAGCACTGGTATGAAGCAGTGCGTTGGGGACAAGGAGCGCACAGCTCTCCACCTTGGCTATGGTGGACGCCATCTTCATCACCTTGGCTCGGGTAGTAGGAGAAAGAAGGGGACTAGGAGAGGGGAGCACCAGGAGTACTTACCTGGCTATGGTGGACGCCATCTTCATCACCTTGTTGGGCTCTGCATCTGGAAGGCGCCCGTTGGGATAGAGCTGCATCAAGAAGCTTCGAGGCAGAGTCAGGCATGATGACCTGAGAAGAAGAGGCCACAGCTGATTTTCGTTGCATGTCAGGGCAAGGCCCTTCATAGTCCGCCATAGCCTCGACCTAGATGAAGAAGAGAGAGGAGGGCGGTCATGGCCATGGTGGACCTCTTGTTGTGGTGGCAGTAGATGAGGGATGTGGACATTTATTCTGGTTCCGCCATTCGTCATAATAATTAGGGATAGTTTGCAAAATATCCAATAACTTGGGATGCATGCCAAAATGCCCCTGAAAGATGTGGGTAGAGCGGAATGCCCTTCTGACCAAAAGAAATACCACTGGTGTAGGTTGGACCCCATCTTTGCAATATACCCCTACGGGGTACCGTCCAACTTTGCAAAATGCCCCAGTACTTTCCAACTTTTTGTAGGTGAGATTTCAAACGGCCAAGGCCCGAAAGGGGAGGTTCAGATTGCAAATTTGCACACACGCCTGACAGGGGCATAACACAAAGATTTCGACCCAAAGGGCACTCCGCTCTACCCACATCCTTCAGGGGCATATTCACATATACCTAAACTTATGGGGGTATCTTGCAAATTATCCCTTATTATTATTATTATTGTTTGAATAAGAGAGGAGACAAGAAGGAGTTGGTTGACGAGAAAATGGGGAATTATCAGTGATCTTTTGCTGGTGTACTTCTTCTTCTTCTTCTTCTTCTTCTTCTTCTTCTTCTTCTTCTTCTTCCCTCACTCCTCTCATGTTCATTTATTACTTTTGCAATTAGACATCATTGTACTTTCTCGTGAATTTGCAGTTCGAAATTGGCCAGGATCATAACATTGGTATCAGAGCGGATTCTACTTGCTGGCGAGAGTTGACTTTGCTGCCCAACCCTAAGTAAGCGGTGTAGGGTAACCACTTAGTTTAGGGATGGTTCGCTAGTGGGAAGTGGGGCAGCGTGATATTGGGAAGCTGCCCCCACCTGGCTGGATCGTGTAGGGTCGACACTGGACCTGCCCAGGTTGTATGAGTGCAAGATTGGGCTGGCAAGACACTTATGGTCCTGGCTCCTTTCCATTCTGGGAAGCATCAGTCCGGTTCCTATTCCACCAACAAGTCAGAATAGAATTTACAACAGAAACGCACCCATGCTTCCTTCCGTCTGGCAAGACACTTTAAGAAACTTCGTACGACACTTTGAGAGAGCGACAGTGACAGGCACCCGCACCTGGAATCTGGACTTAAGGGAGCCAATTAGGGACTTTAGGGCTTCCCTCAACTAGGCAAGCTCGAGGGAAGTGGCCATTCTGCATCAACGGACTGCAAGTTGCTACTTCAGTCTTCAACATCGACGGGGGATCGGACGTTGTACTTTGGTGTTGGAGTCAGACCCTCCTAGAAGAAAGGACACTACTGTAGGGGTAACTTTGCGAGGGTCAGGAGGACCATATGAGAGGGGGGTGAGTTATACTTCATCTCGAAGCTCAGGCCACTCAGGTAAGTTTAGGTAAGTTTTGTGCACCTATGGGATGACCATGTGTGTATGCATGGTATTGTTTGTCATGCTGGGGTATCTCTGAGTTTCTTTTCCTACTCCTATATGGTCTTGATTGTGTGCATGACGTGCAAACTGCTTTCTCACTTGATGAGTGGATCTATGAATTTTGAAATATCTTGAATTGAGCATCATCTTTCTACAGCACCTTGTCTTTCTTACTGAACGCCCTGCAGCCCGGCTATGGCCGCTTGCGCACCGCTGCCCAGCAGCGCCCCTCTCACCTCCCAAGCGCCCGTATGCGCCCTGGCCCATGCAGCCTCTCGTGCAGCAACGCAGCTGCGTGATCGCATTGCCTGCGTGGGCCAGAATGCAAGACTATGGCTGCCCCTTGCCTATATTGAAATGGCAGCCTCTGTTTGGCTGCGTATGGGCCTGGCTGAGAAGCTTCCAGTAGCTTCCGGTTTGGCCCCGGTACTTGCGCCCAGGCCCAACTCTGCAGTTGAGGGCCTGGGCCCTTTACAATTGGGCACACCCAACGTTTCCAGACTTCAGCCGTTTGCTGCATCTGCACAGGCCCCGGGGTAGATACGTCGACAATGCTGCTTTCTCGTAGGCCCTTGGCCACTTGGTGATGTATCTGCCTCGCAGTGTGTGTGCCCAGGCGCAACTACCCGGCGCAGCACATGTTTTCTGAAGTGAGCAGGGAGGCTCACGTTTTCTTGTAACCAACTGTCGTGCTGCAACTGCCGGAGTACCCACATATGGAAAAATGTCGCCTCTTGTGAATATTCAGGCCTGCCTTCACTTAGGGCGGGCACAGGGCATGCTGAGGGCCTATGCCCAGAACATATGCATATCTGATAAGGGCCCCACGAGAGTTCATTCCTCGCACATATGTGATGCTCGATTATGAAGTCATGGGACTGTCCAGGGTGGCAATGTGGTATGAGAAGGGTGAATATGGTACAATATATATCATTATGAAGAACAAAGATATAACAAGATCTCAACCAGTTATTCCTCCATATCGAGAAACCTAGTCGGTTGACATTAAATCTTTTATCTCAATCCATAAACTTTTTGATGACAAAGATGGAGATTGGGTTTGCACTTGGCGCTATAAATAAACTAATACCGAGATTACGAAAATGCACGGTCTCAACAATGTATGATGTTAATGACATGTTTATGAACCTGGACCACAAGCATATTATAAAGGCAAAGAACGTTTGATTAATAGTGTGCAAAGTCCCGCCCAAAAAACTTGTTCCCTCATGCTTGCCGGTAATAAGCAACCGGACTACTGCCCCCCATTATAGATGGGGCCATTGTGTTTCAAAAAAAAAAAAAAAAAGGCGAAGAACACATATTTGTTTTCAACAACGAGGTAGAAATTTCAATTTCGGTAAAGCCAAGGGGAAAGTTGGGGTGAAAGATTATGCCTATACTACAACTATAGTCAATCCTTAAGTATGCTATATTGCAAGCTTACTTTTTGCACAACGATTTATGTTGAAGCAAGTACGGGGAGTAACTAAAGGAAAAGGCTCAAGCTCACTCACAATAAACCTTGTCTATACATTCAACGAACACAACCGAAACGCATCAATGAGGGTGGCCGACAGGTTCATACATGTAAAGTTGTGGATGATGTCATGGTAACCATCATTGCGAAGGTGGGAACGAAATGTGATGCATTGTCATTACTATAGTCATTTGAGTCTTGTCACGGTCATTCGGGTCTTGTTTTTATAAATCCTTGGTACTAGAACGTACAGACATCATGCAGCGAAGAGAATGAATGGAAGCATTTGGAAACAATAGCAACCAAGAATGCGTGTCAATCCCTACTGAGGCTTACACATAGGCTGAAGAACGAGGAGGCACTCCAGAAGGGGTTCTTGGGCTTTGTTCGCACTATGTGTCACTTTAGGTATGACGAATTTCAGAAAATGAAATTTTATTAATATCGGGTACAATACATCGAATGGTTGCTAATACATACGATCCACAACTAACTTGAAGAAGGTATTATGCTAGTACTATAAAGAACTGTCATTGATGGAATACCTTTGGAATATGGTCTACCAAGTCGTTATAGCCTTTTACAAAAATTGTATGAATAACCAGGTATGTGATACCATACTGAACAATGCAGATAATATCTAGGGACCTACCCATATGGCTACTACATAACTGGACTAATAGCAAAGGTACATCAAATACTTTGAGAACCAGGTATAGTTGCATGTGACAGTCAAGAATAACGATGTTCATTGCAATTGATCCAAGTCCGGTGGGTACTAATAGGTACACTCTAAGCAGTGAGGCATTGGTGTGGTACACGGAACAACCAACGAGATGTGATAAGGATAAATATTAATGTACAATACTAGGAATACCATTTTTGACTAGTGGTAA
Organism: Chara braunii; assembly: GCA_003427395.1. Taxonomy (NCBI): domain Eukaryota; kingdom Viridiplantae; phylum Streptophyta; class Charophyceae; order Charales; family Characeae; genus Chara; species Chara braunii. The sequence continues at coordinate 1,877,306 of BFEA01000273.1, forward strand.
TACAAAGCACAAGACTCAAGTACCTACACAATTATAGGATACAAGTGTCGACCACATGCTGAGTGAAGATTAAATGATTAAAGAGTATCAATATACCAAAAGCAGACACTGAGGTACCTACACAATTATAGGATACAAGTGTCAACCTCATGCTGCATGAAAAGAAAATGATTAAAATTTTGGCACAAAATACAGTGAGTGGTTGGCAGATCAATTTAGAAAGCAGAAGTCCGATGAGGATAAACATAAGGACAAAGCCAGTTCATGGAGATGTTTGCGATTAAAACAGTTGATACACAACAAGTTTCGAGATACCATTGATCTCAGTAACACGACCACATACATCAGGATCACAAATCAGGTACATGGACCTATTTGTGACTATGAGTATGGAGGTGTTTCACGTGACGCAAGATGCATGTTGGCCACTGGTGGGCAGAAGATGGACGAGGCATGAATGGGTTTGTGGAAAGAAGGTGGCATGCTGACTTAGGGAGGAATATATTTTAAATAGGGTAATGGATTAAAGAACCTACCCGTGGAGGAGGCATGAAGGGTAGTGCATGTTTCAACATGCATGTTGTCACGCAGTACTGACTGTAATGTGTAATGCCTCACACTTTTTGTAGAACTTAAGAGAGTACATCTATTGAGGATCAGCGTAGACATCGTGGAACAAGTATGAAGATTTGTACTTCTTCTTGCTCCTTGTGTACTCCATCCAGTGTATGTATTCATCCTGGTTTGGCAGCATGGTGATTTTTACTTGTGGCAATTCCACTGCATTGGTTGAATCAAAGTATCGTAGTGTGGAACAGTGTATGCAGAGCTTTACACTTTATTGTTTGTATTCATATGGCGGCTTCATGAGTCTAGCAACATTGGATTGATAGAAATATCACTACAAAAGTTAAGAGGATAATTACGATGGAATATAGTACCGATATTTGTTATCTTCGAGAATGGTCAAAGTTTTTATCGGACTTGATACCGAGGAGCATATATGGATGTGTTGGTGAATATGGAGGGAGTGGGTTTGGTTTGTTTGTTACATGCAATATCTATCACATTGCAATATCTATCACATTTTTAAATTGGAAAGATATTATGTGTCATGACAATGGTGTCTTTCGTCGTATGTGATGTTTGAGTTTGCATCATAATTTGTGTGTTTCGTGTTGTGGATGACAGGACTGTACTTGTGAAGTCAACTTTTTTTTGGTTGCATCATGGCAAGCTCAAAATCATCTTTTGGGCGACACAAGCGGAGGTCATTATCCTCATCATTTGCATCTCCCATGGCCGATGGTGTGCAAGGCTAGCGAGTTCGAGATCGACATCCCCGGTAAGGTGGCATAGATCCCGATCGTGATCCATATCTCAATGTATCGACGCCAAGCTGAATTGGAATTTTGATGGAGTGGTAAACCGTGGTAGCAAGCCTGAGGGCATTGAGGACTCAATCCTGATCGATGCGTTCCGGATAATAAGGGTGAGATTTTGGCGGTGGACAAACGACTGATGAATGAGAGAATGGTTTTCGGGGAGTTGCTTATCAAGACCCTAGATAAGGAACCTTCACCAACAGTTAGGGAAATTAGGGAGGAATGCTACCACGTTGGGAATGGAAACAAATGATGCTTGAGAAGAGCCAGTAGGACCTAGGGAAGAGGCATTGGCACGACTATTCATGGAGGCATTGCGTATGTTATGAAGATAATGTAATAAGACGAAGAAAACCGAAGGGTCTACAATGGGAATCACGCTAAGTAGGAAGGCGAGGGGGATCACGAGGAAGGACAATTTTTTTATGTCGGTTAGTATGACGATATTAATCGGGAGATAGGCTTGTTGCTTATTGGTATAGAAGAGGCAGGTGAAGTAGAAGGTAAGGTACTGCACGTGAGAAGTATTACGTGGTCAAGGAAGGACATTTATTTAGGCTGCAAGATAGGGGGTTCCCAGAGGGTAGTTTGTGGCAAAAGTCGGGAAATAATCATTATACAAGCAATACATATTGGCTAGCTGGAGGACATATATCGTCAAAAAGGATTCTTGCTATATGTCACATAACTATGAACAAAAATAGCGCACTTTGCAAAACAAACAATAAAAGTAAAACAAAATAGACATGAAGGGAACATTAAAACCGTTCATTTTTCTTATTCGTGTATATGTGTGTGCGCCTCTTGACTTTTGGCAAAGGATGGATAACATGGTGGCCACCTACTGCCATGCGTGTCGTATCTACCAAGGAAGGAACAATACTAGGATCGTCTAACCAATTTGACCAACCCATGTCCTGAATTGGGACACCCAATACGTTTGGATTCGATAATGATACTCTGGTTGCAAGGAACAATCTCTCGGGTGTTGTAGAAGATGGTGATGAAAAGAAAGACGAGCATGGCGGTGGACGATTGGATAGAAAACTTTTACCCTAGACATCCTTTCATTCTAAGGTTCATTGCTAACAATGGTACCGTGTTCAAACTAAGATGTCTTGGATGTATTCAGGGGACTCGTGAGTCCCAATTAGCATATGAAGCCCCATTATCCTGAGGCTTATCCCCGAACACTGATTGCTTAAGAATGCCATTGCTAAACTGGTCGCGAACGACATTAAGAACTAGTGAAGGTATGCAAAGGTGCGACTGTTCTTCGAAAATGTCATGTCTGAGTGGACTACAGGCTGGAGTTGGGGTACATGCGGAAGATTGATACCTACGTCAAAGACGATAGGCTTTGAAGAGGATAGGAGACAAGAAAATTATAACAACTGAGGAGTTGATCAAGTGAGGTGTGAGGAATACGGAGGCGATAAAGGAGATGATCATTAATAGGGAGGCGATAAAGGAGATGATCATTAATAAGGAGGCGATAAAGGAGATAATCATTTTTTAATAGACAACCTAATGCAGGAAGGATGGTCTTCCAAAAATTATGTTCTTCTTTTCCTTTTTTGCATGTACTTGCATATGTGATTATACGGGTCCAATGAGAACGTATTAACCTCAGTAGTGATTCAAAAGGGGCATTGACTCTTACTTCTGTTGGAAAAGAAGAAGTGAAGAGAGTACCAACCAATAAAGGGACGAAGGTCGATGTGAACCCCTCCTGCAACACTGAGGCTCCAAAAGAGGAGGAAGGCCTTGTGTAGTGAGTCAGCAAAACGAGAATTCGGGCCCAAGCCCAGGGGCTGGCTAAGTCGACCACGACAAGCAAATACATGTTAAGAGGATGACGAGGAACCGACGTGTATGTCGAGTGGCGATGAGGAGGACTCAATGGGAAATCAGTGGGCGCCCAGGCGCCCTAGCTGGTCCCCAATATAAAAGACAAAATTGCAATGTTTAGAAGATTTTGAATAGGAATACCATGGGGAAGGTCCATGACAATTTGGAACAGGGGCGGAAGTGTCAAAAATAAACACGATGCCTATTCACCAAGCTTAAGACTTTGAGCTAGATGTTGTGCTTTAGCTCTAATTATGATATGGATGAAGAGTTATAACTTTACATGTGAAAAGAGCTGGTTACCATAACTTGAGTAAGCCTGATCGAACTTGGATCGGAAAATTGGCAGGAGGCTCTGGGAACTCCCTTTGCACTTTTTGTCGATTGTTACACAACTGCATCTATATTCACTCTGCATTGTTTCTTCGGTCCCTCATGTACGGCCAACTAGACTTGTTGGTCCTTCGTCATAAGATGCTGTTGGAGCTCATCAGCTATGTACCATTGCCCATGTTTTTTCTACACACCCAGCTGGGAAAGTGGCATTCATCCTTTAACCCATCCTTTCAAGATTTCAAGAGGCTACCGAGGCAACGGTCCGGGGTTGCAGCAGTTCTAGACCGTCCTGCCTCTCAAGACGAAGCCCAGGACATAAATATAAGGAAGAAGACCCACTCTCATATGCGTGCCATCTCGGTCACATAGAACCTGGGATCTCCATGCCAAGAAACCAAAGCTTGAGGTTGGTTCTGGTGAGGGACAAGTCAGCCGAAGCGTGGATCAAGACTACTTTTGTTAAGGTGAATGGGAACATCCCAAGGGATGGCGCAAGGTGAGGTAAGGTAGAGCCGCACCACCATGGAATTCGTAGTGTTACCACCTCTTCGCCGGGGCGCTAGCACCGCACCGGAGACTAATTGCAGTTTCTTTCCTCACCCCACCTTACTAATAAGAAAAACTAGGCCACTCTCCTACATTTTGGTGGGAAGCTGGATCCAATCAAGGCGTCGAAATGTGAACCAGATGGGCAATGAAGGTGAAAGCACTGCTTGTCGAGAGACAGAGGGGACCCTGGGAGGTGCAAATAGATTGCCTTCTCATCCAAAGGATTGACCCACAGGTGGGGCACCCTCCCCAACAGCAATAGCAGCCGCGTAAGGTAGGAAGATGTGGGAGCTAGTGAGTGGAATAAGGAGAACTGATCACCTCACCCTTGTAGGCCATCAACACAGACACCCTTTACCTTGCCAAAGCCAAAGGCCGAGGCACCCACATTGTTCATAGGACACTACAACGCGATGTCCTAAGGGGGGGAAAGGTGCGCCGCAAGCAGAGGAAGTTGGACACGTAAACAAGAGAACGGACAGTGGTAGCAGCAAATAGGTAATAGGAGTTGGGAGAGGGTCAATGCCAAGTATGTATCAGAAGTCAAGAGAATAATGGGCTATAACGGCGGACTAATTGCAGGATAAGAACAAAACAAGCATAATAAACCGTCTTGCAAGTAATAAAAGGATGGGATGGTCGTGGCAAGAGCATGGTCAGTAGGGAAAAAAAAGGCTCACTTACCCCTGATAACAAGCCGTAAAACAACCGCAAACTAACAAGTAAACTCGTCCCCTCGATCATGCACAATGCAGATACCTTGGTTCTTGAGGGGAGGGAATGTGTTAGAACCCTTGGTTCTTGAGCCAAGGGATCATGCTTGAGAACATAGAAAACTCGGGTCTGTGCTTGGTGGGAACAATGTACTGGCTAACTGAGGCAAGGGAGGTCTCCATAAAGAGTGAGAATAGGTAGCAGCAACACCTCCCATGACGGTCCAAGTAAGGGGCGGAAAAATTGTCAATCTAGAACGGTTTTGGGGTGTGACAGGTTCCACCAAGATGAGTGTTCCGAGGAGAAGTGAGTAAACCGGGAGAATCCCAGTCTGCGAATAATGGACCAACTAGAGACTGGAGCACGGGTGGTGAGAAAAGGGGCACAGGTAGAGCTTAGGGTGCACTAGGACGCGGGAGAATGGTAGTCTGCAAATAATGGACCAACTAGAGACTGGAGCATGGGTGGTGAGAAAAGGGGCACAGGTAGAGCTTAGGATGCACTAGGACGCTCTGGGAAGTGTCAGGGTCATAAAGCTGGCAACTTCGGACGACTGTTCAACCAAAGTGCTAGGCGATAAAAAGTGTAGTAAGGAAGGGGGTAGTTAAAGTAATAATTATAATAATATAAAAGGGTGTGGTTGGGAAATACCGGAATATCCTAGGCCGCAAAAATGGTGACTTGAAAAGGGGAGTCACAAGAACGTGAACTTGCACCATCCTAAAAACGGGAGGCATCACAAAAAAATAAATAAGGTCGGAGGGAGTGATATAGGGAAGGCGAGAAAAAAAAAGGAGCAAGTATGGGATGCCTACCTGAGGTGCTGTGAGAAATGAAGGACTAGGTGTAGTGAGCGTGGAAATTGAAGTCCTACGGAGGTCTGAGATTTAATGGACAGGTAGGGACAAGGAGTTAAGGCACTTGAGGGTGAGAAAGGGCAAGTAGAGACAAAAAGGAGCCATTAGCGAGTGGTGACATACTTAGGGGCTAGAGCTCATATCGACGGAGTCGTTTGGCACCTCATCATCTTGGGGTACTTACACAGTAGTGTGTAGGCGCGAAGCTGGATATATGCTGGGAACTCCGCTGAGCATCCGACCAAATGACAAATGTGTCGGTGCGGACAATCAGCAGGGAAGGAAGGTGTGTGAAAGGGATTAGGTGCAATGAAGTTATAAATTAATCCCTATGACAATCCGGGCTGCAATGACCATGCAAGGATGAGAGAGAATGAGAGATGCAGGAGCGATAGGAGTGAGATAAGGACAAGTCGTCACGTCATGGCCAACTTGAGTCGTTGTTGTTGACGGCCAGATGCATTACAAGCCAAAATAGCGGCTTAATGCATCCGAGGTGAAAACAACCATAAAGGAAATTAAAAGGGGAGGGCTTGAGGAGAAAAGGAGAATGGGAAGACGGTGAAAGGTCCCTCGGAAAGGTCCTGGGAGGTCCCTTAGAAGCTAAATCCAAAGGCCAATATTGTCCATTGCATGTAGGGACAGCATGAGGAGGAAATTTCGGACTGCCTAGGATTGTAAATCTAGGGCTTAATGAACCCGTGACCTGTGTCTTAACAGTCGCCTGTTGCCTGTGGTAGGTTACTGTGGTCGTCAGGTCTCGATCCGTAGGTCTGTCGAGTAGGGGTCATAGCTGTATAGAAGTCGTAGCTGCTACAGTCCTGAAAGGTCAAGGTCGTAGCTGCTACATTCCCGAAAAGCCAAGTCTACAGAGGTCCGGACGTGGCCTTTCGAGAATTGTTAAAGAGAGGCCAGAGGCCAGTGGGCAAGTGGGCAGTCCAACCTCACCTAGTCAGCGGTACCCAGTCCCCGTTGCTCTTTGTCCAGTCAGCAAGTACCATGTGGGACTGTGTGCACCCTGGGCCCGGTGGAAAGGAGCAGACCAGTGACCAACCAAAGGATAAATCAAGAGGCAGCGTCCAGCCATTCATTCATTCAGCCTGTGAGCCGTGCTGAAGCACTGCCTGAGCGACTTGTGCAAGGAGGTCTGCAGGTGCTCGAGGGAGAAGTGGGCTTTGAAGGAGACGAAGTGGCCATAGCCGCTGGTTAGTAGCTGGGAGTAGAAAGCAGCCATAGTTGCTGTAGGTTAGAGATAGGCAATAACATGTATGCGTTTGAGTGTTCAGTGAAGTGTGTGCGTGTGTGGGACATCCAGGGAGATCCAGAGTAGCGTGTGTGTGAACAGCTCTGAGGATATAGTGTTGCAAGGGTGTTGTGAGGGCGCACAGGCGCCATAGCCATTCGAAGCAAGTTTGAATCTGAACTGTGTTTTTGACGTCGATATCTCTGAGTTTTGTGTAGGTGCCCGGTGCCGATGTGATTGCCATCTGTTTCCATGCATGCTGAGTATGGAAGAAGACGAGTCTGGTTAACCGGGCAGTTCTGTTTGTGACGATATATATATATATATCGTCACAATTATATATATATATATATATATATATATATATATATATATATATATATATCGTCAAATAGAACTGCCCGGTAAACCATAGGCATAGAGGGAGAAGAGGACAACAAACGAGGGGCTGTGACAAACTGTATATATATATATATATATAGAGAGAGAGAGAGAGTATAGGAGGGCAGATCTAGGACATAAGACAAATCAAAGTGAAATGGACAGCCTAGAGCAACTAAATTATTGGTAGGGACTTAGGGGCTAGAAAATGGGGTTGGAATGATAAGGGGACGTGATGAATGTGATCCAAGATACCTCAGACTACTAGATATCTCAAATCTAGGGTCCGGGAGAGTAGGTGAAAAATCAAATGTTCATAATAAGTCGAGTACTGTGAGTAGAGGAGACGAGAGAGGAGCGAAAAAGGGAGAGATCTGGGGTCAAGAGAGACAAAATAAGAAGTAGAAGCGGTAGGTGAGTTGTCGGTCATGTAGGGATTGCTAAATTGAGAATGGCAGCTCCCGTGACATGCGAGTCTTTTTTTTGTGCACTGAAGCTGGTTGAGACCAGTTACCAGCCCTGTCTCTGCCGCGGATTGTGGGAGAATAGTCCCGAATGGAAAATATGGCCTAAATCTGGCCCCTTGACCATTGGGATCAAGTGAGGATCCTACCTCAAAAAGAAAACTCTTTTGAGGCAGTCGTAGTGCGAAGTACCTTCCACAAACCAGGCTACATGAACCTGGCCTTGGGAGAGACTAGTTCTGCACCCAGTATGGCGAAGAGGCTAACTTGCCACTTGGAGCTTACCTCGAACATCCTATAACTGGCTTTTGGGCATCTAGAGGCAGCTCCAAGCCAACCTCCAGCCTATAAAGGCGATGGAAGCTGGGCGGGCAAGCACTTTTACCTCTTACATGCATATGTCGGCCCTCATGCTGCCCATTGAGCACTAGACTTGATTTGAAGTGCAGGGGGGGAAGCATCATACTTGGGGGAGAGGAAGAGGGCCTTTTGGTTGTGGGAGCATAGTGGGAGGCATGGAGAAGTAGTGAGGTGGTGGGGAGGCTTCACCTTACCTTGGACAACATAGGAGAAGGGACAAGGCTGTTGGAGAGCTCCACAACCCTCCTCGAGGGCTGAGCTCCATCTCTAGGCCTAGATGGAAGTTCTCCATGGCCTGGAGGTCCCAAGCAGTGAACTTGGGGTATCTGAAGCATGGGAGAGGACAAAGGAGGTAGTTTGAGGAAAGGGAGGCTGTGTGAAGGATCGGAGGTCTGCTAACTACCTCAAACATAAACCACAAATAGTCCCGTGCAGCCCATTTACATCCAGTTGATGACCACTGGGCCTTTCCCAGTCCTGGGAAGTAAGCTAGGTGCAACTTCGGCCGGGGTGTAAATCGAAAACACACCTTGGCCATCTACATAAACTGAAACAGTGGGAGAGACCACCGTTTGGATTTCAAATGGGTGATTCTTGAAATCGGCGCATTTCTCACATCATGATAGTAAGTGTGGTTTCCATCCCGCCCAACATTCCAGCAACCCAACCATCATGGCATGACTGCAGCCAACCGCCCACCTGCCATCAAGCACAATAACCAATGAACACTGTGTGTGTGTGTGCGCCCCTGTGCGAGTGAGTGAGGGAGAGAGAGAGAGAACGCCTTTCCTTTTTTTTAATTTCATGTGCCTCCTGTTTGTGGTCATATATGTGCAAGGAAAATTAGCAGTAGCGAGATGACAATATCTAGAATACACAATCACATTGAAAGCCAGAAAGTATCACAGTGTCCGGAAAGCAGCGTTGCACCAATATGACACCAATGGAGAATTGTAACACTGAAAACCAACGTCGATGAGAGCTTGCTCTCGCCACCACCAACACAAGAGTCCAGGACCTTCTCCCTACTTGGCGCTTGGCGCCCAGCCTACTTCCTACACAACTACAATCTGCCTACTAATTGACAATGCAACTGTTGACGGCAGCCCACGAAGTACTTGAAGATGTTTGGATTTCAAATGGGTGATTCTTGGAATCGGCGCATTTCTGACATCATGATAGTAAGTGTGGTTTCCATCCCGCCCAACATTCCAGCAACCCAACCATCATGGCACGACTGCAGCCAACCGCCCACCTGCCATCAAGCACAATAACCATTGAACACTGTGTGTGTGTGCGCCCGTGTGCGAGTGAGTGAGAGAGAGAGAGAGAACGCCTTTCCTTTTTCTTAATTTCATGTGCCTCCTGTTTGTGGTCATATATGTGCAAGGAAAATTAGCAGTAGCGAGATGACAAGGAATCGGGGTCGAGGGGAGGGCGGACTGAGTTCAAGGGTGTGTGTAGAACGGGGTTGCAAGGTTGTAGCAAGGTTTATACATGGGTTTAGGGTTGTAGTTACGTGGGTGTCTAGGACATAGGAGTAGCACGATCATAGGCGCGGACAAGTTTCATGGCATTCTTGAGATTCGAGAGAGGTTCCCATGTAGATTCTTCGTCGGGGTATCCGGTCCATTTGACTTTGTATTCAGTGATTGGTTCCGGGTGGTCAGATACCTGAGTAGTTCGTCGACCTATGATTGCGTCAACAACGAATTCAGGGCTTGTGGGTAACATGATAGGTGGAGGTCTAGGATATGGGCGGTCAGCGAATTGGGGTGGGGATTCATTATATTCTTTCAAGTATTCGACGTGGAAGACCGGGTGGATGCGACTCATGTCGGGGGGGAGTTGGAGTTTGTAGTTGACGACGGAGATTTTTTCAATGATGGGGAAGGGTCCGAGCCATTTGTTCGAGAGTTTCTTTGACAATCCATGTTCGGGTTCAAAGCGTTTGGCGGAGAGCTAGGCTTTGTCCCCTACTTTGAATTGCATGAGGATTCGATTCATTGTTCCTACCCATTCATTAGGGAAGGGAAGGGTGTGGAGGGGTTGAGTTGCGATGAAGTAGGAAATCAGAGGGCAGGTGCGGATGGTAGCCAAGGTCAAGGTAGAATGGCGACATGCCAGTGGAAGGACAGGTGATCTCGGCGGCGGTGAGCAACTGATCTCAGTCGTGTTGATGTGGATGACAGTACTTGCGTAGGATTCTTTGGAGAGTATCGTTCATCTTCTCGGTTTGTCCATCGGTCTGTGGGTGGAATGCAGTGTTATACTTGAGTGTAGTTCCGTAGGCGTTGAAGAGTTTTCTCCATAACTGTGAGAGGAAACGGGGATTGCGGTCGCTGATGATATTCTCGGGGAGGCCGTGGTGGCGTGCAACATGGTCAAAGAAGAGTAAGGCGGTGTCTTTGGCGGTGTGGGAGGTGGTGCAAGGAATGAAGTGGGCGCGTTTGGTCAGGTAGCAGACAAAGACGTAGATGCAATCGTGCCCGTGGTCGGTCGTAGGGAGACCGCACACGAAGTCCATGGAAATGGACTGCCACCGGTGAGTGGGGATGGGCAATGATTGGAGCTTGTCAGGTTTGGCCCGGTTCGAGGGATTGACAGCCTGACACGTGGGACATGAGCGAATGTATGTTTTGATGTCGGCGAGTAGAGAAGGCCAATAAAAGTAGTGGGAGATGGTGTCGAAGGTTTTCTGGAAACCGAGGTGACCTGCGGTCTTGGCGTCATGGTGCTCTACCAAGAGCTGGATACGGAGACTACGTGTGTCAGGGATGCAAAGTCGGCGAGTGCCTTTGGTGTCGATGTAGAGGAGGTTGTCGTGGAGGGAGTAGTCAGGGACCGAGTCGAGGTTGCGAAGTTTGTTGTAGATAGAGGCGAAGTCTAAGCAAGAGAGGTAGCCTTGGGTGTAACGGCGATGGAGTGATGGGAGGGGTTGAATATGAGTCATGGCGGCGTAGACCTTCTCGGGAGGCTTGTGGTCGGGGTGGCAAGAGAGGGTGTTGGCGACGCGGTTGCTTTTGCCGGGGTGTGGCAAATGGTGAATGTGAACTGGGCAAGGAAGTCGAGCCATCGAGCTTGGCGTGGGGTGATGTCTTTCTTGGTGAGGATGGAAGAAACGATGGTGTTGTCAGTGTGGATGGTGAAGTATTGCCCGTCGGGTACGGGCGCCAGACTGTGAGGGCTTGAATCACGACGAGGAGTTCCTTCTCATTGTAGGGGTAATTCATTTCCGCAGGAAGGAGCTTCTTGCTTGCGAAGGCGATGGGGTATTCTTCGGGTGGAGCCTCGGGGTGAGTGGGCGAGTCCTTGATGGAGGGGGTCTCGGCGGTATCGCGGGGGAAATGTTGGGACAGTACGGCTCCAATGGCGAAGTCGGAGGCATCAGTGGTGACATAGAAATGGTGAGTGGGGTCGGCGATCTTGAGGACAGGGGCCGTGGTGATTGGTTGCTTGAGGAAGTCGAAAGTGTGTTGGCGGCCATCGTTCCAATTGAAGGGCTCGTCCTTGCGTGTGAGTCCGTGAAGAGGGTAAGAGATCTTGGAAAAGTTGAGAATGAACGGGCGGTAATAGTTGGCAAGGTCGAGGAAGGAACGGAGTTGAAGGAGGGTCTTGAGCGGGGGGTACTCGACGAGGGCTGTGACCTTCGAGGGGTCCATATGGATGCCTTCAGCGGAGACAATGTGGCCAAGGTATTCGACGCTCGAAGCGGCAAACGTACATTTGTTAAGCTTGGCGTGTAATTTTTGCTCTCGGAGGATCGAGAGGACTTGGCGAATGTGCTGAAGGTGGGACTCAAAGGTGGGGCTAAAGATGAGGATGTCATCAAGGTACAAGACGACACAGACGTCGAGGAGGTTACGACAGATGTGGTTCATGGTGGACTGGAATGTGGCGGGGGCATTGGTGAGTCCGAAAGGCATTACGAGGAGCTCGTAGTGCCCGGACCGAGAGCGGAATGTGGTCTTGTGGGTATCCTCCTCGCGGACACGGATTTGGTGGAAGCCACTGCGGAGGTCGATCTTGGTGAAATATTTGGCTCCTTGGAGGCGATCAAGAAGTTCAGATATCCGGGGGAGTGGGTACTTGTTCTTGATCGTGATCCGGTTCAAGGCACGGTAGTCTGTGCACATGCGGAGTTCTGAGGTGTCGTTCTTCTTGACGAAGAGACAACTGGTTCCGAAGGGGGAGGAGCTAGGCTTAATGAATCCTTTTTCAAGGAGTTCATTGAGCTGGCGCTTCATTTCTTCGGCCTCGGGGACGGAGAGTTGGTACGGCGTGCGGCAAGGAGGAGAATGGTCGGGCTCGAGATCAATGGTGTGGGATACACCTCGATCGGGAGGTAAATCGGCGGGCAAGGACTTGGGGAAGACGTCCTTGAATTCAGAGAGGAGAGCTGTGATGTGAGGATAGGAAAGGGGGTCTTGGTCGGGTTTGTCCGTTGGAAGCAAGTCCTCGGGACGCTTGTGGTCGATAACAAGACAATAGTAAGCGGAGTCGGGGTGTTCACGAGATATGTGAAGGAACTGGTGAGGGGAGACAGGGGGTGGGGTAAAAGGGGGGAGAAGGTAAGGGATATCAAGAGGAGAGTCAGGAGGGCGGGTGAGTCGGACGAAAGAGGGGTGGAAGGAGTAGGGCATGAAACGGTCAAGCCATGGAGTCCCCAAGACGATGTTGCACATGAGGTGCATGACATCGAAGGAGACCTGACTGCGAAGAGGACTGACAATCATGAGGGTCTCGGGGACAGTGCGATCGACAATGATGGCTGAGTCCTTTTCCCCTAGTCGGATGGTGATCGGGGAGTCATAGCCAGGGGAAGAGAGGCCGACTTTGCGATACAGGCTTCGGTGATGAAGTTGTCGGTGGCACCACTATCAAGGAGGGCCTGGAACTTCACCGTCGATGCGCCAAGGGAGACGGCGATAAACTTGAGCTGGAACTGTGCGGTTCCGACACAAGCAGACGAGATCATGGTGTTGAGGCGGCGTTGTTCCAAGCCTAATCTAAGAAGCCGATCGTGTCGTGCTTGTTCCTCAACAAGATCGGAGAAGGTGGTAGAGAAGGGGTTAGGGATGAGAGTAGAAGAGCAGGTGCCAGTGGGAAGCTCAGCCGACGGGATAGCAGATGTCGTCGGGAAGGGGGCAGGCGGAGTAAACTGCGTTACCTGAGGGTCGTCTGATGGGATGTGCGTCGCCGGAGGGGGGGTAGGCAGACGGATAGTCGATGCCAAGTGGGCCACTGGTGGAAGAGAGATCGTCACCGATGGGAGAGTCGACAGACAAGTGATCAATGTCGGGGGAGGATTGCAAGGGACAGGGGGACAGTGTTCAGGTGGAGGAGGGCCCGACTGTCGCGGTGGAGGAAGAAGTGGGAGTAGAAGGGCCGGGTCCCGCGGAGCGAGGGGCCTGTCGAGTAAAGCGGCTAGCGTTGGGGCAGTTGGTCTGCTGGTGACCTAACTGGCGGCAGCGAAAACACCTGTTGTGTTCCTGGAGGTATATGCGTTCTGCGGGTGTAAGTTTGTGGAGACGGCGGGGTGGAGAGGAAGAAGGCGGTCGGGAGGCACGATCCTGGTGTTCCATCCGCATAAGGTGGGCGGCCTGGAGGTCCTCAATGGTGAATTGAGAGGGGTCGAGAGAGGCAGTGTCGAAGTCGTCATCGAAGGTGGGTGGAGTGGCGTCGTCAGGGGTTATGTTATGGAAGAAGCAGGGGCGGAAAGGAGCGGGCGTGGACGGGTGATGGGGGTGGAGGAGTCAATCGTGGTGAAGCATGCGAGAGAGGAGGTCAGCAAGAGGCATGTCGGGTTCGTGGGCGAGGGCGGATGTGAGATCTTTGTGGCATACTCGCTTGATGCGGGAGATGAACGCAGAGTCGGGAATGACGGTGGTGGGGAGGTGATGGCGGAGGGAGCGAATGTATTGGACGAAGCGGTCCGTGGGACCGGTCTGGCGGAGGTGACAAAATTGTTCGAGGTAGTCATCGATGGTTTTCTGGGGGCGGAAGGTGGCAGTGAGAAGGTTGGCCCATTGGAGGAAGGAGTGACACGGTCCTCCGGAGGCGCGGCGGTTGCTGACTTCGGCCATCCACCGTTTGGCGGCATTGTCGAGGAGGCGGGAGGTGGCAATGGGAAGCCAATGGACAAGGGGCATGTGGTGGAGCTTGAAAGAGTTTTCGAGCTGGATAAGGAAGAGGAAAACGTCCTCGTGGGGAAGGCGGGAGAAGGGCATGATGTCGGCGGATCGGAAGGAACGGGGGATTTGCCCTTCGCGGGAAACGATCCGGGCGAGGGTGTTGAAGTTGAGGTTATCGGGGGTAGTGTCGTAGTAGGTGTAATCGAATTGGATGTTGTCGTCAAGGAGGTAGTTGGGGGGAAGTTGTGGCATTGCGGGGTAAACCCCGAAGGTGACTTGGGAATAGGGGGACGG
>BFEA01000273.1:1935612-1965948 GCA_003427395.1 Chara braunii
GTGAGCGATATACATAAAACCAAGTTGCGAAATCACACAGCTGAACAAGTAGTAGTATCCCAAGTAGAGAGTACAAATGCACCGAGAAAACCATCCATAAAGAGCAGTGCAATGAAGTATTGAGCCAATGTCCAAGCCTGTAGGCGACACCAACACAGTATCCAGAGTCGCTCTCTCTGTCTGGCGCACAGCGCCCAGCCTACTCTACCATACTATCCTACTCTACAGCTGGTTCACACAACAGGATCACTTCGGCTCACGAAGACCAATGTACATGACTGTCAACACCATCGGCGACCCCTCTTCATGTACCAGGTACGTAACTCGTCACCCTCAATCAGACCTTGATTATCCCACACAGCGCCTCACTCCCTGAAGACCACCCGATCATCCGCTGTACCCCCTGGCGCCTAGCAGCCCGGCTATGGCCGCCTGCGCCCCGCTGCCCTGCAGCGCCCCTCTCACCACTTAGCGCTCGGTCAGCGCCCCTGGCATTAGCGCAGCATCAAGCAGAAGCGCAGCAGCACTTCCGCATTGCCAGCGCTGGCCAGAATGCCTCGCCTGGGCTGCCTCACTTCCTTTATGGAAGTGGCAGCCTGCTGGATGCTGCGTGTGGCCTGGCTGGAAGCTTCCAGTAGCTTCCTGTTGGGCCTCAGACCCTGTGCCCAGGCCGAGACTTACAGTTGAGGGCCTGGGCCCTTTACAGTTGGGCGCGGCCTGAGTCTCCGGACTTGGGCTGTTAGCTGCATCTGTGCAGGGCCCCCAGGTAGATGCGTCGGCTGTACTGCTTTTCCAAAGGCCGACGGCCTGCTTCTCAATGTATCGGCCATGCTTTGTGTGTAGGTGCCCAGGTCGTGGCCTGGGCCAACTGCACAACGCAGCTTAGTGAGGCTCGCGCGTTCACTCAACCAACTGACGCGCTGCAAGAGCCTGAATACCCACATATGGAAATGTCGAATTTTGGCCTGTGACGAATATTCAGGCCCGCCTTCACTTAGGGCGGGCACTTGGCTTGGTGGGGCCTTAGCCCAGAACATGCGATGTCTGATAGGGACCCTTGAGGGCTTGTTCCTCACACTGTGGTAAGGACTTGCTCTTGTAACCTTACGTGACCCCGATCAAGCCCTGTATGGTTTGTGATTGTAAGTTCTAGTGCACTAAATTTGCCAAGCGAAAAATGGATCTACCTGACAGCAATGATTGCTTCCCTATGGAAGGATTAACTGTCAGGTTCTGTCTCACTATTACTTCACTTTCCTCATTGTAGTTAGAACTGGAAACCGGGTCCAGCGCCCCTCCTACAAGCAACATTCACAACACCTTCCTTTGCTATGGTTAGGGGAGCCTGGGACAGCAGCCTTGATTACTTCCTTTTCTCCAGAAGGATGTACCACTGCTCCACCCCTGTTTTCCCTGACATGACCAAAAAACAGGCCCGAGAGTTGGCGCCTTGTTATTCCCCATCCAGGTATTCCTCTGCCTCTGTTGGTGGATCCTGGGTTGGGATGGGCCTGTGCTACACCAGTCGTTGAATATAAGAGATGCGCTCTCAATATTTACCGTCCCACTTTCCAGAAGCCATTCTGTTACAAATTCTTTCTGTTGGCCCGTCTTTCTCAGCGGATGCACTTCCCTATCAATCCTCCGGAGGTATTTTCGCCATGCTGCTTTGATTTTTTTTTTATATATATAATTTGGACCATTTCTCGATTTATGTGTGTCATCCTTGCGCAGGGGCCATGTTGATCTTCTCTGTATCGTTCCAATTTTAACGGATGTCCCGAAGGACTGCTGCTTTGATTTCTTCCTCTATCATTTCTCTAGCTTCGGCCCATGCTTCTGATAGGCTTGTTGGTTGATCCTAGGGTATTCCAAATGATCCAGAGGCAGGTTCTTCCAAGTAGATCTCTGAGCTCTGAGTGGGCGCTTGTGGTGCTTGTGCCCCCTGCTTCCCTAGGGTCTCGCCAAGCCGGGTGGGAGCTTGTGACGCATGCTGCAACTTTGGACTTAGTACAAGCTCGAAATATGCCCGCCCTTTGGGGGCACAGGTCGCACGCTCAATCCTTGACATGCCCAGTGGTTGCTTCAGGGCAGGTTGCCAGTTATCTGGAACGAGCATAGATGGCTCGAGTTCGACTCAAGGGGGAGAGTCCAGAGCTTGCCATCTGAAGCTGAGATAAGGTCGTGCCTGGCACCACCTTGTGGCACTCATTAGTGGCTAGCTCACCAGGTCTAGATTTGCATTTGCTGTCTGCGATCTGACAGCTGTGCAAGAGCGCATTCACATACCCCGGTCAGGCACCCCATGGGGAATGGCCTGACAGATTGTGCCAGTCGTGGTAAGGGGTTCACTATGCGGATGCGGGGGTCTCGCAGCGTCTCATGGAGAACGAAGGTGACAGCCAAGTGCCTGGGTACTGTAAAGGTCTCCCAGCTCAGCCTTCCACCCTCATCAACAGCCCTGGCCCCTGGGTGCGATGTGGGCTGATCTGTGCGCCACTGGACAAGAATTTCAGACATCCTAGCCCAAACGTACACAATCTTTTTGAAAAAAAAAAAAAAAGAGAGTATGTATGTCTACGTCATAGACTATCCCCGATCCCATCACCAGCCAGGTCCTCTCCATTCATGTCCCACATGCAACATTGGGCATCCTCCGGCTGTGCCCGTAATCCGATCTCCTCCATCCTCGCCAGATGAGCAACAGACGCAGCATCCTGAGGTGGAGAATAGGCCCTCACATGAACCACCTGCAGTGCGCCGTATAAAAAGGTTATTGCCGCAGGGTGAGCTGTTGCAGATCAGATCTTGCAACAGCTAAACACCCTTATTTCGTATCAGGCCCCATCATTGCCTGCCCATAGAGAGGGAATATTGGCTGCCGAAACTCAAGGAACTTGCTCAATGCCTCACTGTGATGGCCCACCTGAGATTCGGCCAGCGTTTGATATGCATGCTTCCTAGGTATAGCCCGTGAAACTCTTTGTTTTCATATGCATAATGACGTTCAACATTGTACTCATGTCTAACCCCCTTACATGGCATGTTCTGTTCGTAGACAGGGCCTAGAACTGCGATGCCTATACTATTACTGACACTGTGCCGGCAGTGTGCCTCTGTGTTGCTAGCATGTAGGAGCCATGTAGCCTGTGACATCTGTGTACACAGTGCCATGTGATGCAGCAACTGGAACTGCGAGAATTGGATACGGTGCTTCTGTAGCTCACACCCGAACCGGCCCTGTCCAGTCTGCAGGGGTGGCCACTGACCATAGACAATGCCTTCTTCTCAACCGAAATTCCCCTGCAACGCAAAACTGCCTCGCCTCTTGTGCCATTCCACAGCTGTCTGCTCTGGCAGCGAGCACTGAGAACCTGTGAAGTTTGTCTTTCTGCTGTTATATTTCTTGTCACTCAAGTTCCCTCTTCTTCCCCTTCTCCCTCATCCCTCCCCCCGTGTAGAACTCCTCCCCCTTCCCCTTTCCTTTCTCTGCCCCTCATGTAGCACTACTACATGCAAATGGAGGAGCATCATTAAGAGAACAGACAAAATATAAGCTGAAGGTGACCTGAAAATTTACTTGTACGGTTATACCTCCCCTTTACTCTATCTCCTTTTTTTCTGTCACAGAAAAAAAGAAGCCCCATCTATTCTGGGGGGCCTCAGTCCGGTTGCTTATCACAGGCACGCATGAACAGAATACAAGTAAGCGAAGTAGACAAATCCCTTGCGGGACTAGACACATATACAAGGGGCAGCTGCTGGAAGCCCTACTCTCCCCAAACTCCCATCTTTCGGAAGGGGCCCACCTGCTGGTCGGGAAACTTGCAAACAATACCCAGCCACTTAGTAGGGTAGCCCCAAGATAGCAGAGAATGGGAGATAGCGAACCTAGCAGACACTATGGCTGCACGTAATATCATACCCTCACACCATTTTGTCCCCAAGTGCTGCCGCATGTAGTACCCTGTGCATAACATCATAGAGTGCAAGTACGCTGTTATGGCACATGGGGATGTGGCCAGCTCGCACTCAACCACGACAAAAGCGGTGAGCCTTGTACGTACGAGGCACAGTAAGGAGGGTGCTGCAAGAGGAAAAGAAGGGAAATTCCAAAGAAAGCCAAAATAAGGAAAGCGAAGAAAGGACTATACATGGAAAATGAAGTATAATGGTGCTAGTGTGCTACATGTTGTTTGCTATAGATGTAAAGTTGTTGTTGTTTGCTATAGATGTAAAGTTGTTTCAATTTTGGATTTGATCATCGTTGTGTGCTTCATGTTGTTTGCTGTAGAGGTAAACCTCTTTTTTTTTTTTTTTTCTTAAGGAAAAAGTTGCACGTTCAGGGTAGGGCAGTTGGCATTTCAGCTCAAGTGCTTAGGTACCAACCCGACTCACCTCAGGGTTAAAGGCCAAGAGTATCCCGCACCATGAGACCTTTACGGTACCCAGTCGCGCAGGTGTCACCCTTGGTCCCCCTGAGGTCCTGCAAGCAGCCCTTCTGTTCTCATCAAGAACCGCCTACCCCCAACGGGTACAATTTATTGGGCCATCCCCCCAAGGGGTACCTGACCCTAGTAGGCGAATGCACTGTAGCCCAGCTGCTGGGTCACAGACAGCATGCACATATCTAATCGCAGCCAGTTGACCGCAGATGCTCCAGACATTATCCTGGCACAAGACACCTCATCTGGATGGAAAAGGGCGGGTTGTGGTGACAGTTTACAACACACACACACACACACACACACACACACACACACACACACACACACACACACACACACACCACACAATCAGTTTTATGTCTTTCTTTCGAATGCCTGCAGCACTATTAGGGGGGCACTCTGTTTGTGATGTCTATGGCGCATATGGTCTATGGATGATGACAGGCGTTTGTCAGACTGGAACCAACAGTCTGTTAGGGTTCAACTTGTGGTGTGAGAAGGTGATTGATTGCTTTGGTATGTGTTGGATGTGTGGACTGCCTTTGTCTGCTGCCTTGCTGCCCACCCGCTTGTCATGTCTTTCCCTGCACTTTCTGTTTTCTGTGTAGCTTGGTTACCTTGTCAGTGTTGCTTTGTGCATTGCTGCAGTGTTGCATTGCTGCGCATCTGCGTGCCTTGCCTTTGCGTGCACTTTGCTTGTGTGTTGTGCCAGTTTGGCTGCTTTGTCAGCATTGCCCTGTGCTTCACTGCATTATTTGCCTAGCTGCCCGTCCACTTGCCCTGTTGTTCCATGCAGTTAGCTTCGGCGTTGTGCAGTTGGGCTGCCCCTTTAGCGCTGCCTAGTGCTATGCTTAGTGGTTGTCTCGCTGGCGTGTTCCACTTGCGCTGTTGACTGCTGGCTGTCCACTTTCAGCAGGGGTTGAAAGAGTCGAAAGCATCAATATGGGGATTCCGCAGATTGTAAAGTGCCCAGCCTCCTGATGAGTCTGTGCAAGTCCAAGGAAACAGTTGTCAATTTTTTCGCTCTTTGCCATTTTTTCTTTTTCTTGTCTACTCCTTTTTGCCTCGCTGCCTATACATTGCTCCCTCGCTGATCTTTTTGCAATAACCGCTCCAATATGCCCAGTTGTTGTCTCAGGGCCACCCACAGGCCTGACGCCGGCCTGAGGCCGTACTGCAAGAGGGGAAAAGAACCCCTGTTCAGGGGCCCTGCACAGCGCCTTACGAGTCAAAGTCTGCATGGACCCAGCCTAGGCCAATGGTCAAACACACACACTTGGTTGTACGCAGGTACCCAGGCAGCATTCGGACCAAGTGGAACTCTGCAACTGTACGGGATCCGGCCGTCGGCTGTGAGTCAATCTGAGCCTCTGTGGGTGAGGGACCAGAGGCAGGTCACTCTCGTCAACACTACTTATTGAGGCTGCCTCTGGAAGTCAACATTCAGTCTCGTCGTGCTGGCTTGATGCTGGCTCGAGGCTGGTGCAACGCTGGCTTGATGCTGGCTGGACGCTGGCACTAAGCGACGATGACGCGAGACTGCTGCATTCGCTTGCTGGCACCTCTCTGCTCTGGCGCCAACTGTCTTCTGGCATTGCTTACGTGGCACATGCCACGCTGTCTACCTGCTGATGTGGCGCATGCAACGCTGTCTTCGACATTGCTGATGTGGCGCATGCCACCCTGTCTACATTGCTTACGTGGCAATTGCCACACTGTCTTCATTGCTGAGTTGGACACGACAACGAGGGAGATCGGGATCTGTGGATTGATTGAGAGAGAGAGAGAGGATACTTACCTGTTGCTGCTGTCGACCTTGCGCGCTGTTGTAATGTCTCCACAGGAGAACTGTGCCACGTGGCACTCTGATGTGATCAGGCCCTGTCAGGCTCGTTTCTTGAATACTGTTTACTGACGTGGAGGTGAGGGGAGGCACGGAGAAGGAGAGGGAAACGAGGGGCTACTATCTATGTGGTCATTGATGGATACTTACTCTTCCACCCTGTAAGTCTATTCTCCCCCTTCTCTCCTTCGTCCATTGGTTACGAGACATTGTATCACGGATCACATTTCATGATTACTGGAAAAATTATTCAGCGCTGAGTTATCTTGTACTTCGACACTTGATGAGTTCCCTCCAAACTGGGTTCATTACAATTTGGTATCAGAGCTTACCTCCTCGTCGTGATCTGTTGTGGCGCACTGCTGCGCGCGAAGGTAAGTACAGGGTGGTGCGCGCTAGGTTGAATCGTGTTTTTTGATGCGTAAAATTATAATCGCGATCTGGGCATTGAAACGCGCGTGCACCTCCCGTTGAAGATGATGACGTGGATCTGTTGAAGAAGAAGACGGCGACATTGCTTACGTGGCACTTTGTTGTTGACGTGGCAATCAGATACCAGCGAGAGCATCGTTGGCTGTGACCCTCACGTAGCGCTAGATGATCAGAGAGAGAGAGAGAGAGTGTGTGGGAGGCCGTGACTGCTGATGTGGAGCGCTGCCTACGTGGCATGCCGTGAGGGTGCTGACGTGGCATCCAGGTATTGGCAGGGTATTGTCTGACATGGCACGTACCTGTGTCGCGACTTACCTGCTGACGTGGCGCTCTGACATGGCATACCAGTGGTGGATGAGCTGTCAAACGACACCTTGCTGACGTGGCACCCTTCCTGACGGCCTACTGGCCATTGATGCTGACGTGGCAACTCTATGGAGGTGCTGCGTTGGCATACCAAGGTGACACGTGGCAGTGGTTGTGCGCTGCCCCTGGTGAGAGATTGATACTTGTGAGTTGGCGGGTGGTACAGCATCACGATTTGGTTGTAGTACCTCGTGTCGACCCTTGTGCTTGGCTGCATTGGCACGGTGGGAAGAGGATGAGCTGCTGACATCTTGATTGTTGTTGTTTGTTGGCTGACTCTACTCACCATGGGCTGTTCTGTGGATGTCTGCTACTCACCTGTGTTGTTGTTGTCTTGATCACACTAGCCATGGCTGTGGTACCTGGACACTCTCGTTAGGAACGTCATCACACAAAACAGACAGCAAAATTAGGAGTAGGGATAATTGAAAATTTGTTTCTTATTTATTTTTGTTTATTTATTTTTTGTTGTAGGAAATTCAAAAATAATTGAGTGTGGTCGTGGAATTGATTATCGTCTTTGATTATATATTGTGCGGCAAACACACATTGTCAAAATGTCTTACCTTTGGAATTGTTTGCGCCTTTCTATTTTGACTCGCTTCATTCCTCTCTTCCTCTTCCCCGTCTCCATCACCTTCTTCGCTGATGAGGAGGGTGGTGAAATAAAAACACGTGGCCAAGTTGAAAACAGACGACAACAGATGTTGGACCGTCTTCATCAGTTGATCACGGAATTGCATGATGTTGGGGCAGAAGTTGAGCAGCATGTGCGCAGCCAGTTCAATCTGCGAGCAGCAGAAAGCGAACTAGAGCAGGCTGACATTGCTGTTCAGATGATGGAAGCCAGCGTCCGTGTGCAACAGACAATTAATTAGAGCCGAGAGGCTTTTGATAAATTTGTGATCGATCAACTGACAGAGATCGCCGATAGAGGGATGAAGAAGGAAGAAGAACGAGGAGAGAGAACTGGACCAAAAGAAGAACAAGAATTGTCTGGATAAATAGTGGAGGGAAACATCAAGCAATTGGAAGATGCATTGAATGTAGAGAAAAAGAAGATGGCAGAGTATCAGAGGAAGGGGAAAAAATAAGAACAACAAGAAAAGGAGGTGGATGAAACAAGGCAGAGATTTCATTTTGAAGGAACAGAAACTGACCTTGCATCCGTTTTGAATACCATGATGGTTTACCTTGCTCATCTTGAAATGAAGATTGACAACAACACCGCCGCACTGCAGACAATGAACAGACTCGTAAAGGGAAAGGACAAGGTGGTGATTGAGGAGGAGGTCAAGGGGGAAGAAAAGAAAGAAACCCAAGAGAAGTTGAGGAAGGACGCAATGAAGGAAGTTAGGAAGACGCTGGAAAAACCTGAAAGTTAAAGGAAAGAACCTGAAGAACCGGCGAGAAAGGAAGAGTCCGCTAAAAAGGAACCGGCCAAAGAAATAGAGAAACCGAAAAGAAGAGAGAAGGTAAAGATGAAATTGTCGTTTACCTACAACAACAAGAAAGGAGAAGAGTTGTTGTTGTGGATAGCTGAGATATAGACTTACTGTGGAACCGCTC
Organism: Chara braunii; assembly: GCA_003427395.1. Taxonomy (NCBI): domain Eukaryota; kingdom Viridiplantae; phylum Streptophyta; class Charophyceae; order Charales; family Characeae; genus Chara; species Chara braunii. The sequence continues at coordinate 1,944,271 of BFEA01000273.1, forward strand.
CTGTTGAACCTGAGAGTCAGGTAGCCCTCTCCACGCCATATTTGGGAGAAGTGGCAAAGGAGTGGGTTCTCTCAGAGGCCAACGATGCAGGATTCGAGGACATTGGTGAGTGGGCCAGAACTTTGGCCCTCAAGGAGTTTCTCCAAAAAATCAAGAAGAGATTCCTTAATAAGTCGACAATCGATAAGTCTTTCGATGAACTCACCACCATCAATCAAAAGCGTTGGTCCTATGTCGATGCACTGTCCCGTGAGGTGGATCGTCTGTTGCAAGTACCTGGGCTCAATTTGCAGGATAACCAGGTCCTTTATATCTATTCACGCGCATTGCCCGAGCTGATTCGCGAACAGCTCGTGGCCGAGTCAAAGTCTATGAAGTACAACTACAAGTAATTTTACGATCTTGCGCTCCAATGGGAGCAAATGACGGCACAAGTGAAGGGAACCTATGCGTCTGCGGTAAGAAGTGGTCAAGTTGGTGCATGGAAACGGCAAGTGTATCCTGTGGCGGCAAAAGCGACCCCTCGTCGCCTTTGACGACGACACAGTGGAAAAGTGACCCCTCGACGAGGCCAAGGGTGGAGCTAGTGGTGGCAATGAGTCAAGAAAGGGTGACGTCACTTCCATGGTGGCGAACAAGGGTGGCACCAACCAAAACTAGAACAAGAAAAAGAGGTCACGCTCCTTCCTCGAAGATCACGACATTGCAACCGGTAGACCTTGGGAGAAGATGGAACTGTCATGAAAGGAATGGCAGGACCGGATGAACAACCGGCAGTGTCTTAAGTGTAGCATTGCATGACATGTCATTGCATGGTGCCCACGCATCCGGAAACCAAAAGAGAGCAGCAAGTAGGAGTAGCATCTGGTCCTACTGAGTTGAAGGGTTCAATTGAAGGTAAGGCGTCGATCACCCCTTTCAACCCCTCAACTCACATGGCAGAGGATGGTTCTTCTTCGGCCCGTCGTCCGAAACACCCTAACATTGTCTTATGTTTTGTCTCTCTGAACAATTCCCTTTATGAACTTGGAAATGAACTAAGAAGTTTGTGGGCTAAGAAAGCAAAGTCTAAGGGTGAACTAATGATCGCAGACATTGAGATTGCACGTATACGAGTATGTGCCCTGATAGACCTAGGATCGACGCGATCCTACATCTCAGAGAAGGCAATATGAAAGTTGCATTTGGGAATGAAGGTAAAGGACTTACCTAGACCTATCACGTCTATGTTGGCTGACAAGAGCACGATTATTATCTCTCAATATATTGATCGTGTAAAATGTTATTTTCGTACTAGGGAAGGCAAACGAATCTTGCATGAAGTGTCTTTCTTGGTTGAAAAGAATGTGTCTTTCGACATGATTCTGGGAATGGATTGGCATGAGGAAGCAGACTCAGAAATGAAGTTTAAGGAAAATATTGTAAAGCTGAAGGACGAAAAGTCTGAACTCGAAACGATCAAACTGTATCATAAGTCTGGATCTGACTCATCCTTGTTTTTCTGTTGCATGAGTTACCTAGTATTTAGATCAATGGTCTTAAAGAAGTTGGATCAGGATGTGATGATGGTGCTCGTTAAACGAGTAGGTGAATGTTCCTCATCCTACCCACCTTTTATTGAAAAGCTTGTTCACGAACATAAGGACTTGCAGACTGAACGAACAAGAATAACCGAACGTGCCATCAAGCACACAATCGAAATCATTGCTGGAAGTAAGATTTTCAAAGGACTCATCTATCGTATGTCTCCTAGGAAACTAAAGGAATTAAGGAAGCAGTTGCAATAACTAACTGAAAAAGGATGCATTCGTTCAGGTTCATCTCCCTATGGAGCAGATGTCTTGTTTGTGCCCGAAAAGGAAGGTGAACTAAGGTTGTGCATTGACTATTGAGGATTGAACTTCGTCATTGTTAAGAACACGGAGCCTCTTCCTCGAATTGACGATATATTGGATCAGTTGCAAGGGCGTAAGTACTTCAATAAGATTGATCTAGATTCAGGCTACCACCAAATTGAGGTGGTCCTTGAAGATTAACATAAGACGGTTTTTCGAACAAGGATGGACATTATGAGTTTATTGTTATGCCTTTCGGATTGACAAATGCCCCTGCGACTTTTCAGAGGTCTATGAATGAATTGCTTAAGCAATGGTTGGACCAGTCTGTAGTTTGTGTATCTCGACGACATCCTCATGTATAGTAAGACACTTGAGGACCACGAGAAACACCTACGAATGATACTTTTGAAGTTTAAACCTAAAAAGTCTGAGTTTGATAAGCCTGAGGCAATGTGCTTGGGACGTATAGTAAACGAAGAGGGACTAAGGATTGAAGAGAAAAAAAATACAGCAATTTGAGACTGGCTCAGGCCCAAGCCTGTAACTAAACTCGTATCTTTTCTAGGACTTGCTATTTACTGTAGGAAGTTTGTAAGGAACTTCTCTTTGATAGTTTCACCTATGAGGACTTCTGAAGAAGGAAAAAACTTGGTTATGGGACAAAGATTGTGAGTCTTCGTTTAAAAAGATGAAACATGTACTAACTTATTATCATGTCTTAAAGATTGTTGATTTGCTTCCACCTTTCATTGTCACCACTGACGCAAATCAGTACGGAATTGGGGTTGTGATACAATAGGATGACGGTAAGGGATATAGACCCAGTGAGTTTATGTCCACGAGACTTCCGTGTGAAAAAGTGGCCAACTCCACTTATGAAAGGGAATTGTATGCCTTAGTCGTTGCACTGGACGCATGGAACCACTACTTGCTGAGACACTTCACTGTCTACTCAAACCACTCTACTTTGAAGTGGATCAAAACCCAACCTCAACTTTCTTACAAGTTAGTTAGATGGTCCGATTTTATTGACATATTTGACTTTGTCTAATGTTGTTGCGGATGCTTTGTCCAGGCATGTTGATTCTTTGGAACAATTGTCTCCTATCTCGATATTGGGAATGACCTGAAAGAGGAAAATTTGTAAGGGTTATGCAGATGATTCGATATGGAGTCGTATCATTGGGACCCTACAAAGAAACCCTGAACGCTTTCTTGAATATCGAATGATTGATGGTTGCTTTTCTTTGTTGATAAGACCGAAGAAAAACTTTGCATTCCACATAAGGAACCAATTAAGAGTATGATTATTGGGGAATGTCATGACACTGAAGGACACTTCGATTTCAAGAAGACGTATGCAAATGTTAGAGAACGCTTTGAATGGAAAGGAATGCATGATGATGTGGTACTTTATGTGCGAACTTGTTTTGTTTGCCAAAGGAACAAGCCCTCACATGAGACTCCACTGGGATTGCTAAGACCACTACCTATCCCAAATGAGTCAAGTGAGTCTATCTCAATTGACTTCATGAGCCTCACTAAGAGTTGGAATGACAATAGTCAGATAATGGTCATTGTGGATCAATCATTCCCTTGGTTGCCGAAGCAAAGACAAAACTTGTTATCCAAAAGTTCCAGTTGCGATAAGTTTCGGAATATGGAAAAATAATCGTCTCTTACGAAGATGTACGGTTGGTCTACAATGGCAAAAGTTGATGGAAGCCTATGACATTAGATTGACCTTGTCATCAGGTAGACACCCTGAAACGAATGGTCAAACTGAACAGATGAATCGTATGTGCAAACAACTTTTTCCCATGTATGTACGACTTGATCGGGTAGGTTAGGATGACAACTTACTTAAGATTGCTAGTGCATATAATAACATCATACATATTGTTACAGGGAAAACACCAAATGCACTACACAAAGGTTGGAAGCCTCGACGTCCCATTGATGCTTCAACTCGGGACCAGATCCAAAGGCTACCCCCACGTGCTCGAGAATTTTGAGTTTTATATGAAAAAGACATAAAGAAAGTTAAAGGAAAATATACAAAAATCTCAATTACAAATGATTGAGCAGGCCAACAAGCATCGTCAGCCATCACAATTCCAAGGAGGTAAAGTCTAAAGAATTTTCCTTAGAAAAAAATGTGTCTCAAAAATTGTTGTCTGTCTACTACGGACACTGTGAAGTTCTCAAGGGGATTGGGGATGCAAATGGACTCTCGTACAGAATCGACGTACCCCCACACCTCAAGACCTATCGTGTATTTCACGCGTCTAAACTCTGTGAGGGACATGATTTTCCCAACAGACCATCTATGTTCCTTACTTCAATGAATGAAGGCTATGAAGTTGAGAAGATACAGGAACATGGATACTTCTTCACAAGTGGCAGAGGAAGGCCACAAAAGCAGTTCAAGGTAAAGTTTAAGTCTCAACTTTCGTATGAAGCTAGATGGTTAAGTAAGAAAGAACTATTACCTACTGCTCTTGATATTATTGCTGCATATGAATGCGGTCTAAAAGAAAGCAAGTATTGCTGTGATGGAACTCAAAAATTGGGCCGGCAGGAATGTAATAACCGCGCCAATATGGTCGGTTGTTGTCTCAGGGCCACCCGCAGGCCCGGCGTTGGCTTAAGGCCACACTGCGAGAGTGGAAAAGAACTACTGAAACTACTTATTGGCGCGGCCTCGAGGAATCAACATTCAATTTTGTCGTGCTGACTTGGTGTTGGCTTAACGTTGGCTCGACGTGGGCTCGACATTGGTGTAGTGCCGGACCTTTCAAAAATTGATAAGAGTAGTATGTTTCTTGCGAAATTGTTTGAGGTAGAAATACGGGTTTCATTGAAAAGTGTAAGGTTTTCTTTTGTTTAGCAGAACATCCGCAAGAATGCTTTGAATAATGGTTTTGATCAGGTTTTTCACCTGGATCTAAAAAACACGTGTCGGCACTTAGTCTCTAATAACAATACAGATCAATGTGATGAGCGTATTTTGAAAAACTTTCCAAGGTTAAAGAGTCTTTGAAAGCCATGAGAGAAAAGGATTTCGAAACGGCAGCCGTAATTGGGATGACGAAGGAATGGAATGATAAAAGGCGAAAGGGTGGCTGACTCTTCTGACAGAAATGCAACCTAATTTCTCGGGGCGTAGCGAAAGTCGTTAACATTCAGTATGCGGCCAAGGACAATCTTGACCATCGTCACTCTCGACGAGCAGGAAATTGATGGAAGAAAGTGAGGTGTCACTCTTGTGGCTTAAAAGTGCACACCCCACGTTATTGTCCGTCTCAGCAGAACGAAGGTGTGAATAAAGTAATTAGCAAGAACCGTCCAATGGAAAAACAAAGACAGGTTGTTTGGACAGATTTAGAAGTGAGTAATTGGTTTGTTGGAAGAAATGGGTATTCAATGTTTGATTTTTGTAAATTGTGGTGAATTTTGTGTTATCTTTGGCAACACTTTTTTTTTAAATTGTCATTCCCCAAACATTGATTGGATGTATAATAGACAACCGTTTATTTCTAAGTCGTGATTGGATGTATGACGCGAAAGTGTGTAGTCATTCCCTAGGTAAGTCTGGATATATGACACACTTGGGTTGTTTTTTCCCTTACTTGAGTTGAATGTATGGTATCTTGGCCTATGTATTTATTTCCCAGCTTGTCTGGATGTATGGATTTCAAGTAAACCTGTGATTTTCACACGTAGTTAATAGGGACCTCCGGTTTCAGCTCCTAACTAACAGGTCCAAATGAAAATCAGGGGTTGGGGGTCAAAGTGTATGTTTTTTTTTTTTTTTTTTTTTTTTTTTTTTTTTTTTTGCAGTTAGTAACTATGGTCTCTACTCTATGACTTGGTGGCAAGTTTGGTTAAAATGACCCTTGAATTTTGTTATAAATGATATGACAAGTTGTTTGAAAATTAGGGCCTTCATTTGTCGACACAAGTCGGTTGTATATTGCATGCTTGGGTTGTTCATTCCCTGACTTGAATTGGATATATGGTGTCCGACCTACGTATCTATTTCCCAATTTGTTCTGGATGTATGGATTTCAGGGGGGGGGTCATTTCCCAGCTAAAGTCGGATGTATGGTATACAACCTTTCATTTTCTGGCGATGCTTAGATGTAAGGGGTTCGATTTGAATGTTTATTTCACAGTTTGGACTGGATGTATAATTCTCAGACTGGATCTTTATTCCCTAGCTAGTCACATGTATGATGTTTTTTTCATTTCCAATATTGCACGGGGTCTCCCAATTTGTTCTGGATGTATGGATTTCAGGGGGGGGGTCATTTCCCAAATAAAGTCGGATGTATGGTATACAACCTTTTATTTTCTGGCCATGCTTAGATGTAAGGGGTTCAATTTGAAGGTTTATTTCCCAGTTTGGAGTGGATGTATAATTCTCAGACTGGATCTTTATTCCCTAGTTAGTCATATGTATGATGTTTTATTCATTTTCAATATTGCACGGAAGGTATTATGTTTGGTTAAAATAAATATTTCCTAGGTTGTTGGATCGGACGTCCGGGACCCCCCTGACCATCCGGGATGTCCGACCGGACGTCTGGTCAGACGTCGGACTGGACAGGGTATGTCTCTTATACACATCTAGATGTGTATAAGAGACAGGTCCGGGACCCCCCTGACTTTTGGGGATGTCCGACTTGACGTCGACCGGACGTCGGACTGGACAGGGTATGTCCGACCTAGCGCAAAAAAAAAAAAAAAAAAAAAGAAAAAAATCATGTGGCTTCCACCTTGCATTAGGTGTATGCCACCAATTTTTTGGATCATTTGGGTCAGTAGGATAAATAATAAAAATCTTCAAAGATTCTAATCCCCACCTGTACTTCTCCTATCCCCACCAAAACCCATCGTACACCCCCCCCCCACCCCAAATACCACCCTATCACCAAATGCTCAGAAAAATCTGATTTTTTTTGTGGGGGGTCTCTAGGATATGCGCAACACTGTGATTTTTTTATTTTTATTTTTTTTAGTGCCAAAAAGCTGTCGTCCGGAAACCTTACGTCCAGGGAGACGTCCGGGGGAGCCGTCTGGTCTCCGGACCATTGGTAACCTATAATATACCACCCTATCACCAAATGCTCAGAAAAATCTGAATTTTTTTGTAGGGGGTCTCTAGGACATGCGCAACACTGTGATTTTTTTTATTTTATTTTTTTAGTGCCAAAAAACCGTCGTCCGGAAATCCGGACGACGAGGGTACCTGATGTCCGGGGAGACGTCCGGGGGAGCCGTCTGGTCTCCGGGGCATTGGCAACCTATAATATTTCCCAATTGTGTTGGATGTATAGTTTTTCTGTCCGAAAGGTTATTTTCAGGACAAATTGGATGTATGACTTAGACCATTTCTCAGCTAGATCTAGATGTATGATATTTAGATATAACATTTTTTCATTTTTTGGCTTGAGTCTGAATGTATGAAACTTGTCGGACTTTATTGAGGAAGTTGCTGCTTTGGGTGACGCCAAGAATAACCACAGGCCAAAATTTTATTGTGAACTATCCTTAAATTGTGACTCGCTTTTAGATAACTATTCTGGATTTTGACATGGACTATTTCGAAAATAACGAGTGAATTTTTAAACTTCTGAAAAATGTTTTATGGACGTTTGATTGAATCGTTATATATGGTAATCATTGTTCTCATACGGGAATCCCGACTCTTTATCTTGATGGTGAATGGTAAGGACGTCGTTCAATGGCATCCAGGAATGTTGTCGGAGCAGACACCCCTTAGGGGTTTTCAATGTCGGACGTTGTCTGACCTTTCCGTTGAATTGGATGACTTGATGAGACCGGCGTTCGCCAAAAGTTCATTCAGACTAATCTATGACCGAGATACTAAAACTTTTTTAAACTTTAGTTCGGACGCTTGCATCTTTTGAAAGTAATGGCGGTAGTCGGTAGTCTCAAGTGCGCCGCAAAGAGGCGCATATGTGGAAATACAAAATTATACCTATTCTACCTAAAATAATGACGTGCGGCTACTAAGCCGCGCGACTTAGGGCCTAAGTAGGCTAAAAAGAGTGGTCGCGTGGGGTATGGGGCCACTGTGCGGGAGAAATAGGAAGCCTTTTTTTTTTTTTTCATGAGCCCGCGGGGTTTGACATTGAGTCATGGGGGTCGAAAGGCCGATGCCGAGGCCTACCCGGTTGGATAACCGATTAAGACGTGGTCACGCAGCCAACCTAAGCGACAGGGACCAACAAGCAAGGCATGTTAGGCCACAGGTAGGAGGGGTGACTAGGGCAAAGTTCCTCATATAGAGGAGTTGCTCCTACTATTCTCGACGTAGGAGCTAGCCCAGTAGGTACGATACGAGGCTCATATGTCGTAGATGCAGACATCGAACCTGAGGTACCTCGAAACTGAGCTAACTCCTTTTGTGAGGAGCAGTCAAGTCATGATTTCAACGGGGCGGTCGATTCCCACCACGCGATCTTCTAGATCGTGAGGCCGAGAACGACCTTCTAAGGGCCCTTTCACAGGGATGACATGCATAAATCGAGAAATGGTCCGAAATTTTTTTATCCCTTTGGGGATCGAACTCGGGTTTGTATCTTAACAGCTCATGGTTGAAAAGCCACGAGACATGACATGTTTTTTGGCTTAATCCAACAGCAAAAACAAAAGGTAAAAAAAAAGGAAAAACTGAATTAAAAACAAAACGCCACATGGCGCTGAGTGAAGTAGAAGGGACTTAAAGTCCTTAAAATCGGTAGCAGGCGCTCGTTTTTTCGGGTAGCCTCACATGTAAGGGTTTTTTTTTTTTTTTTTTTAGATTTCTTTAGATTGTTTTTTCTTAGATCTAGTTTACATTTTATTCCCCTCTTCTTTGGTCTGTGCGGGGTGCTTGGCTGCCCGTTCGTTTTGACGAACGGGCTGAGTTTCATCTATAGGAGGAGCGAAATCGAATGAATCTTATCTAGAACAGGGGACTATACACTACTACTTGTATGTGTGTGTGTGTGTGTGTGTGAGGGAGAGAGAGAGAGAGAGATAAAGGGAGAGGGAGGTCAACCTGGCGGTTGGCCTCATGCTACTTCCATCGATAGGATGAGCAAAATCAGATGAAACTACCGCTAGAACATGAAACTATATGTTACTACACTTACGAGTGTGTGAACGAGTGTAAGTGTGAGTGGGGCCGAGTCTGTTCGTTTTTTTAACAGGCTAAGCAATGGTTGAGTACAATGATTGTCTGAAGCATGTGGCTTGGCGGGAAGGCCAAATGCTTCAGGAATTGAAAGACCTTGGTTCCCCTAGGGGAAGATCAAGGATTTTGACCTTTAATCGTGAGTTAAGATCAAGGGCTTAGCCTAGCTCCGTTTTTGGATTGTGGGTCACGTGGTTGCCCACAGTCCTTCAGGTTGCTATAAAAGTCAGCACTCCACCCAACAACCTCACAATTGTGGCAGTGTTGCTGGGATATTGACTTATGTGAATGCTGGTTGGCTGTTGTAGTGAGGAGAGGTTGTTGGTGGAGTCCTGGTCTGTTAGGTGGAGGTGCTGGAGGTCTGCAGGATGACCGTGACTAAAGGAGGAGGACAGCCATTGCCGAGGCAGGGAGCATTTTACTCCTACCTAAGGCTGGTGCCGAGTCTGGGAGCGCACTACCCCACCCCTGCAATGATATTGTGGCCGGTGGGTTGCGTTAGGGTTGGACGGTGCGGTGAACGACAAGGGTTCATCAGGGGTTATGCTGCCAAAAGTTTGGCTCAACGGCAACCTTTTGAGGGAAAAGTGCTGCCATTCTTTTGGCATGGCGGCAGCGGCGCTGTCAGTGGGGAAGTTCTGCCATTGTTTTTGGCATTGCGGCAGCAACACTTTCAGTGGGGTTATACTGCCTATTTTACGGAACGGCGCCAACAATGTTTTTGTGTGATCAGAGGATGGCGTGATTAAGCGATTGGCTTTGACGATCAGAGGATGGTGTGACTAAGCGATCAGTCTTGACGATACGGTGAATAGAGATTTTGCCGTTGTATTTTTTTTTGTGATACTTGTACGACATATGGAAATTGAGTGATCTTGCGTGGTTTAAAGATGATACAGAAAGTTGGTGCACATCTTGGACGAGGTTCCAAGGGTTGGATTTTGGGTCCGCAGGACTACTTTGTGTGTGCATGCTCGATACACTGGTTGTTGAGGATTATTGTGTGCGTGGTTTTATATACAGCACCAACGCTTTCTAGAGTGTGAGACTCGGGTGGCTATGACAATTGGGACTATCTGGTGTTGGGAGCGGGTGCAAGACCACCTTGGGCCATTGGGATCAATTTGAAGTTGGGGCATGAGCGACTGGCATAGCTATTTTGAGCAGACGTAGTGATTGGAGGCGACGTGGTTTTGCGGTTGGTTGGCGGGTATCCTTGGTGGTTAAGGTGTAGTTGAAAGTGCAATTGAGATTGTTTTGGGGTTGTTCAGGACGTTGGGACGTATATTTTGGATTTCAAAAGCATATATTATTTATTTGATTGGCATATAACTCGGCCAACCGATTCAAACTCTACGCAAGGTCGGTTGATTAACTCATATTTCCCTTTACACCTGTGTGAACCCACACTTTGTTTGACCTTGTTGTTTTGAATGTTTGGAAGAAAAGGCAGAGGAAAGTTGTGCAAGTCGTGCATGTGAATGAAAATGTCTGACTTGAACATGGGGTTGTACTGGTCTCTTTTGGACCTGTTTTTTTTGTTGTTGGATGCAGGTAGGTAAAAGAATGTTTACAAAGGAGACTGATTATGCCTATTTAATAAATGAGAAAATGACTGTCTTCTTTTTACTTCTCACCTTTCGATATGTTAAATATGATTTGTTGTTTTGAAAATGGTTAATTATGTGGACACCGTAAAACGAGTTCAATTGAAATATATCAGATAAGGTCAAATGGACTTAGTTTTTCCTGGTGGTTGACCCTTTCTATCTCAAATGACCTTATCTACCTATACATGTCCAAATGATTCTCATTTTGTATTTCCTTCAATTTTTTTTCGTCCAAGTCTCTGAACTTAGGAGAACTGAGAATAATTGAAAGTTACTCGCAGTGAACATATTTTTTTTCTCTAGGCAGCATACAGGGTGGAGGTTCGTTGCTTTAGGAGTCGGCCCTGGTGTCGACTCAGAGTGGACCGTTTTACGGGGGCTACTTTGTTGATTCGATAGAGACGGTCCGACTTCTAAGATTCGAGTTTTGTGCTCGGGTGAGGAGGAGTACCCCAGACCACTTCCTAGAGGGTGGGACCTGCAACACTTCAAGTAAAGCACCTGATCAAGAATCATTCATAAAAGTACAGCTGATGTACCCGACTAGAGTGGCGAAGAGACGACGTGACCATGCCCGTCTCGACGGTTCGCGGGGTTATTTTGTGTCGTTCCTAAGTTATTATTAATTTATTTTTTATTTCGTTTATTCTCGCACGACGTGGTCGGGAGGGCTCTCGCCTTTCTCAAGAAAAGGCGGGAGCCGATGCGCTCGACAGGTGCGCACATAGTGGTAGGAAGAACCGACATTGAAGGATCAAAAAGCAACCTCGCTATGAACATTTGGTTGTCACAAATCATCATCCCTGCGGTAATATTTTTGACACCTCTAGCTTTAAGTCCCGAAACGCGAAATGATCGATAGGTGTCCCTACTTAGAAGAACCTACTTAGAAGATTAGCGCCCTAAGGAACGGACAACGTTCGGGTCCACTTAGCGTTAACCAAACGTATCCATACTACAATAAATGAGCAAACACCCTCGGTTGATCTACCTCTGCGATTGCATATAAAAGTTTTCGCACGTGGGTCAGTAGCTCGGTAAATGGATTTTCTCAAACTGATCACGTAGAGCTTTGGGCGCTGCCCGAAACAGGCAAGTAGGGATAAACGAAGACGAAATCAAACCCAATTTTATGAGGGTCGTCAGGAGGGTATAGACAAAAGGCTTATAAAGTTACAACGTCATAAGACGTCATTTAGACTAGCAAACACAAATCTAAGTTTTTTGGCTCTCCCTTCCCTAACAAAAAAAAAAAAAAAAAACGGAATTTTAACAAATCTGAGTTTTTCTTAATCTGAGTTTTTTTTGCAAGTCTGAGTTTTGCAACGTCTAAGTCCATGCTGCAAATCGGAATTCCACAAGTCTGAGTTTTCTGATGGTTCAAACGTTGGGACAACGTAGGAAGGATGAGACCGGAAGCTTAAGAACCGCCTCCGCATCTTCTTCCTCCTCCACCTCCGTCACCCATTAACCATACGCAAGTACTTTCACACCTTCCTCCTTCGCCTCCTTCACCCACCCAATATAGTTAACCACCTTCACACCTTTTTCCCCTTCCACCTTGTCACCCATCCACCATAGCCAAGCACCTTCACACGTTCATCCTCCTCCACCTCCTTCATCCATTCACCATAGCCAAGCACCTTCACACCTTCTTCCTCCTCCACCTCCTTCACTCATCCACCATAGTCAAACACTTTCACACCTTTTTCCTCCTCCACCCCTTCAACCATCCACCATAGTCGAGCACCTTCACACCTTTTTCCTCCTCCACCTCCGCTCATCCACCATAGCCAAGCACCTTCACATCTTCTTCCTCCTCCATTTCCTTCACCTATTCACCATAGCCAAGCACCTTCACACCTTCCTCCACCTCCTTCACCCATCCACCATACACGGGATCTTGCCTATCTAAGAAGAAAGATACAATAGGGGTTGGGGTTTTGTGGCCCTAGCCTGCAGAGGTACAATCTGTCAGGAAATCTGGAGGGCAAGAAATTTGCGAATGTTTAAAAGGAAAAAAATTGTCATTCAAGAGCAACAATATCAGATTAAGGGGAATATTCGGCGAACCATTCTGGCCAATTGGCAAGGTTGTGGTAGAAGTAAGAAGAAAGTACTGCTCTAGTTTCATCGTACGTGGGCCACTTGCAGTGCTCCAGTCTCAGTCTCGCAAGATTGTAAGTTATCGCTTGCCCAGTGGTTAAAAATGTCATGAGGTTTTGTTAGGGCAACGGTAGTGTGAAAGTATCTACAAGAAGGGAGGAGACGGAGACCACTCACATAAAATTGGTGATATAGTAAGATCAGAGCACGGTCTGGGGTTTTGATGTTCGACCATGTCTTTCTATCAGTTAATCCTCAAAGATGCTATACTTTTAATGGGCTTCAAGTTTATTTTGGAGGAATAGTAGTTTTTTGGAATATTGTGATACAAGATGGTTTTTGGGACGTCGAACCCGGTTTACAGTAAGAGCATGATCTAGGCGATGGCCCCAGAGTGACGTTTTCCCGGGTTGTTTGTGAGGATTCACGGTCTCATTTTAGCAATAAAATATTTTGTTATAAAAAAATATAAAAAAATGTGAAATTCAAAAAAGAAAAAAGTTCTGAAAATAAAACACACATTGCAACTCTGGTCATGAAAACTTGGATGCATTGTTTTTTTTGTTTTTTACAAAATAGAGCAATCATTATTATTCCAATCAGGCGGAAGTCGGGAACTCTTCCACAATAACAACTCGGAAAAGACAAATTTGGGACCATTACCCAACTTAGTAGGTGTAGGTAAGGGGGTATGTTTGGCTGCAAAAATGACCAACTCTTTATCGTTGCTCCGACATTTTCCCACCCTGGTACAACAAATTGTCACCAAGGCCATAAAAGTCACACGAACCTAAAAACATAAATCTGGAAGAAAGAGGGGGGACATACTTGTTATTTGTACTTCCCCCAAAAAGACCGACCTAGCCTATACAGTCTAATCGAATACACGAGAAGTTACCAACATTCATTTTACCCTTCTACTCCTTCAACCAGTTCGTCCTTCAATTATTACCTATCATATTCTCTCATCCTCCCCTCAGCCTAACACGGCTGGTGGGGAGAACACATCCAACGTTGGCGTTTCCCCCACTTCATTTCCCCCTGCCAATCTCTTGTGACTTATACCACCGAGCAGCCCAGGTATATCCTATATCTACTGCCTTAACAACCATGAGGCTAGTAATATCTGCCCATCATTATTGACTGAAGCAAAAAAGTTGTTAATACACCAAGTTTCACGAAACCAGATTTTGTCGCTACCTCTGTCCTCTCTGTTCTGATAACTTTCCTCTGCCAATCTCCCTGGATGACACGTCTCACACCTTGCAGAGTTATGCTCCTCATCTGAGCATTAATCCAATGTTTCACTTCAAACACCTGGTCATTTCTTCCCTGGCAGATTACCGAGAAGATAATTGTTCTTGTTGTCTATGCACTGTAACCCCATCCCTTAGTCCGAGACATATTCCAGTTTTGAATTTACATTTATTGACTGTTCCAAAATTGGTCTCAAATCTACGTCCGTTTTTCGAGTACCCAAGATGGAGTCCCAAATATCGCTGATTTTTACAATCCCTGTTTCAATCCACTTCCATCCAAAGCTTGATCTATCGGCTCTAATCCAGTCTCCATCCGTTGATCGGATGTGCGGATTCTCAAACAAAGGTTGGACTAATATTTTTGTTTTGGTCACCGGTTCTACCCAAACATCCAGTCCGAGTTTCTTCCACGCCAGAATGATTGCTCGCCAAAAGGAGAATTGATCTGTCTTCTTTGGTATGAGTAGAGTATCAGTCATATCCACACATCCTTAGGTCTAGCCAAGTTCCACTTTGAGGCCAAGATGTACTCGGCCATTACCACCCAATGTAGGTTTGGCTCCTCAATACAGGTTTTGGTCAACCATTTCACCAACATAGCATTGTTTTGTTTTCTGGGTCTAAAATCTCGAGACCACCCTGAGTTTGTGGGTTACACAACATTTCTCACGCCACTTTGGAAATTAAAGATTCTTCCTATTTCACAAACGGTTTTCAAACGAACTTAGCGGCCTGTCTTTTCGCTAGTGTATACAATTGTTTCCCTAGTGTCCTTACGGTTTCTACAAACTAAAGAAGAGCAAATATGTCTTCGTTAATCACTAGCGCTCGGCCAAAGAGTGACAAACGTAGTGTTTTTTCCAACAGCACCATGCGATGCATAACCTTCGGCAGCAAGAGGTCATCCTGATCCCCTTCACAATCTAACAACAAGATTTGGGCTCCTAGGAATTTTTCAGATTGATCCTCATCAATTTTTTCATCCCCCACTCACAGTCTAAAGAGCACCTTGACGGAATTAGGAACATAGATTTGTGTCAATTTACCGACGCCTCAAACAACTCGCAATAAACATTCAGTTCGGTCTTCAAGGCCGTCAGTGATTCCATTGTGTTTTCGGCCATTGCAAAAAGGTCATCAGCCAAAGCCTTGACCTTGCAGCTTATCAATCTTAGTTGCAGACCTTTAATGCGATCTTGCGCCCTGATGTTGTTCAATAATACTTCCATTTGTACTCCAAAGATCATGGACGTCAGAGGGCGACCCTATCTGATTGACCTAGTGAGTTCAAAAGGTTTGGACACTCGTCCGTTTATCATGACAGAAGTTGTAGGCATAATATACATCACTGTTATCCGTCTGCGAAAAGTTACTCCCAAATTCATTATCTTCGGGGTCGTGAGGACATACGACCAGTTTATTCGGTCGTATGCCTTTTCAAAATCTAGTAATAGGACTGCCATGTCTAGGGAGTCATTGTGGATGATTTCTAACGATTCTATAGCAGTGACTATGTTATTGAAAATTGATCTACCTTGTATGAAGGTTGCTTGGTCGTTCAGAACCAAGGACGGAAGATACTTCCCTAGTCTTCTGACCATAATTTTGACGAGTAATTTATATGAGACATTCAACACTGATATTGGCCTCCAATTTTGGATTTTTGCTCGATCCCCTTTCTTGAACAACATTGAGATAATATCATGTCTCATATTCTGAGACAGGTTAGCTCCCGACGAGGTCTCATTGTCGATCTCGACAAGACGATCTTCTACTTCACTCTAAATCATTTGGTAGAGCCCTGCGGGCAGACCATCATCTCTCGGGGCCCTGCCCTTTGCCATAGCCTTCAAGGCTTCATAGGCTTCTTCGACTGTGATCGACCGATCCAAATCCAGACGCCCCCCGATGGATATCCTTACTTGTGTATTATTTTAATGATCGTTCTCATCATCTAGGTTGTCTACCACATCGGCTCCCTGTAGTCTCGACGTCAGGATGTCCTAGTAATAAATTGTTGCATACTCGCATAGTTGTGTTAATTTTTGGTCTTTGGTGTTGATGAATCAAAATGATGTATCAACTCTTTCATGGGCACAAACGATCTCCTAGGTACCAGTTTCTTAAATAATTCTTTGGTCAACCGATCGAAGACAACAATTTTTTTCACCACTGATAAGTTTATGAGTCCTTTCTCTGTAGTTCCTCTCACTCACTCATTAACTTGGCTCTTTCTTTGCTCCATACTAAGTTCAATACCGGATGTTCGACCATTCACTGTTCTGCATACTTAATCCTCTGTTTTTTTTGTTCCTCCTTCTTCACTCAATTAGTGACCAAAATCTTCGAGAAAACATTAAAAATATTGGAAAACAGTTTTGACCCGGAATTGCACCATTGTTTCCTGGATAAGAAGTCTGGTCTTGCTGTTTCTCAGATTGTTCAAAACTTTCTCATTCATTCCACAATACTTGGCTCCTCCAAATTTGAGGTATTAAATTGAAAGATTCCTCTTTCTTTATTATGAGTCAACATATTCAACGATAGGTTGACCGGTTTATAATCAGATAGTGGCTGTAATGACTCTTCCACTCTGTCGACCACTTCCCAGGGAGATGACAAAATTAAAAAATAGTCCAGCCTTCGGCAGGTCATTTCTGATTTATCATCTCTATTGGAGAACCATGTGGGGCCTGGTAGATCAGGGTGGAGCAACCGATACAGATCTATCAAATTCAACTCCTCCATGATGGACAAGAGCGCTTCTTTATCTCGTGCACCCGCATATGAGGTATATGTGGCATCTAAAGAAGTGTTCCAATCTGGCGTCGGAATGATAAGCTCTCCTTCCGGAATTACGTATCATAGTTCCTCATAAAAAATAGTTCGCTCTGTCCGATTAGTAGGTGCATAAATAGAGACTATTACCCATTCGAGATCTTCTCTAACAAACTTCACCCAACACCATCTCCCCTACATGTTAGCATAATAATCTACTACTTCCATTTGTTCATCCATGTGAATTAAGATAGTCGTGCGCCCCTTGTGTGTCAATGGAGGGAGACCAAATTTATGGTTCGTCCTAAAAATATCCAATGTCCATAATCTTATTTTCATTTAACTTAGTTTCCTGTAAGCACACTACCTGACACTTATTCTGGTGGAGTCATGCTTTCAACCTATCTCGCTCGTGTCTTCCATCGGTATCCCCTAAGCCTCTCAAGTTCCAAGTAGTCAGGTTCAATCTAGACATTCCCTAACCCTCCTCTTGACGCTGGTTGGATACTAGGTACCGAGCCAAACGAAGCTTCATTCTCAGGTTCCCACGGACAAGAGAGCCAGCTCTTCATGAAATGAGAGTTCAATTTCTTCAGGTTGGGGAGCCTTCCTTCCACCTCTACCAGCATTTCTGTTGAGTTGTGTGAAGAAACTTTCCCCCGACTGAGATCCTGTAGCCGTTTTTCTACCAGCCACAGCAGTGGCAGTAGTCTTAGCCCTTCGGTTTCCAGAGATTTCAATTGTCCTGGCGCAAAACGTGCATCGAAGAGGGGGACAAAGAACTTGAGCTTCATACCTTGTTGGTTTGGATGATCAATTATCACCCTGACCACCAACTCCTCTACAATCCATCGAAATTGAAACTTATTCCTGATCATTGTCCTAATCAATATAAATATTGACGAGGGCATCGGTTGCTATGGAGCAGCTATGTTGACCAACGCTTGTGAGCCATCTGGCTATTAAGGGATACGATCCAAAGGTTATTACGGGCATAAGTACAAAAAAAAAGGGAGGGGTCTTACCTCGAGGTCGTGTATCTGACCTCGTTGGAGCGCAGCTGGGAATCTTTTCCTTGTCGTTTTCATACCCAGTGTTCCGTCGACGGTGGTCTGCGAGCTCTTCGATCTTGGCGGTGCAGTTCATTCCTCATTCCTGGGAATTGACGATGTTGACGCAGACCCGTCTAAGCGAAGTTGTTTCGCGGCTGACGCACCTCTCGCTCCAAGAGGCGTTCCTGACGAAGTTGGTCCCGTTGGTCCTGCTGACATGGATGTCCCAACAGGGGGCCTGTCGCTTGGCTGTTGGTGTACTTCTTGCCGCATCACATGTTTCTCTGGGGTCGCTTGATTGTTCGACGTTGGCACTGACATTGCCCCGACAGTTTGCTGTGGTACTTGAGTCGCCGGATCCCTACAGGGCACAAATCCTGCAACAGGGTAGAGTTGCATTGAAGGTTGGAACGTCCAGGGTTGTGCCATCATGATCATTGTGGGATCGCAAACCGACGATAACAACCTGCTCGAAAAAGCTTGTAACCCTAAAGAATACATGGGGTTATTGTACCAGGCGCTGCCATGTGAGATCCCGCCCTGCATAAGATTAGCCATCTGGCCTTGCACGTTACTTGTTTCTCCAGCGACAACGTGTAATTATCCTTGATTGTCGGAGTTCATTCCTTGTCGAGGGATGCCCCCACTCGATGAGACTACTGCTCCTCGACTTGGACCGCCACCCATTGTGGCCGAAGCCGCACCTCCTCCTTCCTCGTTCAAACCTTCTGCCATACTTCCTCCTCCTTGACTTTCAATTGGCTGGAGCTGACCTTGATATGGAGGACGGGTTGTGTCCCTTGATTGAGCTTGTTGTGATGGTTCACCTTAGCCTTGCTGACGATTCCGTCTACAGTCCGATTCTATGGAAAAAGGCTCTGCATTGTCTGCACCTCGGGGTTTCCGATGAGGCCAGTCCGACCTCCAACTCGTCACCTTCACACATGTCCACCCAAATCTTGTCTCTCATATTTCCTCTGGCCGCCGGATCGATCTCAAATTTGATATTGATCAAGGTTGGTTTCAAACGATCCTGCTCCGCCGGATGAGTACAGATGATAGGCCCAATTGCCTTTGTCATGTGAGCTTCTAAGTGAAAAAACGCATCCAATGGTACTTGCACTGCAATTACCCAAAAGACTGATTCGTCTTCCTCCTACCTCTGCGCTCTCAGCCGTGCTTTGGCAAGCCAAGACTTAAATTTGAATGTGTAATGAGCTGGCCCTACTGTAATGTCATTCCTACCCTTCAAGGTTAGCCAATTGGCTATCATATGGCTCTTTGCAACATATGGAATTACGTTTAGGCTTTCGACTTTGACCCTGCCACGATTGAATGTGGCTGAGTCAAAAGAGCCATCACTCACTTTTTCGTCTTCGAACGCTCTTACTATGTTTTCTTTCACCTTCTGTAACAAAAACCTAGCTCATTCTCGAAAAATAACAATTACTGTATGCCTCTTTAACCAATTTATCGTTACCTTATCAATATGGCTATTGACTTAGAATCGTACCTCTCTTCCTTCTCCATTCATTTCCCTTGGATCTATATTTGCCGGCATAATTCCGTCCTCATAGCACCGTCTGCCCAGTTCTCGCAATCTATCGTTGTCTTCTTCTGTGTCCACTGGCGCCACTGGGGGGAGCGAGCCCCCTGTTCCATTTCCACATTCGTCATGGGTTCAGAAGCAAAACAACTTAACTATCTCTCTTCTCTTTTGTCCACCTAAGTTCGTGGAGCATGCCTCCCTCTACCTGTCTAGTATTGAAACCAATCGTCGACCTTATCCTCTGGTACTCTTTTTTCCCCCTCACTTGCTATAGGAGAGCTATGATAAGTTCGACAGTACTATGTATCGCAAGTCGCCTTCCTTACCCAGGGAAGCCAGAACCATTCCTGTACCTCCCTTCTTCCACATCTAATCCTTTCTGTATATGTCTTCATCATGTAGCTGAGGGCCGTAACCGGAGTCCGCGAGCCGAGGTGCCATAGCTGCACGGCTATGTCACACCGACATGGCGACGCTATGCATACACGCCTTCCCTGTCAAAACGCTATCATGGTGGTAGTCGCTGCGACCGGACCCATCCCGTTACCGGATCGGGTGTGCTTGGTCCGAGCTTTGTAGCGCTGGCGGAAGCGTCTTACATTGGCCTTCTACTGGGTCATGTAAGACCTTCTACTGGGTCCCCCGTGGGCCTTACATTGGCCTTCTACTGGGTCCCCCGTGGGCCTTACATTGGCCTTCTACTGGGTCCCCCGGCCTCATACACCCCCTACGTCGTCCAGCCCGCGCCATCACGGTAAGTCAATCTCAAAATGGGGCCATCTTGGTCCCGCCTTTCTTGGACGGATAACGAGATGCACGCGGTGCTCCCTAACCTATTCTACACGAGCAAACGAAGCTGTCGAAGGACTGCCCGACCCAGGTCTGTCCGACCTGACTTGGCCCGGGAATCGGGACGCCGAGCACGGGAGCTCTCCGGAAGACTTTTCCTAGGAAACCGGCCGGCGGGGGCACATAGGCGTCCCTCTGAACAAGTTGCCGGGGGCAGGAGGGGGCGCGCACGGGCGGAGAGCGTGTACGTGCTCCAGGGATGCAACGCGGCATGAGGTTTGGCATGCCGAGCGAAGAGGGTCGGAGAACGAGAGAGCGGAGAACTGGAACAGGGATGCAACGCGGCATGAGGTTTGGCATGCCGAGCGAAGAGGGTCGGAGAACGAGAGAGCGGAGAACTGGAAGCCCTCTGGCAGACGGACGAGCGACTGTGGAGAAGTGGAGAGCCAGTTGCGTTGCCGGCGGGAGGGTGCGAAGTCGAAACGTAACGGAGCGGGCCGGGACTGTTGGTTAGGTCAGGCTTGCGGGGCCATGGTTGTGCTGTCCCGCACTCTTCCTTATGTTACGTGGAGGGGTTGCAGAATTCATTGCTTCCGCGAGCACGATCGCCGTTTCGACCGCTGTTAGATCGCGAAGCAGCGGCCTGTACGAGCATGGGAAACGCGAATAACTGGGAAGATGGTGGGGGAAAAAGAAAGAATAAGATCGGCGTGACGCGGGTGTGACAGTCATCACGCAAGGGCGGCGGGGATCTGGGCTTGCAGGAGTGCAAGTGAGAGGGTGGAAGTCGAGGCGGAGGTGGACGGCTCTCTTTGAGTTCTCGGTGTGCTGTGGTAGGCGCAGTCGCCGGTCGAAGCGGCTGAAACGAGAGGGACTTCTGGGCATCACCTCACTCTACAATGGGGGACTCAGGTACAGGTAAGGTGGTCATCGTGCTGCACCGAGCTTTGCATAAAGACTGCCTTTCGCTGCGGTGGTGTGAGCGGGCGTGCTTGTATGAGAACGAGTCCAGTTTGTGGAGCATTGTGCTGGTGCGAGTGAATGTTCGCGGGCTGTTCATTCGTCGTGATGCCGTTTGGCTGTTTTCTTTTTCTTTTTCACGTTTTTTTTTCGAAGGAGACTTGCATTGCGCATGCCTGAACTTGTCTGTCCGGGCTGCACTCGAAACGAAGATCATTGTTTACAGTAGAGGAGGGACACTCCAATGTTTATTTTTGTATTCGACAGGCTTACCGCTCGTCGAGGACAACCTGTTCTCAGAGCGAAACTGCCCTCCTCTCTCCGGTCTCCGAGAATCGTTCATTTTCCATCTTCTCTCATTCAATCTGCTAACACCTCCTTTCCGTGAACTCGCGTTCATTCTCCTGTGTCTGGGCGTGGGTGTCATCAACGCGACAGGGAGACTCGTAGGCATGGATGTAAATGTGTGTGTGTGTTTGTGTGTGTGTGTGTGTGTGTGTGTGTGTGTGTGTGTGTGTGTGTGTGTGTGT
>BFEA01000273.1:1983513-1993535 GCA_003427395.1 Chara braunii
CCCCCCCCCCTTCCCGGCAGGACCATCCTTCCCCCGTCCCCACCACCGGTTCCCTTTCTCCTACTACCTGCTTCAGTGCTTACAATTCCCCAGTCCTGGCTAGGCAGGAGCCAACAGCAGCTGCTACCAAGCTGGGCATCCGCAGATTCGCAATTGCAGAATGAGTTTAGGAGAGGGGAGAGTGGGAGAGGTGTACAAACAAACATGGACCAAGGTAAGTCAATAGCACTCTGGAGTTGCCTCCCCTTGCCTCCTTCACCCTTTCCTTCTCCCTCCCCGCCAATGGGGACGGCGGCCAGGATTTTTCTCTCTACTCGAGAAACGGTTCTTGAATGTATCAGGGACGTTGGACCTCCTTTCCAGCAGGTGCTGCTCCCCACCAACTGGAGCAACCAGAGCCAGCTTTATTAGGGGGAGATGTTTTTATCACTCCCCCTAATATAAGCAGCTCGGTTTTCTGTTTGGAAAAAAATAAATAAAACTCTTTCCTCCAACCAGTGGTGCTCAACACATGGTGGAGTGAAAAAACTAGCGAGGATGGACCTGTCTGGTGGCTTCTGGAGGGTCATCCAAAACCTTTTTTAAAATGACATGAACTGTTTGGGCTTGCTTTCTGCAGTCCTGTATCTACTTGATTCACCGCTTCAATCTGTTACTCTCCGTTGTGATCCAATGGTAACATTAGAACCTTTCCATTTCGGTTAGTGAGCAGTCGATGGCAATTTTTTTTTTTTTTTTTTTTGTTTTGTTTTGTTTTGTTGGACTGCACGCCGTTTTGTCTTTGACTCCTCTCAATCTCAAACCACCAGTACGCCCGGGCTTGGAGGGGCTGCATTGCACGCCAAGCTTTTCTGAACTGCCAGCAGCGCACTTCTTCTCCTTTTTGGCTGGCACCGCCAGCCATGATGTCTGGTAGGCCCGAGGTGCGAACTTTTCCGAGTAGATGATGAAACATTTTCTGCAAGGTTGGGGACATGTACTAGCGGTGTAATTAATCGCTGCGCCAGTCTTGACTATTTTATCTCCCCACTTCTTTGTGTGGTTTTCTTTTTATATGGTAACTGTGTACGTTCTAAGACCAAACTTGGAGGGAAAGAGAGAGGGAAGGAAGAGATAGCTAACGCCATGGAGTAAGGTCTAGCTCTAATGCCAATTGTCATGATCCTACTACATCCATTATGGAAAAATCAAACCTGAGAAAATGGAGGACTTGCTGAATCCAAAAGAATTCGCGGAGAGAGAAAGAGAGGGGAAATGAAGAGGATAAAAGAAGTAAAGTTGAAACCAATTTAGTCCTCGTCTCTTCAATGTAAGATAAATTATTGAACATGAATCATGTCCGAGTATCCCCCCTTACTGCCAAGCGCTCAAAGAGCTCTCCTTTGAACCCCAACCTGATCTCTTACTATGGCGGTAAATCCATGTCCATCACAGATGTTCAAAGGACGACGGAAACTACTGCTGTCCAAGACCAGCCAGTACCGAAACAGGGGGCAGGACCAGCCGGGCGTGAGAATCTTCCTAGTCAGAAACTGCATAAAACTCGGACTGCATAAAACTCGGACTGATTCTCTACGGGTCATTGCAGTTGTTTGTGTGTTTTGGTGCTGGCTCCACAACTGACTGGTTGTTGGGGGCTGCATTGCAGGGGATTCAAAGCGCTAAAACAAACAGTAAAGCTTCATTATCGGCTGGGAAATTACAAGGCTATGATGGATGCATACAGGGAAATGCTTACATACATAAAGTCGGCAGTCACACGCAATTACAGTGAGAAGGTGATCAACAACATTCTGGATTTTGTATCGAGCAGTGCAAGCCAAAATATGGAGTTGCTTCAAGAATTCTACCAGACAACCTTGAGGGCGCTAGAGGAGGCGAAAAATGAGGTGAGTGGGAATTGTGAGCTTTGTTATGAACCTGCACGATTCTTGATGCAAAACTTAACGACGGTTCTTGATGCAAAACTTAACCACGATTCTTGATGCAAAACTTAACCACGATTCTTGATGCAAAACTTAACCACAATTCTTGATGCAGAACTTAAC
Source organism: Chara braunii (assembly GCA_003427395.1). Classification (NCBI taxonomy): domain Eukaryota; kingdom Viridiplantae; phylum Streptophyta; class Charophyceae; order Charales; family Characeae; genus Chara; species Chara braunii. Next base: position 1,985,562 of record BFEA01000273.1, read on the forward strand.
TCAGAGTGACTGCCATTCACTGCAATTCAAGAAGAGATCGAAAAAGACAAAGAAAAGAAGAGAATGAAGAAAAAGAAGGAAAAAAACAAGATCAGATAGAAGACAAGAGAATGTAGAAAATAATAAGAAGAAGAATCAATCTCTCATCCCCTCTTCTCTCCACCCCCATCATCATCCCTGCTTTGGTAAATATCCATGAGTAAATGAATAAGAACCGTTGTCTCAAAAGCTCCCCTACTGCCTGTGTAGAAAGATAGGTCTACTCTCTCTCCCTCGGCCTCTCTCTCTCTCTCTCTCCCCCTCTCTCTCTTGGCCGTCTTGATGAGATCACAGGTATGGCAGGTCATCCTTGCTGCAGGCGGATGTTGAGAGGACAATGCAGCTACTATTATGCTTCTCCCTCCTGCTGCCATAGCCTGCCTTATGGGCGAAGTCCAAGTCCAGCGGGTAGCACCCCAGGAGCCTTCTTGGAGCAGCACTAACCTGGTAAGAGAAGAATGTTCACCATAACCAAAGGTAAGTCTTCCTCTCCGTTCCTTCCTCCTCCTCCGTACTGCCTTTCTCCACCCATCTCCATAGCCCAGCTTAGGGTTTGATAACTGCTACCTCCATAGTTTTGCACTCACCCTCGTCTCCTCCGTAGTGATGAAGCTGTCCTCCATCACCCTCAACCATTCCTTGCTTACCAAGGAGCTCCGCCTCTCCACCGTCTTGGCGCAGGAGCAGCATGACTGCTGGCTGAATGACCCGGACTGCTGTTCGCTCCGAACGATATTGACCTCCCTTTCAGCCTCTGGACCCTCTACTGGGGTGCTCTCGGCCTCTACAATGCGCTTGGGCCTACCGTTTCCCTGCCTTTTTTGGTGGGAACATCACTGCGGACCAATCCTACCTGCAGATGAAAAACAGTTGCTGGAGAGGGAAACCACTCGAACAATAAACCTTTTTTGTCCAAAAGGCGTCTGCTGGACGAAATTCCGGAGAGGCTCCCATGCAAAACGATTGTAGCGAATAATCGACTTTGCTATCATTACCTACCGGCTACTGTACCGGACTCTAGGGCCTTTCGGAGTTGCTGGGAATTCCCTACCTGGTCCTTGGTGAATTCAATGTCTACGCCTGGCCTTTCAGGAAGGAATTTCCGGTAAGGCCTCCGGTTAGCAAATATTATGTCGGTCTCTGTAACTACACCTATATGCTAACCTATCTTGTCTGCGGCTTATACAGACATAGACTCAGGCAAACACACGGGGAAACAGGAACATAGCCAGAACGGGGAAACAAACATAGACTCAGCCAAACGCACAGGCATAGACTCAGCCAAACACACAGGCATATACATAGCACCAGCACATCTCACACACACAGAAAAACACAAAATAAACTCAGGTTTTGAAGTCTCAGCAAAACAGAGCGAAACAGCAACTTTCTCAAAAGATGCTGATTTCTTAGCCTGTAACTGTGTGGGTTATGGTAGCTGGGGAAGTGCCACGACGAAATAGTGGACAAGGGGGCTGGATTGTTGGACCATACCTATAGCATGGTGCATAGCACGTGCCAGGACTACGCCCATCCGGTCACTGGCTTCTGCATAGCGAAGATCGGTCATGCACTCGGGGGAAGGAGACCCAATTGCGGTGATGGTGGAGGTGGAGGAGATGATGATGGTTGTAAGTGAGGAGGAGACAAGAAAGGAGAAGATAAAGAAGTTGCGATGGAGGGGGAAAGAAGGGGGAGGGTAAAAATCAAACTCCCTTGGGTTTATACGGAAAAACAGAAGAAAACCTCAGGCAGTGGGATGCAGCAGTTATAACTTACCTGTTAGCCCAGAAGAGACGTGTGTGGGCCATCGTCATGTCTTGGGGGTGATGCGGCCAATTGGGCCATATCACAGTCAAAAGCGGCGGAAACCTAGGCAGAGGCAGATGCGCTGAGACGGCACCCTCCTGTCTACAGGCCCCTAAGGTTGATGTAGGCCCCACCTCGAAAGCTGTCCAAAAGCCACTTTCTGTCTGTTGGTGTGCCCATCTTGTCTGTCTGTTCCTCTCTCTCTCAATCTTTCTCTCTGTTTGTGTGTCCATCTTGTCCGTCTGTTTCTCTCTGTGTCTCTCTATCCTTCGCTTTCTATTTGTGTATGCCTGTTTCCGCGTCTGTCTGCGAGTGTGTTTGTGTGTGTCCCCTGTCTGTTTTATGTGTTACCAGACTGCCTCTCTGTGCTGCCTGTCTGTCGGCGCATCCGTCTGTCTCTCTCTCTCCTCCTCTGTATCTGCCAGTCTTTCTGTTTCTCTGTCGGTCTGTCTATCTGTCGGCCTGTCTGTCCGTATGTCTGTCTGTCTGTCTCTCTTTCTCTCCCTGAATCTCTATCTTCCCTGTCTCTCTGTCTGTTGGTCTTTCCATCTGTCTGCTTCTCTGTTTCTGTCTGTCAGTCTGTCAGCCTGCCAGCCTGCCAGCCTGTCTGTCGATCGATCAGTCTGTCTGCCGGTTGTTCTGCCTGTTCGTCTGTCACGCCGTGTTTACCTGTCTCTCTGTCTCTCTGTCCCGAGAGTCTGCCTGTTCGCCTTTCTCTCTTTCCTGTCTGCCGGTCAGTATCACGCTCTCTGTCTCTCTTTGTCTGTCTGTCCGTATGTACGCCTCTGTGCCTGTTTCTCTCTCTCTCCGTCCCTCTCTTCTCTCTCTCGGAGAGAGAGAGAGAGAGAGAGAGAGAGAGAGAGAGAGAGAGAGAGAGAGAGGTTGGAGGGGGGGGGGGGGGAGGCACTGACACAGAAGGAGAGCGATCGAGAGAGAGAGAGAGAGAGAGAGAGAGAGAGAGAGAGAGAGAGGGAGGGGGGGGGGGGGGGGGGAGCAGTACTTGTATTTGTTCACAACTCTTTGACTCTGCCTTTGTGGTTGAGCGGCCTGATTGACACAAGGGTCATGTGGCTAGAAGTAGCGGGGCATCAGGAGATGTTGAGCAGGTGGCCACCAGGTGCATTATCAAAAGCTGCCAGGTCCGTACTATAAGCGTGGGCCCTCACAGCCACCTCTCCCAACCTCTTTAGATACCTTGCCTGTATCGTCTAGAGCCACTTCAAATCCAATGATTTAGGGTGCCCTGCTTTCTGTTGGAATAGCAATAATAATTTCTCCGACTGAATTTTGGATAGCCAAGTTTGAAGCTATACAGTTCATAAATGAATCATACACGTGAAGCCTCATGTGAATGAAAGACCCGATCATCTTTCATAATGTTTGTATGTGATTAAGATCCCTCAAAATTTTACGGGGTAGGAAGTCTTTGAAAAGGAAATGGAGTTATCATAGAGATAAACCGTTTTGCTGCTTGTGTCATATCCATGGGGGGTTCCATGTATCAATGATCGCAGCATATATCTGCCTGAAGCATGAGCAACTTTTTCGTAGTTTAACTAGGATCATCTAGCTGGTGTTGAACATTTTATGATCGAAAGTTTATCGGTGAGATAGCACTAGCTAGTAATAGAGAGGAATGCACTGCACTCCTAGATGAAATCGGTATGTGTTTGTATGTCATCTGTCCATTTTGTAATAAACCCAGTTCAGATCGGCACGAGGGTCGTCACTTTTCGTCAAAGGCCAGAAATAGGGGTCAAAAGTCACTTCCCTAGCCTGAGAAATGTCTGAGAAAGTGCCTAGGGTCAAGGGCTACCAAGATCTGAGTTAAAAGGTGTGTTCAATACCCCAACGTGAGACAGATCACTCTTGGAAAATCAAGAGTCAACCAGAGCACGCAGTTCCAGACCCAAAGACAAAGTCAACCCGGTGGTCAGCCACGGCCGTCGATCAGATGCACATCAGTGGTTGTCTGCAGGTATCCAGAAGATTCCAGTCCAAGTGGGACACAAGGGAAAGCTGGGACTGCGCTGCATCCAGGCCATTGGTTTTCTGATCATCCGGGGTGTCGAACAAGGAGACTGGAGGCCGGTCAGGGTGAGTCGACACTATATAGAGTTGACGCGGCCACTGTGGAGATCATTCTGCCTTGCTGGCTTGATGCTAGTGCGATATTGCGAGGCTGCTGGAGATTATGCTGGCGCCAGTGCTGGTGGGTTGGTGGCAGCATCAGGGGAGATTATGTTGGAGCGGCCACTGCCGCCATAGCAATAGACATTGGTGTTGAGGTTGGGCGAGGAGGAGGATCGAGGCTGGGAGACTGGAGAGGGATTTGAGGGGAGGCTTACCTGGACTTACCTGGCGACGTCGTGTGTGATCTGCTGCTTGTCTCCACGAAGGTGAGGAAGATCTGCGCCATCCTCCCTGATTGGCTGCTGATGTGGATAGAGGTGGGCGCCCGACTGTGACCTGCACAGTATCTGTCAGAGAACGTCAGAGAGAGAGACTGCAGTGCTGAGGTGGCGACAGGGGGGATCATGCCCGAGGTGGCGACAGGGGGGATAATGCCCGAGGAGGAAGTGGGCAGAAAGATACTTCATGCATGATTGATGGGGACTCTTCTTCTCCTCCTCTCTGTCTCTTCTCCTTACTTCCTCATTCTCTTCTCTGAAGAACAATGCTCTTGGAAAGTGCACATATGTTGGGCTTGGGCATATAATCGATTTTGGAGACATTATTTTGTCTGCTGGGTTCAGGCTTGTATCACGACACTGATTGGCTTCCCTATGCGACTGGGTTGATTACAATTTTGTGGAAAGTGGTGTAAGATGTGTGTCTATCAGGACAAGGCTGCTAGCGGCTGGATGAACAAGAGCGCAATTTTCTGCACTTGTTCTTAGTGGCTTCAGTGGCTTTGAGGACTGACTAAAGCCTTTCTCATGTTTTTTTTTTTTTTTTTTTTTTTTGAAAAAATATGACCACCTGTTCGTGGCTTCGTTCTACTTTGGGGAGTACCAAAAAAAAACTCAGAAAATTTTCCAGCCTGTCAGTTGTGCATTATGAATGCCCCTCTGTTTTGAGGGCATCAGTTCAAAGCATACTTGCGGCACATACGTGAGGTGTGCTGCGCGGTGCGCTGATCGCAGATGCGCAAAAAAAAGAAGAAAAAAAGAAGTAACCGTGATGCGTGTATACACGCTAGAGAGAGAGAGAGAGAGAGAGAGAGAGAGAGAGCCCTTTGGCCCCTTCCACATTATTCAGAAACCCCCTGCCCGCACTTCAAAAGTTCCCTGCCAACTTAGCAAGGATCTCGTCAGCAGCAGAAGAATAGTCGCTGGGCATGTAGTAAGGGGGGAGCAGGCCAGCTATATATGGTGTAGCTTCGAACTCAGGTCCGTGTTTCAGCAGTTATGGGTTACTGACTTACTAACTCGGCATGTGTTTTTCAGGGCTTCACTCCGCTACTCACCAAATGTGCAAAACTAGAATGAATCTTCTCCTACAAACTGGAACCATACAAGCCTCCTCTGTCTTTCTGTCTCTTTTTATCTCTTTCTGTCTCTCTCTGTCTGTCGGTCTCTCTGTCTATCTCTGTCTCTTTCTGTCTCTCTCTGTGTAGCATCCTAAGGGCTCCTTCACGGGCCCTTGCAGGGCCGACGTTTTTATCGCTTCCTCTCTCTCTCTCCCTTTTTATCTGTCTCTGTGTACCATCCTAGGGGCTCCTACACGGGCCCTTGCAGGGCCGACGTTTTTATCGCTTCCTCTCTCTCTCTGCACCTCTTTCTCTGTGTGTGTGTGTGTGTGTGTGTGTGTGTGTGTGTGTGTGTGTGTAGCACCCTAGGCACTTTTCGCATTCGGCCCCTAGGCCGTGGCTGCGCAACCTGGTCAGCCGCCGCCACATTTTCAGACCAGGCTCACATTTTTGTCCAATCCGCTTTTCTTTTATTCAGCATTTTTTTTTTTTTTTTTGCTGAGTGCGTCAGGACTGAGTTTTGTCTGTTCTATTTTTGTCTGTCTCAGATTTGTCGTTTCGGACTTCTCAGTTTGTCCGAACAGGCCGATACCTGTCCTGACCAGTCGATTTACGGTAGGCCGTAGTAGGCCAGGTTCAGATTTGTCCGTATCAGTAGGACCAGGATTTGGGCCTGCGATCAGGACCATCGATCGACATTGTATCCGACCGCCATGATCACAGACCGTGGGGCATTGCTGTAGGACCAGGGCTTAGGCTTACAATCAGGACCACCAATTGACATTAGATCGAACATTCCTGATTGCAGGCTGTGAGGGATTGAGCCAGGCCCAACAGCATATAGCTGGGCCAGTGCCCAGCAGTCGAAAGGGGCTGGTGCACATTTTGGGCAATGTGCTGCTGGAGGGCAACACCAGGATCCTTGGCATCGGGGAGTAGGCCGTAGTGGGAGCGTGGATGCTGAAGACCGCAGGAGACTGGTGCGGCTTACCTGGGCGCCATAGCTGGACTCCTCTTCTGCGACCTGCATCAGAGAGACTATCTTCGCTGGTCAGCAAGGGCTCCTTCAGCGTCAGGTGAGAGAGAGGAGAGCCTTCTAGGCAGTGATTATTTCGGGCTGTTGAGCGCCTGGGTTTTGACTCCATATTCTGAGGGAGATGATGATTGGACATTTGACGAGGTGACTATTTTTCAACAATTTTGGGTTTTTCTCTTGACATGTCCCGTCTTCTTTGTCTCCTCCGCACCTCCATCATCTGTGGTTTTCCTCCCCATATGTGTGTGCAAGGAGGGATGTTTCTTCTGTGTTATGTTTCCCTCTTTGCTGGTCTGACATGTGCGATGATGTCCGTGTGAGTTGAGTCTGATTCTGACGAGTCAGGTTGTATCCTTGAGTCTTCCGCTGTGCTACACTGCATTGTATCATTTGTATCTGGACGAACATTGCTTCTTTGCCCTTCACATTGGTGGTCATGAGTCCTTGGCATCAGTTCGGGGCTCTTCGGATTCGTGCATTGGTCATCCACTGATGAGCGTGTATCACTCTCCTCTCTCTCTGTCTCTTCGTCTGTCTACCTGTTTGTTCTCTCCCTCTCTCTCTCCCCCCCCCTCCCCCCCCCGTTCTCTCTCTCTCTCTCTCTCTCTCTCTCTCTCTCTCTGCTGTTTTTTTTTTTTTTTCTTTCTTTTTCTCTTTTTTTCTTTGTGGGTGTGTGCACTATGGTCTCATATCGTTTATTTTTAAAATTTTTGATGAAATTCGCACTGCAATTGCCAATCAAAACGACGAATATTTGGACCCCCGTTAACCGTCTCTCAAACCCAACAGCACAGGTATTGTGGAAACTCTCATACAGCGCTGCAAAACAGTAGCAGTGCACCCTTCAACTTCGGTCCCATTTCCAGCTATGGCTGGGCTTCAATGAAGAAGATGACCTCGCCCAAAATAGTGCAGCTGCGCTCAAACAACGGACGCGCAGAGTTTCCCCAACAAAAATGAACGTGAAAAGTCCCAAACTCTATTTCCCTCCCGCTACTTCTGGACTGCCAAAACTAGGACTCACGGGCCTACAGGAAACAGGCAGAAAAAGACAGAACTAAAAGTCCTATAATGGTTTTAAGCCTACAGCTAAGATAGAGCCCAGCAAACAACAGGTCAAGGGGTCAAGCCCCACGGGCGTGAAGACACAAAACAAATAAAACAGTCGGCAAAGGTTATGGGATCCAGTCCTGGGGAACACAAAACAACCAAAACGGCCTAACAGTTAGTGTACACTCGCTGTTTACCTGCAGGCTCATTGCATCTGTGTGTGTGTGTGTGTGTGTGTGTGTGTGTGTGTGTGTGTGTGCCACTCTGTTGGCCTGTGTGTTTGTGTGTATGCGTGCGCTCGATGCTACTGTTGCCCCTACCATACCTCCGAATTCTCAAGTTCTCAAATCTTATTGCGAGGATTGAGCCCTCAAGTAGGGGCCTTGCCATGATGTACATGTTCTGGGCTAAGGCCCCAGAGAGCCTAGTGCCCGCCCTAAGTGAAGGCGGGCCAGCAAATCGACAAGAGCCCTCTGTGCAACATTTCACGAAGTGGGGTTCATACAGTTGCAGCACGCCAGTTGGTTGGAGTGCACCGAGTCTCGGATTTCAGCAAATGCTGAAAGCC
>BFEA01000273.1:2023341-2037180 GCA_003427395.1 Chara braunii
CCCTCTCCCCCCACTCCCACCCTGCCCCCTGCCCATTCCCCCCCCATCCTCGAGAGTGATGTGTTGACGTATCATTGAACCTGGTATTTTTGTCATTCTTGCATCAGGAGCTTAACATTCCAGAAAAGGATGTGGAGCAGTTGCTTGTATCGCTAATTTTGGACAGCCGAGTGCATGGCTATATTGATCAGGTCAACCAGCTACTGGAGTTAGGGGACAAGTAAGTCTCTCTATTTCTGTGCCACTGTCTCTCTATCTCTGTCTGTCTTTCTTTTCCCTTTTTCTCGCTTGCTCAAGCACGCACACTGTTATAAAATAACTAGAATTTGACCAATCGCATGTCAATAAACACAAGTGACAAGTGTGCGTTTCACAGGTGAGTGTGTGGGCACATCCTGCTCAACCACACACAAGAAAATGCGGGGAAACTTGCACTTTCATCGCAGGTTGTTCATGAATATGTCATTTGATGAGCAAGCACTTTCATTTGAAAGATAGCCAATTGAAAATGAACAGGATGAACGGACAAGCTATGTCCAGAACTTTTTGGTTGGATTACAAAACGGGGATCGGAGAAGAGGTCAGGGAGGAAGGGCCCCTGAAGAACGTGGATGTGAACCAATTTGTCGCAAAAGTTTGCCTCTGAAAGGTTGTGCTGGTTTAAAGAGTTGAGGGGGTCTCGAGTGACGCTGTCCTGTGAGACTCGTTTCTGGCCTGGGCCCAGGGCCATGCTTTTTCTTTGTTGGCCGTCATGCGTTCAGGGCTGTGCTTTTCTTTTCCAGTCGTCGACACAGTTGGTTGGCCGTGTTTCCTTTTTTCTACAATTTTTGCTTCCCATTGCTGAGTACAGTTGGTTGGCCATGTGTGTTTTCCGTTTCCGTTTCCGGATTCCTGATACCACTTTTTTCCCCCCCCCCGTAAAAGCATGATGATGATCCTCGCTCCATTACACAGCGGTCACAATGTTATTTGGATCTGTTTGTCGTCAGATACATTCAGAATGATTGGTCATGCTGAATGTATGTGGTCAGTCCGTTCATGGTACCTGTTTTATTGGCAAAAAGAGAGAGGGCGGGCCTCACACCACTACACAGTGGTAAAAAATGATTGGCTGGGCTGAGTGTCCCTGGACCACGAAGCAACCTGGGTACATTCAAATAAAAGCACGCGTGTCGTAGGTAAACAGGTCATCGAGGTCGAATTGTGGTGCTGATTCTTCTGAAAGCATTTCACACATCTCAGAGTACCCGCTGCAGTTTAAAGTCCCATTGTTGCCGTATCATGTTGCCAACCGGTAGGTAGGTGTCATAGGCACAGTTTGTACAATAACTCGGTAGGGTTTGCAGGTCTGTACAGTATGCCCTTAGGTCAGATAATCTGGTGTGCCTAGTTCGTTACCTGTCAGTCAGCAGTCAATCTGTAAGCTCAGTCCACCCCAGTCCCAGGAAAGTCTGTGAAAACTCCAGACGCATTGGAAGCCGAGCTCAGCTGGCAGGCAAAGGGTGCCGCTCCAGAAAAGTCCAAGATTGGGCATTGCAGCGCGTACAAAGTCCAGCAGGGGAAGCATCACACAGTTTCATTTGAGCCAGTTGTGGAAGCACTGTTGCTGACTTGTGTGGTCAAGTGTCAAGTGAGGCGGAGAAAACCATGTAGCACTGTCTATGATACCAGCCGCCATAACTAGTGGTAGTGAGTGTGAGTGAGAGAGGGAAGATCTTGAGTAAGAGGAAGACATTTGAGAGATAGATAGATAGATAGATAGATAGATAGATAGATAGATAGAGAGAGACAGAGAGACTGGTGCAAGTTGTTTGACGACTGTAGCCGCCAAAGTGTACATCTGCAAGACTTGTCATACGAGACTTGAATATCTGAGCGATTTCCGCTTGTGTTCTCATGTCATGTCGGTGTGCATACCGTGTGTGTGAGCCCTTGAGAGGGGGGTCATTGCAGTGGTATTAGAGCTGGACTCTCATCGTCTTTTGGCGTGCAATCGAATCGGGTAGGCACACAAAATAAACAAGCCGGCGTGCAGGGATTAAATGCGGCGGGTGATGAAAGCAAAAAAAGAAAAGTGATTGATTGGCGGCAGCAGCCAGTGTGTGTTCAACTTTCTGGGCCGCAAACTAAAGGTGGCAGAAGCAAGCTAGTGGAGTACGAGATCCAATGTCTCTTCTTGTGTGGACTCACTAAAGTCAGGCCTTCGGCTTCGCCCAGTGCCCGGTTGTAGGCCAGTCGGCGTTAAGTAATTCTTGAGGAGTTGGCAGCCTGTCCTGGAATTGGCTGTTGGCTGGTCTCGATGTTGTCACATTCTCAACCCTTCTAAATCTATTCAACAACTCTAGACAATTCTTTACAATATAAGGCTATGCTACCTCGGTTGGCCAGAGTGGGGGACCCTTGTAAAACAACCCTTCTATTGATCTGTGAGCTGGAAGATCAGCACGTGGTTAACTTCGGTGGAGATGAAAGCCGAAGTGTAGGAAGTTGACCAGTCCTGTAGCGAGGCTAGGCCAATGGTTTTACGTCAGAGTAGGGAGAGCGTATGCGTGATAGGCGGTAGTGGGACGGGTTCAAATCCTTGTTCGCTTGTTTTCTGACCCCTCGGTTGTGGAAGAGTATCGGATGTACGACCTCCTTGTGCTCTGTCTTATGGCGATATATACTGTAGTTCTTCTTCCTCGTGGCATGGCCATATATCCGCAAAGGAGGTAAGGAGCAGGAAACAAATACGCCAGCCAGGCGATGCACACCATATGGAGAAAAGAAAAAAGTAGGGCAGGTAAGGAAGTAAGAGCAGGAGATGAGGAAGCCCTCAAGAGGAAGAAGAGAGAATATTGAGCAGATGGAGGAAGCTATAGAAGCTGACATAGGAGGCTATAGAAGCTGACATAGGAGTGGCCACGTTGAGACCCCTCTGTCTCTGATGGACACCCCGAACCGCAGGGTCAATGGCTTGGGAACCAGAAGAGCCAGAGGACTCAAAATGAGGAGCAATTGAAGCAGGCCCTTATAGAAGCAGAGAAGGAGAGGCACAAAATGCCCTAGCAAAGGCACATGCGTGCGGCCCTTTTTTTGGGGGAATCTTCGGGGGGAGCTTCTATCTGGGGTGTTCAAATACATGTATCTTGCCCTTTTTTCTTGTCTTTTTTTTTTGAAGAGGGGGGGGGTGTTTGCACCACCGATGGACTTGTGCCTGACTGTCTGTTTTTTTCTGAGTGTTTCTGTATTTTATGGCTGTTTGTGTTGATGCCATCTAGTTGGTAAAGTATGACCTGCCCTGCATCGCACCACCCAGTCCACATGATACTGCCCGGTCCACATAGTATCACGCACACCACATGATACCCCCTGGCCTGCACAGTATCCCCTGGCTGTGCTAGGGCCGAGTTGTGCCTACTTTGCCCAAGTGTACTTTCTTTCAGGGCACTTGCTCACGAGTCAGTCGAGGAGAGAGAGAGAGAGAGAGAGAGAGAGAGAGAGAGAGGTTGTGATCTGAGAGGGTGTCATTTGGATTCAACTTGCAAAGACAAACAAACACAAACGTGTGAAGTGTTTCATCATCTGCCTGCTGCGCCAGGGATGCGATGCACTCCAGTTGTATTTATAAAGAAGGGAAAAAGACAAAAGTACGCAGGGAAAAGGGCTTCCACCATGTCAACCGCCCACCTGACATGGTATCACCCACATTCTACTGCCCAGGCCATATAGCATCCAGTCAACATAGCACCATCCAGCCTGCATAGGATCACTTAGGCCCCATAGTACAGAGGCCACAAGTAAAAAGATAACGGCGGTCTAGGTCCCTCAGCCCAGTCCACAACGGCATACACATACCCAGGATTGTACCACTCATTGCACATGGCATTATCCACCTGCCCAACATTGTCCTTTCCGTCCACGGTTTTTCACCCTCTACATACGTCGAAAAAAAAGGCAATATCGTATCTGTTAATTCTTTCCATTCTCATCTACACTATAGTACGATTTCCATTCTGTCTCCGTGGCTGGCCTGTCCGCTGGACTAAGCATGTTTCCCCCCCCCCCCCCGTACAGGCTGAAAAAAGAACAATGTCGAATCTATGGCTTCTGTCTCCATGTCTGGCATTCTCGCCTGAGCAAAGCTGCGGAGCGCCTTTTCACCTATTGATTGAAAAACAACTTTCCCATATTTGATAGTCTGCTGAAAATCTTAGTTGTAGGGAAATGACCTTGTGATGAAGTTCAAGAGTGTGTTCAAACTGTACAGCCTTGCAGGAATGGGGTGGATATCATCATATCAGTACCGTCTTCACCCGATACAACACCTGGTCATTATATCTGTATCTGGAACAGCTATAATGACTGGGCGTTGTATTTGGGTGAAGACGGTAGCGGTTTGTTTCAGTTTTGAACATTAGGTAACGATTGTGGTGGTTAAGGCATCTGGTTGTTCAGCCCGAGATCCCTGGTTGGATTCCTTGCGGGTTCGATCCAAGTCTTGTGCATAAAATCAATGTGCTTCTACATGGTAAGTGGCTGGGAAATCATACCCTGGCATGGTGGCTACGAGGACTATGCCCTATACGGAGGATGCCATGTGGCGATCAGTCTGTTCAGCCCAAGATCCCTGGTTCGATCCCTTGGTGGGTCGATCCAAGTCTTGAGTGGCTGGGAAATCATATGCTGGCATGGTGTCTACAAGGGCTGTTTCCTATACGGAGGATGCCGCGTGGCGAGAGGGTGTTTCTACTGGAACCATGCAGCAGTGGGGTGGATATCACCACTGGTATGGTTCCATTCCCGGACATTGCGTCATGGTTCCGGTGGTTAGGGCGTCTGGCTGCTCAGCCCAAGATTGCCGGCTCGGTTCCTTGGAGGTTGATCCACATGTTGTGCATAAAACCAATGCTTTCTATGTGGCAACTGGTTGGGAAAGCATACCCGGACTTGGTGGCTACGAGGGCTATGTCCTATAGGAGGGTCTCAGAGGAATGACATGTGGGGAGAGTGGGGTGGTTCCACTTGAAGATTGGATCATGGTCCCAGTGGTTAAACCACCAGTACCTACCGGTTGCGGAGGCCCGATCCTGAATATGCCCTGCGCGCCGTTTTCACCGAGCCTGCGGGGGGGTGGGAAAAATACGGAACATCTCTTGCTGCAAGCAGGTACCGGCCCTTATGCTGGACCTGCTGCCAGTAGATGGAACGTAAACGGGCCGTTGCTTTCTTGTTTCCACTTAGTCAAGGATCTTCTTCCCAAAAAAAATAAAAAAAAAGAGGGAAATTGGAAACCAGGCTCTGAACGTGATTGCCCCCAGATTCATTGACCGCGGTGCGCAAGTCGAGCCAGATACATTCGTGAAAGTTGCAACGTTACACTGTGCCCTGTAAGCAGGAAGGGCTGGCTGGCAATGAATGCTCCCGTGTCTGACGGGGAGCAAGGGCAGAAACAACCAAGGATCTCTTTCTAGAAAAAAAAAAGAAAAAAAAAAAGGGGAAATCGGAAACCAGGCTCTGAACGCGATTGCCCTCAGGTTCATTGACAGCGGTGTGCAAGTCAAGCCAGATGCATTTGTGAAAGTTGCAACGTTACACTGTGCCCTGGAATCCCGAGAGCACAAACAGCCAAGGATCTTCTTCCAAGAAAAAGGAACAAAAAAAAAAACGACTCTGTTTCTTTTTTCTAACGTGACCTTTTGTTTCTTTGTTCTCCTCGTCACCTCCAGTGTCCGCGCGTTTCCACATAGCACACCACCAGGACATCGTACAGTCCTTTTGCCCCCTTCCCATGGGGCCACCGGCTCCCTCCCCCATTGCCATGCCAAGCCTTAGCCGAACCCCCTAAAGTTGCGGCGCGTATACGGCCGCGACTTTCTTTTATAGCTGGGCGAGGTACTGGTGGTTTAAGGCATCTTGCTGCTCAGCCCAATTCAGGGTTGATCCGGATGTTGTGCATAAAACCTATTGCAATCAGACTGCATACTTTGTCACTTCACATGCATACAAACAGATGGTGAATCACTCTGGCGCATAGCGCCCAACGCGAAGCTCGAAGAGATGGAAATCAAGACACAGTTCAGATATGAGCTCGCTTCAACAGGCTATGGTGCATCAGCACCCACACATCGCAACTCTTGTCTCTGTGTACAACACCACTGTTCGCTTCACACTTCAACTCCGGATCACCCTGGATACCCCATGCACACACACTGTACACACACACACACGCACACACCTAACACAAGCAGCTATGGCTGCGCTAACTCCTCTTAGCCCACTTCGACTTCAGGCTCCTCTGCAGACCACCTCGCACAAGTCACCGTGGCAGCGCTTCGGCATGGCTTCCGCAGGAATGAATGAATGGCTGTGCGCTGCCTCTTGATTTATACTCCTGTAACTCGTTGGTCTGCCCCTTTCCATCGGCCCATGGTGCGCACAGTCCTAGTGGTACTTGCTAGACTGGACTGGGACTGACTGGACCGTACCACTGGCTGCATGGGGACACACTGCTAACCTACCGCTATCGTACTGTGAACGTACTGCAGTTGGTCCACCACTCGCCCACTTGCCCACTTGCCCACTTGCCTCAGCCTAAAACGTGAGCAAGCTGCGAAAGGCCACTTCCGGACCTTCTGGAAGTCTGTGGACTTGGCCTTTCGGGACTGTAGCAGCTACGACCTTGACCTTTCAGGACTGTAGCAGCTACGACTTTGACCCTTCAGGACATCTACAGCTACGACTTCTGGAACCCTCTAAGACCCCTACTCAACAGGTCTACAGATCGAATCCCTATGTCCACACAGTGCTGTGACAGACAAACAACAACTCATGAAACACAGGTCACGGGTTCAAACACTCAGGGGTCAACTCGATACTGTACATGGGTGAGGTAAGGTCTGGGGATCAAACCCCGGGATCTGCATCTGCCTCTACAAAGGTGAAAAAACGTTTCACTATGCTTCGACGTGGTATTTGGCCAGGAAATTATGCTTCGAGGCTCTTGAAGGATGGGCCCGTAGGGAGAGTGTTGTTCATCTTGCAACCGTCTGGGAGTGGGGTGTTCATCATTCCTGAGATGGTTCCACTTTCAAACACCGGGTCAAGGTTGCAGTGGTGAAGGTGTCTGACTGTTCAGCCCATGTTCGCCGGTTCAGTTCTTTGCAAGGTCTGCCCTAGTGTCGTGCGTAAAACCAATGCTTCTACGTGGTGAGTGGCCAGGAAATTATACCTGGACTATGATGGTTATGCCATTTAGGAGGGTCTTGGAGGATACTGTGTAGAGAGAGTGTGTGGTCGTATTGCGGCCGTGCATGGCTGATTCCAGTTTAGAACACCGGGTCATAGTTGCAGTGGTGAAGGCATCTGGTGGTTCATTCGTTGCAGGGTCGATCCAAGTGTTGTGTGTAAAACCAATGCTTCTACGCTGGCCGGGGAAGTCATACTCGAACTCAGTGGCTACAAGGGGTATGCTCTGTAGGAGGGTCTCAGAGGGTGGGGTGGATATCATTACCGGTATGGTTCCACTAGTGGCTAAGGTGTCTGGCTGTTCAGCCTGAGATCGCCAGTTTGATTCCTTCCAGGGTCGATCCAAGTGTTTTGCGTAGAACTAACACTTCTATATGGTCGTTTGCCGGGCAAGTATATGCGGACTTGGTGCCTGTGAGTTATATTATGCCCTGTGGGAGGGTCTCAGAGGATACTGTGTGGGAAGAGTGCGTTCATTTTGCAACCCTGTACGGGTGGGGTGGATATCACTACCGGCATCGTTATCGTTCGACTTTCGAACACTGGGGCACGGCTGCAGTGGTGAAGGCGTCTGGCAGTTCAGACACAGATTTCCGGTTCAATTCCTTGAAGGGCGGATCCTAATATTGTGCAAGAAAACAGTGCTTTCACATGCTAAGTTGCTAAACTAAAATCATACCCGGAATCGTTTGCTGCAAGGGCTATGCTGTATGGAGGGGGTCTCAGAGGATGTTGAGTGCGGAGAGTGTGTGTTCATACCACAACCGTGCAGGAGTTGGGTGGATACCAGTACTGGTGGTATCATTCCACTTTTGAACACCAGGTCATACATAGCTGCAGTGGTTTATATAAAAGGTGTGTTCAACCCAAGATCGCCGGTTCGATTCTTGGCATGGTTGATCGAATTGTTATGCATAACAGCAAATACTTCTACGCGGCTACTGGTGGGGAAATCGTACCTGCACTTGGCTGGTACAAGGGCTATGCCCTGCAGGACTGTCCTGCGCCACTGCACAGCTTGCTTGTGTTTTTGTTTTTCTTCTTTCTGCACTCGATAAGGGCGTCGTTCCACAACACACAACATTCTAATGTATCTGCCTCTGAAAACAGTGGTCGTATACATTCAAAATGTTTGGACTGCGCTAAGTGTCTCGCTACACTGCACAACATTTTAAATCGGAGAAATACAGCTTGAAATTTCCAAACACAACATGATTATAGAGCCAAATGGAATAAGCTGCTCCTAAACTTGTACTCGGGCTTGGTTAATGGTGATTTCTCTATCAGACTCTATGTACATTCTTACCACCGATGAAAGCTACGATTTGATTCGGCTCATTTATGAAGATCTCTTTTTTTTTCCTAGCACGTCCTTGTTTTTTAGAAGCATCCTGTATTTCAGCAGATAAAGAGTGTATACGGCAGTTATTGTGGTCCTATACCTTTAAAATGTCCGACCTCTCCGAATGCACCAGGTCCATAGTACAGTGCAGATACGTATCTATTACCTAATATTCAGCAGTGGAGCTTGGCCCTTAAAGAATGTTCTTTCATGTTTGGCATGTTTTAGGGCCTCACATCACTACCCACCATCTGCAAAACGAGAAAGTATCTCCCACTAGGACATGGAGGATGTTTTTGTCTTTTCAGTATTTAAGGAGTTGTGCAGCGAGGCTCCGACAAGACAGTCTGAGACAGTCGTGTGTTCTGATTCTGACTGTTCTTCGTTTTATTTTATTTTCATTTTCAGCTAACGGGAAATGGAATGCCAGGTTCACCAAAGGGGTGCGCCGCTTACGGAAGGAATGGATATAATCCCGGAACATGACAACAACACCTACATAGAAAAACCATGGTGCGTGCACATCAGGGGCACCCAGCGTGCTTCACCTGTGCGCGTGGTGTGCGGGCAATTGCGCGTTGCGTGCTGCAGCGCATGGCGCACCGCACAGGTGCGCTGCCGGTATGATTTTTTGGTTCGTGAATTTAGCTACGGATAGACTGGTGGTTTATGTGGTTAGTCAAAGTTTGTTGCTGCCGGTAGCCTGTTCACGTTCCATGATACTATTACCTGATTCTGCTGCTACTTTTTTCTGTTTTGGCGCCTCTTCCGTTGTCTTTCATCTTCATAGGCTCTTTTGGATGCCCGCTGTCTCTTTTTCAGGCTCCTCTTCCATTCTCTCTCTGATACATATGGGTCTTTGCACATATTGGTTTTGAGGTGACCTGAAACCTGTAACTCTGTGCAATCTGCACCTTTCTGTGTTCTTCTTACGGCCGCTGTGGACGACTTCCTAGTAGTTCCTACCATGTACAGCTGTGTACCTGCTCTGCTGCGAGCAAAGCCGAGGTGCATTCGAGATGTTCCGTTTACATCTGGTTCGGGACTATGCAGACGTGTGGACACAGCAGAACTCGGGTTACAGGCGTACAAGGAAAATGAGCAATAGGGAAATGACAGAAATCCCAGAGTGCAAAATCACATTGAAAGCCAGCGAGTCAAAACGCTGTCCAGTAATGCACTGATATTCCACTAACGGAGAAACAAAGCACTGAATCCGAATGTCAATGAGAGCATATACTCTCAAGACCACCAACATACGTCTCCAGAGTCCTCCCTCCTACTTGGCGCTCAGCACCCAGACTACGATCACACAGCTTACTAGCAGCCTACGAATTGACAACGCATCCGGTTGACAACAGCAGCAGAACTGAGGTACATGAAGTTGTCGACCCTTGTAGACACCATCTCCAAGACCAGGTATGTGCCCTCACATCATCAACCCCATTTCTCTCTCTCTCACGCTCGACTTCATCACCCACGTCTTCACCCTCGTGCACGAAACCCACGTCTTCGCCCTCATACAAGAAAGACCCACCACCACCTCCAGCTGACTGTCCAAGTCCAAGCCTGGCTATGTGGGCTGGGCTATGGCGCTGCCCTGAGCAGAGCCCTGCTTACTGCATGACTGCACGCGCGCGCACACTCGCGATGCACTAGCGCAGCAGCCCGCGAGCGCTGCCGCATCAGCATGGAAGTGCCCGATTGTCCTCCCCGGTGCCCTGCCCTTCCTATATGGAAAGCGGCGGGCGCTTTCGCTCGCCTCCCACGTGAGACCAAGTTTCCAGTAGCTTCAGTCTTGGTCAAAGTGTCTGTGCCCAGGCCCGTTCAGACAGTGGCCTGGGACCGAATTGGTTAGGCATGCCCAACCACCCAGGCATGAATGTGCGGTGCTCCCTGCTCACACCAGGTGTCGGAAGAGCCTGGAAGGCTCACAAACATTTTGGATTCTCACGAACAAGGCGGATGTAACCAACTGGCGTGTGGCAGCTGTCTGGCGCTGACGAAGATTTGCAAGAATTGATGAGTGCAGGGCACATTGAGGTTCAGGGGGGCCGCCTTCACTTAGGGCGGGCACGCGCCTGCTGTAAGGCACTATGCGGAGGCAATAACCCTCGCAAGCGGCCACACTTTCCGGTGAAACAAAGAGCATCCCAGTGTGCCCCCCTCTTTCCTCGAGTGCTTCAAGCTTGTGAGATAGGATGACATTATCACAGTGCTAAATGAGGGCAAATCTCTGTTTCCCAAGAAGAACCGCCTCACACCTATCCCTCACTGCATGCGAGAGAAACGGCGTGACATCGTCTCCACAATATGAACTTGAAGCGGTAACAAACATCCCGTCTCCTCCTAACGTTTTGGACGGGTAGCATTGCAGCTCTCTCCATCCGGGTCAATTTGCGTGGTTGTGACCTTGACGTCCTGGCCTGTTAGTACTCTGTTGAGCATTTTCCTGGCCAGAGTGCTCATAGACTGCCTACCTTCTTCCCCCGAACACAACGTACGGTCATTGTAACTGCATTTAGACTGAAAGGTACCCAAGTACAGCTGTAATTACCGTACGTTGTATTCGGGGGAAGAAGGTAGTGCACAAAGTGGAGTCTGTGATGGTGTTACATGCAGAGGCAAGAATGGAGCTGTGTGCAATTGGCAACATCTTCTTATTTTTCTTAGACGGCCCAATGGGCCACAGATCAGATATTAAACTGACCAGAACAATTACTACAGTTTATCCTACTTAACCAAAAGGCCTGGAAAGGTATGGAACTGACAACATTTCGACTCCTGACAACATCTCGACTGCCGAGGGAGGCTGGTTAGGCAAAGCAATCTTGTGTTTGGCCGACCCTCACTCTCTTGGGTGTACGTATCTGCATTGCCCACAACACCTAATTGACTATCTTGCTGGGGCAACGATGCCTAAGTGCACAGAACAGAGGGGCAGGGTGCTCCCATGGTGTGCACGAGGTGGCTGGGGTTTCAGCAGGTACCAGGAACACAGGGTTATTAATCACTTCGTTGTATAGTTACGGCGCACGTAGGCAAAGCAATCTTGTGTCAGCATACCGGGCTGGCCGGCCCACCCTCACTCTCTTGGGTGTAGGTATCTGCATTTCCCACAACACCTAATTGACTATCTTGCTGGGGCAATGAGGCCTAAGTGCACAGAACAGAGGGGCAGGGTGCTCCCATGGTGTGCACGAGGTGGCTGGAGTTTCAGCAGGTACCAGGAACACGGGGTTATTAATCACTTCGTTGTATAGTTTCGGCGCACGTAGGCAAAGCAATCATGTGTCAGCATACCGGGCTGGCCGGCCCACCCTCACTCTCTTGGGTGTAGGTATCTGCATTGCCCACAACACCCAATTGACCATCTTGCTGGGGCAATCAGGCCTAAGTGCACAGAACAGAGGGGCAGGGTGCTCCCATGGTGTGTACGAGGTGGCTGGGGTTTCAGCAGGTACCAGGAACACAGGGTTATTAATCACTTCGTTGTATAGTTTCGGCGCACGTAGGCAAAGCAATCATGTGTCAGCATACCGGGCTGGCCGGCCCACCCTCACTCTCTTGGGTGTAGGTATCTGCATTGCCCACAACACCCAATTGACCATCTTGCTGGGGCAATGAGGCCTAAGTGCACAGAACCTGTCTCTTATACACATCTAGATGTGTATAAGAGACAGCCCTGCAACCAGACTGCCTGCACTACCCCTGCTTTTTTTTTTCCCTTTCCTGAGCGGGTCCCCCACTTTAGTCCTGTGCAGACTCTGAGAATCTGATTGCTTTGAGTTGTCTTTTGTTTGTTTGATTTTTCTTTTGTAATGTTACGATCATGGTCGTTCCCAAAGTGCAAAATCACAATGAAAGACAATGCCACCCAATTGCGAAAGAAATGAAAGCACTGTCAAAGAGATAGAGACCGAAGAAGAAGAAGAAGAAGATGTACATTTAGACCAATGACAAATCCCCCTTCTCTCTCTACCTTCCTCCTCCTCCACTTCGCCAATCTTATTCTTCTTCCAATAATAATCATAACAAGTGGATGAACCAGAATCAATATCCGAAGTTCCCTCTTACTGCTGACACAACAACAGGTCGACCATAGCCATGGCTTCCCCCCCTTCTTCTTCCTCTCACATGCCTAGGCTATGGCGGACTACTGAGGGCCCTGCCCTCTTGTCCAAAGGACAACCCGAAGCACCTATGGCGGTGCACTCCTGTCCAAAGGACAATGCAAAGCAGCTATATGCCGCTGCTCACTAAGCCGCCATGCCTGACTCTGCCTCGAGCGTCCTTGGTGTGGCAGTACCCCAACTGGGGCCTCCCAGATGCAGCGCCCAACAAGGTGATGAAGATGGTGTTCGCCATAGCCAGTTAGGTACCTTGCCACTTCCTCCTTCGCCCCCTTCTTCCTCCTCCTCAGGCTGGGCTGCTCGCCATAGCTAGGCTGAGCACCCAGCTGCTCTTCTCCTCCAGGCAGCGGTTCCCAAGTCCAGCGCTTTGCTCCAGCAGCATGTTGCCAATCCTTGCATACCGCAAACGAGGAGGAGCTGCTTGCTTCTCCTGAAATAGGATATAGCGGCCTACTCGCCTTTTGGGCCGTGACTTCCTAGGCCGAGCGGCCTCGCAGCAACCGGTACCACCTCCCTTTAGGAGGGAATCATCATTGCAGGCTCTGTTATCGTCCGGACAGGCCCTAGACTCAGGCTACTTGGACTGGCACCGGCCTACCTCTAACCTACCGCTACTGGGCCTCTAAAAATGCCAACTTTTGTCTTTTTCTGCTCGGCCTCCAGTACCCGACACTTCTACCACTACTTGAGCGGTACCGGCCTATCTGCTTGAGTGTTTTTCCCCGCTGTTCTAAGTGGCGCGGGCCTATCCTCTCTACTTGAGTGTTTTCCCCACTGCAACCGTGAAAGACACGGCCACAGGTAAGTACCAGTCCAAGTGGCGCGGGCCTATCCTCTCTACTAAGTGGCGAGGTGGGGGGCGTTACACGCGTGACACACGGCACGATCTTTGTATCCCATTTTCTTTTTCGTTGCCCCCTTTCCTCTGTGTGTGTGTGTGTGTGTGTGTCCTTATGGCGAGTTTGTAACTTCATTTGTGTGTGTCGTCATGGCGAGTGTGTGTGTGCGCGCGCGCGCGTGTGTGTGTGTGTGTGTGTGTGTGTGTGTGTGTGTGTGTGTGAGATAGATAGATAGATAGATAGATAGATAGATAGATAGATAGAGAGAGAGAGAGAGTATGCGTGTGTGTGTGTGTGA
>BFEA01000274.1:0-13187 GCA_003427395.1 Chara braunii
CACACACACACACACACACACACACACACACACACACACACACACACAGAGTTCTCTCGCACTACGGAATTCTCCAATCCCGTCTCCTCCCCTGCCGGTCACAAGTTTTTTCAACACTGTTGTCTTCACTCTCCTTCTGCTCATTGCTTTTTGTGTCGTTGGAAGCTTTGAAAACCACTTTCCTGTCCTCACTTCTCTTCTTATCTCAATAGACTGTACCGCCCAGACCTGCGTTATCATCCTGTTCTGTTTTGTTTTGTTTTGTTTTGTTTTGTTTTGTTTTGTTTTGTTTTGTTTTGTTTTGTTTTGTTTTGTTGTTTTGTTTTGTTTTGTTTTGTTTTGTTTCGTTTTGTTTTGTTCCGTTTTGTTTTGTTTTGTTTTGTTTTGTTTTGTTTTGTTTTGTTTTGTTTTGTTTTGTTTTGTTTTGTTTTGTTTTTTCAATATAACCAAAGAGAATGGAGGGAGAACACATATGGATGGTGACAGGCTTTTTTGTTGGACTAGCACCGACTCATCAAGAGGCTGATTCGTTGATAGTCTTTGACATCCCCTTATCGATGTTTTGAGTCATGATCTCCCTTAACCCTTGTCGTAAGTGGATGGCTAGCATTTGACATCACAAGCAGCAAGGTGAGGGCAAGGCAACAAGGCACTGGGCGACAAGCAACGGAAAAGCGCATAGGCTCGAGGGCATGGAGGAGGCAGGTGGGCAGCCAAACAAGGAAAGCGGCAGGGCAGCACTACGAGCTGTAGGAAACACAGGAGCAAGGCAGAACGGCAACAAGGCAGCAAGGCAAAAAGCAGCATCGACAAGCTATCCAAATGACAAGACACACAACCATGCGACCTGATGAGCAGCGCGCAACCACACAGTAAGGCAAGGGTGACGCAACCATGCACCAGACCGTAAGCAACAGCAAAGCACATAGGGCGGAGGGCACACGATTACCAAATGACATTGAAAGAAACAGCGTAGCACGATGAGCAGCATGCGACAAGGTAGCAAAGCAAAGCAACAGAACAGCACAGCGACAAGGCAGCAAGGCAGTGCAGCATCAGGGCAATGAGGCGGCAGGGCAACGATACAGCAAAGCAACAAGACAGCAAGGCAAGGAGAAGCAGCAAAGCAACACAAGGCAAGCGGAAGGGAAGCCAAGCGGCAACTTGAAGGCAGCACTGGCAAGGCAGCAATTTCAGCAAAGCAAAAGAACAGCCAAATGACAGAGCAAGCAGCAGGGGAGCAGGATGAGCAGCAGGCAACGAGGAAGCAAGGCAACAAACAGCAGATCAGCAAGGCAGCATCTACAAGGCAGTCCACTCAAACAGCACGGACCAAAGCAGAACGTCATCTACTCATACCGCAAGTAGAATGCGAGAGATTGTAGGTTCACCCCATCATCAGGGCCAGGGAGTCAATACAACGAATATCTGTCATCACCCACGGAACACAGAGACACAACCATCCCTAGTGATGCATCCTCGTCTGAAGACGAGCAATGCATGCGACCGAAGGAACACCAATGTGATGAAAAGGACTCGGAATGCAAAATGCGAACAGCAAATCATCAATGTGCATCCAGATAGACACGGAATAAAGCAATATAGCACAGCGGAAGACTCAAAAATATGACCTGGCTCGTCGGACTTGACTCGACTCACACTGACATCGACACACATGGCACATCAGCAAGGAGGGCACATACATGGAAGAAAGTCCCCTCCTCGCACACCCACATGGAAGGAGATCCACAAATGATGGAAGTGGGAGGATAGACGAAGATGGGAGAGGGGGAGAGGACAAGAGTGGAGCTCAATGTAGTCCAAAAAAGTCACCCCGTCAAATAACCAAGTATCGTCCATCCCACATTGTCGAATCAAGTCCTGGGCACTCAAGGCCCGAAAGTAGTCCCTCTCTGAAGCATGTCTCTCTCTCTCTCTCTCTCTCTCTCTCTCTCTCTCTCTCTCTCTCTCTCTGTCTGTCTCTCTCTGTCTCTCTCTCTCTCTCTCTCTCTCTCTCACACACACACACACACACACACACACACACACACACACACACACACACACACACACAACATAGAACGGAGAAGAAGAAGAAGAAGAAGAAGAAGAAGAAGGAGCTATGGAGGGCCAAAGAAGGAGAAGAAGAGGAAGGAGAAGGATGGAGAAGAAGAAGAAGTCTCCTTTCTTGCCCTCCTACCTGATGCTGCGAATGGTGGCCAAGTGGCCCAGTGGAGTACTGTGACAGTGACGCAGGCCGCCGGCGATGAAGCGGCTCTGGTGCCCAGGTGCGTGCTCTCCTCCATTACCAGGCCCTCCAGCCTCTCCTCTCCCTCTTCCTCTCGCCTGTATACTGCCTCTGCAGTCTCTCCACAGCGCTGCACTCCAGCAGCGCGTGCTCCCCAAGTCCTCAGCCACACCAGGACCCACTGCGTGTCCTATGGCTGACTACCCAGCTATATGGCGCTGGGTCCAGTGGAGGTCCTGTACGGTCCTGAACCAGGCCGGTAGGATAGATCATCGGATCGCTAGTCGTGGTCGCAGGGCCAAGTCCTGGCCCTGCCCTCCTGTCGTGCAACAGACTGCCTGGGTCCCTATCAGACGTCCACTAAGGCCCTCCTGCTGGTGCAGCAGGGAACAGGGGACTGGGCCAGGTGTGTGCAGACAAACACCTGGCACCTGGTTCAGTCCGACCACTGGACAAAACCGAATCTGGCCTGTTCAGACAAAAGCAAAGGTCCGGAACATCACATCTGATACAGAAAAAAACATAGAACAGAGGGCGTCGCCGCACGGGACACGAAACGAAAAACGAAACGAGTGCATCTTCCTGCAGAAAATGGCCAGGTTCATCGGTTTGCTATAAATAGTAACGAGTGTATTTTGCCACCTTTCGTGGGCAGATGCACTCGTTTCGTTTTCGTTTCGTGTGCCGTGCGGCCAGACCCAGAGTTCAACAGACTAAACTCAGTCCACACTAAACTCAACAAAACATAAAAATAAAATAATGACGCTGGAGAATAAAGAAAGCGGAAGGAAGCAAAAACGTGAGCCTGGACAAGACACGGGGCCAATGCATGGCCTAGTTCCAGGTCGTGCGGCCTGAGGGCCGTGAGGAGGAATGTCGGGCCTAAGGAGGGCCCGTGTAGTGGCCTCGAGGATGCTACACTAGCCAGAAGCCCCTCACGCCAAACAAAAAGGGGCACTGACGGATGAACCTCAAGCTTTGTTACAGATAGTACGCAGGTCCCTCTCTCTCTCTCTCTCTCTCTCTCTCTCTCTCTCTCTCTCTCTCTCTCTCTCCCCCTAGGCCTTGCTGCTAAGCATCCACCATGATGGATGAACCTCAAGGCTCAAGATCTGATGACCCCGTTAGCGGATCTTCTTGTCAATTCTGAGAGACAAGTGACACTGCTCATTGCTGCCCTCATATTAAGGAGAGGTGGCCCACCTAGTAACAACCTTCCCTTTTTTTACTTTTTTTTTTTTTTGAAAGCCCAGGTTGTAGTAGAGGCTGGACTACAGACACATGAGAGTCACCTTAGGCAATAGGCCCAGTGGTAGAGGCCCCCTAATCCTATGGGACTCCCTCCCAACCTACCTCTTTCGTAATTGCTCCCGGCGCACTCCTACTCCCACCATCCTACCTCAGTGTCTACCACTCAGGAGTCAGGATCGTCACCCTCCAGCCTGGGGATGAGCAAGTCCTCATACTACGAGCACCCCTTTGGTGATGACTACTCGGAAACCAGGCAATGAATGGGCTACTTCAATGTTTCCAAAGATCTACGAAGAACATCGCTGTCTCCTCGACAAAGTTGAGGAATTGATTTACTCACGAGAGCTTTTTTTTTTTTTTTTTTTTTTTTTTTTTTTTAAAAACCGGGCGGTGCTAGAGGTGCTGGTATGAGCAGACACCGCTAGCACCCGCAAGACGGCTCCATCTATTGGTGGGGAGCAACACCTGCTGGAAACCGGGTCCAGAGTCACTTACATTATGGTAAAAAGAGATGAGCTGTGAGATAGCTGCCGTGACTCCTGTGCTGAGGACCTGGATCCAGCATCCCATTACTCTACTTTGACTACCAGAACCCTCGGTCAGGGTCCAAAACAGGGGCACTGGGGGGCACCAGCGAGCCCTGTCTGTTTCCCTGACCGTCCTCCAGGCACCCTCGTCTTGCTACTCACTGTGAATACCTAAACTTTGATCATGCATGTCTGGCTGCGAGCATTGACTACCCCACTGAGTGGGGGGTTGACTGTGCAGCTAAGGATAACAGGAGAAAAAGAAAAGAAAGAGACAAGAGACAAGAAAAAAAAGAAGAAGAAGAAAAAAAAAAGAAGAAGAAAGAAGAAAAGAAAAAAAGAAAAAAGAAAAGAAAAAGAGAAGAAGAAAAAAAAAAGAAAAAAAAAAAAGGAAGAGAAAGAGAAAAGAGAAAAAAAGGACGAGAAAAGGAGAAAAGAGAAAGAAAAGGGAAAAAAAAAAAAAAACAAGAGAGAAGAAAAGGAAGAGGGAACAGAATGTGTCAGTCTGTTATTGTTTCCACTAGGGAAAAGGGGTGTGGCGGGAAGGGATCCGGGAAGTCAGACGGGGGGCGCATAGGGAAGGTGGGTTCTATAATTGTCCAATCATTTACGACCAGATGGTAGTCCCTGCACTCTGCTAGCTCCCCTGGCTGCCCATCATTCCCTCCCCACTCTACTTTTGCTATCCATCCTCCTTTCTCTCCTCCTAACCAATCTTTGCAGAAGGAGGAGATAGCGTGTTGGATGTCTCTGTTTGTTCGTAGGATGTCCAATCGAGATTTCAGCGTCTGCCATCTCCTCAGAATCTCACGAGAGCTAATAAAGCCCTCAGAGTGGAAATCTTTTTTTTTTTCTGGTGACAACATGCTGCGATCTATTGGTGGGGAGCCGCACCTGCTGGAAACCGGGTCCAGCGTCCCTTTTATCATGTGGCCCGATGGACCACTGATCAGATATTAAACTCATCAGAACAGATACTACACTCGATCTATTTTTAGCCAAAAGGCCGAGAATTGGTTACAACATGCTGCGATCTATTGGTGGGGAGCCGAGTCCAGCGTCCCGTTATATGCTCAGGAATGAGAATGTCAATCGACGCATGGATTCATGCCATCACTACTCATCCGTTGCCAGACTTTGTCTGAACGCCCTGATTATCATTTGCTATTTTGGGTTCCTCATTACCCTCTCCAGAATGTGGTAGCTACTTGTATTCTGTTTGTTTGTTTGTTTGTTTGTTTGTTTGTTTTTTTTTTTTTTTTTTTTTTTTTTTTAAATGTAAACACCCGAGCGGGAGCTAGGGCTGCTGGTAAGAGCAGGCACCACTTGCACCACCGGGGAGGCTCCATCTATTGGTGGGGAGCGGCACCTGCTGGAAATCTGGTCCAGCGTCCCAGAACATTGCAGATGTTTGTGTGTACATCCATGCAATTGTAATGACAGTGAGCTCACGTACTGAGAATGAAATGTGGCAGGTAGAAGTACCCAGCAGACTGAGCTGCTTGCCTCTGCTTGCCTCCGTGACAACCCATGATGATGGATGGTATGCTTCGGTATCGCGACTGCTGCTAGAAGAACAGACATGCGTTTGTACAAACAATAAGCTGCCAGGCTCACCTATGAAGTGTGGTGGGTACACCTACACAACAGTCTCTAAGTTACTTTCCTACATGACAGCCTATGAGCAACAGAGAAAGGAGCCAAGCTGTTTCGAATAGATCTTCAGCTACTTGTCTTCTGAAGATCTATTCGAAACAGCTTGACTCCGTTCTCTTTTGGAGTGAATTGTCGATGAGAATGATTAAATTAAGGGCAGTCTGGCATCACGACTTCTACTAGTCTGGCATCATGACTTCTACTCAGCAAGTTGGAAAGCGTACGTGAGTCCGGATGTCACCTGTTGACTACTGGTCTGAACAGTTGTTCACGCAGCATGCTGTGGGGTTCTTAGCATGCGCGCCATGGGGTACTCAACGAAAACACACACACACACACACACACACACACACACACACACACACACACACACACACACACACACACATGAATACACACACATGAATACATACACGTGCACACACACGACTGGGGGCGGTGGGGGTTGGGGGGGAATGTTTTGGGGGCAGTGATTCTCTTTTTTTTTTAAGTTTAATCGTGTGGGGGCGCTGGGCCATGCACCTGAGCCCCTGTGGACCTTGCCTGTGGGGGAAAAAAAAACGAAGGGAGCCCCCCCCTGTTGGATTGAACAGGAATTCAACGGGGGTCAAACGGGTTTCAATGAGAATTTAATTCCACCCCCCCTATTGAATTGGACACTCGGAAACAAACCTTTTATTTCTTAATATAATTAGAGAATTCAAACGTATCGTATAGCATGTATAAGCTTGAAGAAAACACATCTGCTTGGGATGATGATATAGGGTCTCGCCGCACGGCACACGAAAGGAAAACGAAACGAGTGCATCTGCCCAACAAAGGTGGCAAAATACACTCGTTACCATTTATAGCAAACCATGGCCATTTTCTGTGGGAAGATTCATTCGTTTCGTTTTTCGTTTCGTGTGCCGTGCGGTAACGCCCATAGTCTGAACTTCGTGGAGACACGAAGGAGGAAGGCCTCTTTTTTTTTTTTTTTTTTTTTTTTTNTTTTTTTTTTTTTTTTTCTTTTTTTTTTTCTTTTTTCTTGAAAAACAAACCGCCCGGTTGCTAGGGGTGCTGATAAGAGCAGGCACCTCTAGCACCATGGGGGGAGGCTCCATCTATTGGTGGGGAGCTGCACCTGCTGGAAAAAGGGTCCAGCGTCCCATTGATACATCTTGCTGAGAAAACAGTTCGTACAAGGCCTCAGTTGGAATGATGTTCAAAGTTTATTTCAATTGACATAACTGTGTTGCATAAGTAGTAAGTACCCACCTGCACAAATGGTGTAATAACTACCCCTCTGTCTCCAACGGGGGCTCGGTGAAATTGAATTCTCTGACAAGATGTGGAGTACCAGCGGCTAGACCAAGTCGTTAAGATGATGTGGAAGGTCTGGCAAGCCTCGCCATTAGACCCAAATATGTCCTTGACGCCGATATTGCAAAATGTTTTGATCGGATCAACACTTCGTGGTCCAATTTGAGTTTCCGGCCTAGCGAGGCCATGGCAGAATATTGTATGATATATTGAACATGGGGCAGCTTGGTACAATCGTGTACAAAACTACAATAATTACAAACTCCCAAGGATCTGCTAATTCTTTTTAAAGAATCTTTGCAGTATCTAGGTTTACCGAACTTTACCCAGACCAGTTTGGCATGTGGTTTACCAGGTTGATCTTTTGGGTTTTGGACGCTCAAAACACTTCTAAATAATAAAATCCAAGAGGAAAAGGGGCACCTACCTAAAATACACAATCACCATTGTCTGCCTTTCTAAACTTTATACCCTAGCCTTTGTATTTTCAGCGTATTCTGCCAGTACACCCTGGCCTGCAGGTGCTGTAGTTGGCGCCAAGTTGATCCGGACCGCCAGCAGCACACTTTTTTTTTTGGGGGGGGGGCTGATGCCGCCAGCCATTGTGTCCAGTAGGCCGAGCCTAGTAGGCCGAGCCTCTGAAATTTACGTACTTGACGAGTTTCTTTTTCAGCAAGGCTGGAGCCGTGCACTGGCGGTTTAAACCACCAGTACTTGGCCCAGCTATCAATGCTGAGCCTTGGAGCACACTGTGCGCCAAGTTTTGACGAACCGTCAGCGCGACGTTTTGTTTTCATTCTGGCTGGTGCCTCCAGCCATTGTGGTCCAGTACCCCAAAGCCCTAAAGGTGAGGTGCGTTAACGGGGAAGCCCCGCGGCCGATGTATGTGCCAAGTACTGGTGGTTTCATCTAGATGATCACATTCAGGCCTGATCTATACTGTCCTGAACTCTCTCCTTTCCTATCCTTATCGTACTATCATACACTAAGGCATATATACACTGACCCTGGGGGTAGACGATTGGGGCAAAAAAGGGGATATAGCATTGGTCTGCGCCCATAGACCCCCTAAATCTTCAGGATCACCCTCACTGTTGAATTGTGGTCGTGGATCGCAAATCATAAATCGGGGCCGGGTGTTGACTACATGGGCAAATCCTTGGAACCGGCACCATGGGGGAATGGAAATGGCAACGGGTGAGCAAAAAGAGAAAGAGGAGTATGAGGTTAGACTCTATGCTCTTTTACAAAAGAGCAACGAGGCATATCATGGCCTCCTACCTTAGAGCCATCTCCCCCCGCGGTGCGACGAGGAAGGAAGCTCTGAAAACAAAAGTTGAGGCAGCCTCCCAATAAGAAAACCTGGCCACACCTGGGCAATCAGCCCATGCGATTCAAGGGATGACACCTATGGAGGGGCTGAGTATGGCCGCCATTGCACAACCAGTAACTTGAACCAGTCAGCATTTAAGGGCGTCCCTGGAAGCCACACCCCAAAGGGAGGGCCCCGCGGTACCTTAGCAATTGGCCTGCTTGACGGGGTGGCAGTTGGCTGACCAGTAGTCGGGATTTGGGCCGATGGCTGAAATACCTCAGGGGTCCACGACTATAAGAGGGACACCCAAGGCTGCGGTTGCACGTTCAGTAGCCCAACAACAGACAAAGAGGGCGCAGCAGCCAGAACGGCTAGCTACAGTCCCCACATCACACCCGAGCCCACAACAGTCCCCTGGGGGTATTTTGCAGGTAGGGGAAAGCCCAGATATGGAGCAAGGATGGGGCAAAAGCAGAAAGAACAGCAAAAGACACAGGGGTCAGTCAAGGGGGGGGTTAAACAAGGCTCGTGGGTGGACTTGCTCAAGAGGCCCTCTCAGGGCAAAACACTGGTGGTTAACAGGGGGATAGGCACGTCAGGCGACCCTCATCAGCACATCCCCTTGGATAAGGTGTCATCTGCACAGGCCTTGGACCAAGGGGGGAAGAAGGTGATGGTGCCGGCTTTTCCGAAGGAGAACTTGAGAATTAGAGACGGCATCTACCAAAAGCACGCGAGTAATTGGGTATTTTACGACGATGCTGACTAGGCTCAGATTGGAGGCACTTGAACGTGATGCCGCCTCAGCCCGGGACTCATCCCTCATCCACCCACTGTCTCCTACGACCTTCACAGTCTTAGCTGTGTACGAAAAGGACAAGCAAGCTACGAATGGATGGAAAAGCCGAAGGTGTGAGAGGTCAAAGGTTAAAATTTTCCCTGGTCTCCCCCAAAGCAACCCTGTCGAGAGGAAAGATGAGAAAGGATGATGGAGGACCATTTTTGGGTCGAGCTCTGCCATATCCCAGTGGAAATTCAGGCCACCTTCCTCCAGGACTTGGGGCAGAAGTATAAGATCATCGATTACATTGATCCCCTCCCCGCGTTTGTGGCACAGAGAGATGACTACCTAATGTTGGCGTTGGATCTCCCTGTGTTGCAACCGTTTTCGATGGACGATGTAATCGTAAACAGGATAAGGGAAAAATAGTACAAAATCCACACAGCGCACAAGCTGAGGCCATGGTGCTTTAAGTGTGAAGCCTATGGTCACCTGAGCAGGGCTGACTCCTGTCCAGTTGATGTAGCTCAGTGGTTAGAGTACCGGTTGGAAATGCGCATTGTGGTATGAGGTTGCGGGTTCAAGACTCCGCAGCCTTGTGCATGGACACCGCCAGGGCGTTAGAATGACGCACGGCTGGACACACACTCCCCTGGGCTGACGCATGGTACTATTACAGACACTGCCTGCACACCACCCAGGGGGCCAAGTCCAGGGATGTATGCTGGCCTAGACTTCACGTCGGTTGCTAGTTGCTGTTGGCTTTGGTCACTCTGTCCAGGGATGTATGCTGGCCTAGACTTCACGTCGGTTGCTAGTTGCTGTTGGCTTTGGTCACTCTGATGATCTCCCCCAGCCCAGACATTACACACATTATATCCACTTCCCACGGAAGTACATGTGGTAGAACCCTCCAGTTTCATATTGTATGGTCACAGGTTCGAGTCCGGTTCTGGACTTTGGGGGGAGTCCTGTCCAGATAGGCCTGTCTCTACCACATACACCCACATACAGAGATATCACCCCAGATAGCACAACCACGGTACACAGTCTACCACATACCATACACACATACTTTATACACACATAGCTCAAGGTACACACACACACATGTACTAGTGGAGGTGGTAAGAGCACCTCCCACCAGTACTCCGTACTTACCTCGCAGATGCTCCATGGTGGGGAGCAGTGTCTGCTATGAAATCGGGTCCACATATTCATTACTAACATACACATAGCCCATGGGCATATATCCAAGATATAGAGTACATACATACATACATACATACATACATACATACATACATACACAACGATAGGGCTGGGAGGAGGTTATGATCAACTGATAATGATGATAGGCATTCGATGATAAGCATCCCTGAGTCGCTGGTTGGTCCTGATCAACTAATGACGATGATAGGCGTTTCGAGGACTAAGTACCCCCCTTAAAATCAGCTAGACTGTGTGTAGCAGACTAGGGCTGTGGCGGGCGAGTAGAGGGAGTGAGTCACTGGTTGGTCCGGATTGAGTAGAGGGCGTGAGTTACCAGTTGGTCAATTTAGGGGCTAGTAAGAGATTGCTTGGGCCTGGTGTCCGAAGTTCCCGTGCGACGAGGCTCGTTCGATTCCGCTTCCACCATGGCTAGGTCATGGCTAGCCCTGGTGCCTGTCACTGCTGTTCGGTCCAAGTTCCCCTCCATAGGGGAATGATCCTGAGTGCTGGTCACACTGAGGTAGGATAGTAGAGATAAGGGGTGCGCTAGGAGTATTGACGTGAGGATGTGATGGGAAGGTAAGCCTCGTTCCCTAAGGACAACCATGGCTGACCGCTCCAAGTGATCAATGTGTGCCTAGTAACCGGCCTCTACAACACCCTGGGCTTTTTGAAAGGAAAAAAAAAAAAAAAAAAAAAAGCATGGCTGACACCTGCCCGGCACACCTGCACAGAGCAGTGAAGGTAACAGGCTGCTTGCAGCGTGACCCATTTGGATCCACACATTGGCACCTGGTCGACCCCGGTCACGAGGGTTGGGTTGTCGTGGAAGAGCCCAAGAAGGGATGGAGACTAAAGGGCTGGATGTGGGAGAAACAAGGAGAGCCTATCTGAACCACATGCTCCCCAGACTCATGGAACCCGCCAAAGACCCTAGAAGCAAGGTTATGGGAATCACGAGCATAGCTGGACAGCAGAATAAGGGGGAGGATGGGTCAGTTGTTGAAGGGAAGGGAGGGAAGGGAGGGGAGGGAGAGGAGGGAGGGACGGTGGTGCAGACTGAGTCTAAGCGGAAAGGACCCATCCCACCACCGGCCAAGGGCAGCTCATCCCCAGAAAGGCAAGGAGACAGGTGGTGGTACAGCGATGAGGACAAGAATAAGGGACAGCAGCCACCTCTTCTTTTTTTTTTTAAGTCCCCACATCTTTTTTTTTTTTTTTAAGTCCATGGTGTTGTAGAGGCCAGTCATTGAGTGCACAGTGATCACCTGGAGCAGTAGGCCGTCGGTGTCCTGGATATGAGACCACCTCCCATCCCATCCTCACGCCAATACTCCTAGCGCACCCCCTATCCCGCTATCCTACCTCAGTGTGACCAGCACTCAGCACCATTACCCTACCAATGGGCAGGTAACCTGGACCGAACAGCAGTGATAGGCACCAGGGCTGATAGGTTGGTGGAAGCGGAATCGGACGAGCCTTGTGGAACGGGAACTTCGGACGCCAGGCCCAGACAATCTACTACAGGCCCCAAGAGACTCTGGGCCCTAGTTTCAGACAGGGTAGCACCCATTGAAGCAGTCTTACCGTCCTTGCCCTAGCTTACCTAAGGCCAGGCGGAACTCGGACTGGCCTGAGCGACTTATACCCCTACCCTTACCCTAGGGTCTAAGCCTAATATAGCCACCAGACAGTTCTATCCAAATATCAGTAGGGACTCGGGCGGCCCTTACCTGTACCTACTGCAGATACTAGACCCCACCCAGTGACTAGACCCCCCCAGTCTGATAGTTGTGTAGTACGCAATCTATGTGTATACCCGAAGGTTATGTATGCCCCGTGTAGCTATGTATGAAGATGTACAGACAGCACCATGTGTGGAAACTTGTGATACGCACCTCACGCCCCCTCGCAGCTTCCCGTACGGGGTCGCCGATCAGAGTTCCAGGAGGGGCGTGGCCGAGGATTTTTGGCCGTAAGGGTTGAGTCTTCCGGACGGAACGGGAGGCTCTCGTTTCTTGGCCGAGGTTTTTCTCGGAGTCGAACTGTCGTCACGAAGTCCCGCGGGGGTCGGATTACTCCGAAACGATAAAATCAGAAGGGTTTCTGTGAAAATGAATTGTCGTCGTGCATCGGGACGGGAAAAGGCATCAAGGGGAGGAGGCCATGGCAGCAGACGGCAAAAACTCCGGTCGTCATGGGTTCCGGGGATAGGTGGTGGGTTCGAGGCCTTCAAGCCTCGGCGTCGGACTCATAGAGCCCGCGCGAAAGTTTCCGGGAGGGTAAAGCGGCGGGAGGACTCGCCGCGGAATTCGAAATTGCGCGGGCAGCGCCCCCGCACTACGGGAAAGCTCGGGGAAACGTGTCGCTCCCTCGTAACCCAGGACCAGCCGTCGCCACGAACACGAGTCCCCCTGGCGACACCAGCGACAATCAAACTGCGGTCGCCACGCGGCGTGAGCGGCCAACCAGGGCAACACCGTTAAACCCGTATAAGGCAATATTAGAGTCGGGGAATCAAAGCGATCAATCAACACAAACTCGTTCCCCCTTATCTCACAAGCTCGAGGCGGGTCTTGCCAACACACTTGCTCCGTCCGTCTCAACGCGCGCCGTACGTCCACATCGCAGTAGACGCTGTCGTCATCTGTGATGGGGAAGGTCGGTAGCGAAATGAGACGATCGGAGGTACGTGATGAACACGGGCAAGATCCCGCGTTCCCGGTCATCCGAACCAACACCGAATCCATACAATCAATCGTCGCAACTCTTCTCTCTCAAAAGTGGGTGCGTAGGGGGAGTTAGTTCAAAAGGAAGGCGATCGAAAAGGGAGAGAGAGAGAGAGAGAGAGAGAGAGAGAGAGAGAGAGAGAGAGAGAGAGAGAGAGAGAGAGAG
>BFEA01000274.1:52271-64487 GCA_003427395.1 Chara braunii
AGAGAGAGAGAGAGAGAGAGAGAGAGAGAGAGAGAGAGAGAGAGAGAGAGAGAGAACGCCAAGTGGAAAGCAAACGCAAAATGTGGTTGTGTATAATTACCAAACGATGACAATAGATGAACGGCAAGGCTTGGACTTGGCAGTCGCAAGGCGAAAAATGTCGCAAAGTGCTCAGCAGGGGATGAGTGACGGTGCTTACTGATAATTTCAAAACGCAAAAAATCCTAAGACTACAAGATTATTAAGTACCGTCGCCTGCACCAATACCACAGCAACGGTCATGGCACTCCGGAAAAAAAAAAAAAATTACGCAGACGAAAAAATTAAACAACCCCTCCCCCCTAGAAACATGCCTTCAAAGGATCAGGAAGCATGCTGATCAACGAGGACGGAGGAGGACAACGGGAAGATTGCAGTGCATGGGCCGTCGATGGGGTAGAAGACACTGCAAGCGGCGAAGGGTAATTAGTAAGTTCCCCAGGCAATGTCGTGAACGACAGGGTTCCCTATTCTACCTCTCACGTATAGCCTTCGCTATCTCCAGTAGTGCTTGGCACATGAGCTTGGTCACACTGTCTAAAGCCGCGTAGTGCTTTCTCTGCACTTCCACCTCCGCTTCCAT
Organism: Chara braunii; assembly: GCA_003427395.1. Lineage (NCBI taxonomy): Eukaryota > Viridiplantae > Streptophyta > Charophyceae > Charales > Characeae > Chara > Chara braunii. The sequence goes on from BFEA01000274.1 coordinate 52,894, forward strand.
GGCTTCGCATTGTCGAAGTTGAATGGAACACTGCCTCTTGCCAGCGCTCCCCATCGTCGTCGCCATTAGCGTCCTGTGCTTCTCCCTGCATTCCGTGAGAGCTTCGAAAGTTTGTTGCCTAACATTCTTCCTCTTCCCGAAACCGGCACTGCTGCCCATCGTTGGCGAAGACCCTTTCGTGGAGTTGTCCTCTTCGTCATTGTCATCGCCACCCGTGTCCCCATCGCCGACAGATTGAGGGCTGCCTGCAAACCCGGACGACAGCTGCACACCACCGGAACCGCCTGTGTTGGCTACATGCTTCGGGTTTATGGTGTGATTCTTCGCGGTGGAACCCTTGATCTCCTCATACACGGCCCGATCCATGGTGAAATTGAAGCCATGAGTAGACCTCTCCTTCCCCGTCAATTGAAAGAAGTCCTGCTTCCCAGATTCCCCCTGGAACAAGTGCACCTTCTTGAACTGTTGCATCAAGTTGTCCCATTTCTTCCCACACTTGTCGGTTGTCCTCTCCACGCCAACCTTCTTCAACCTCTCTTCAACATCCGCCCACTTCCATTCCCTCGTCTTCATGTGAGCGCATGCGTGGCCCATCCCCTGCATATGCGCTTCCTCGTCCCACTTCGCCCTGATGATGGCGTTCATGTGGTCAACTGACCAGAAGTTTCGCCCGGCCTTGCCCTCCACGTCGCCTTCCCCCTCGCTCCCCGCAGCCGCCCTTTTTTTTCCCCTTCACGCCGTTGACGAAGAAGCCTTCGTCATCCTACTCTGACCAGCCATGGTTTTCTGCCGGATCTGCCAAACGTCGGCCGTCTCGTCGTCCTCGGCAGCGTCGTCGTAATCGTCGCAATCCACTACCGTCGGCTCCTTCTTTGCCATCCCTTCCCGCACGTGCAGTCACTGGACCCCCCACGTTATGCACTCCTCGTGTTCTCTGCGCACCTGCTGCCGATGTTCCACCCACACCTGCCTCCCAACCCGCTCACCGGGAGCGCTCGCAAAATCTTCGTTCATCGACACGTGGCCAGTTGTGCGGCCACTCTTGCTTCCATCCCCCGACAACAGCGATGATGGCTACATCCAGTTTTGACGACTGGCAGCAGCACGTGGTGCTGATGACGGGTGTGACTGGACTATCGGACGCTCCCTTGTCTTCTCTGATGCCACCCACTCCCCGCTCGGAGCCTTTGCTGATCGGCCGACTGCTGTCATTTGCCCCACGTCGTCGTTGGGGTGGCGGTTGATGAGGAGAGTGCGGGTTGTGGCTGATGAGCTCCTGCTACACAGCCCGAATGAAAGATTCACGCCGGCTGCATCGTCGCTTTTGTGAATGCCGTCTTCCAATAGTTCGATGTAAGACTACCGAGACGTCGTCTCACAATTCCCATACAATCGGCTCTCCGCCCACTCCTGGGTGGAGGCGCTTCCCAGTGCCACGGTACATGACCGTGCTTCCTCCGCCTCCTCATCTGACATGTCTGGCAAGGGTTGTTCGTGTGGTGGCAAGTGCGCGTATGCAGACGGATCGTACCGTGGCACTGCAGTGCATGTCAGGACGTTGCGCGTCCCGTAGCTTGCGACTCGGTCCACTGGAGTCCTGTTCTTCGCTTGCCGCCCTTCCATGCTGACGCCCTTCGTGGAGGAACGCCTCTTGCGCATGCATCCAGGCAGCCTACCGAGGATGCACACGTGGAAGACGACGACAAGGATAAGTGTGACCAACACCAGGAACAACAACGGTAGTCTCCGAAAGTCATCTGCCATGAACTACACGTGGGGAAGGGCGGTAACTACAAGACGTCGGTACAGCTGCAGCAAACGGTGACGACACGACGGTAGGAAACGGCGACGAGAAGAGGGCAGAAAACTACAGACTGTACAATTCGACTGGCGTCATGTAGCTGGGAATAAAAAGTTCGCCAGCCTCAAATATTCGAATTGTCCGTCCGTTGGGGCGCTTTTCGTTTGGCGCCACGCACTGCGAGGGAGAACGGTTGTAGACGACGTGTGCAGGAGTCAGCAGGCCACCAACGGTTGCCGTTGGGGTACGATTCCTGGAGGCCGAACGTCGAAGACCGATGATGTCCGTGCGCCGCTCGGTAGGAACTCCAATGGACGAGCCGACCAAAATTTCTTGCCGACGATGGGTGCCCTCGCCGCTCCGTTTATCCCGGATCCTTCGCCTCCAAGGGACCTCGGGAGGTACCTTGGGGGAATCCGCAAAATGGTTGTGGCCCGAGGATTCCCCGAGGATGGCCCAAGGAAATGTTTTCACTTCTTTTTTCGTTTTTTTCCCTCGAGGATAGGTGGAATGAAGATTTCCTCGGGGATTGTACGTGCCCGATGAGTGTCTAGCGAGCCCCTTACCCCCAAAAAACAAGTAAAGAAAAAAGTGAATGCAAACTGACTACCGTAGGGGAAAGGAGAGAGGGTACTTGGAGCAAGGAGTTGTCAAGGGTTCAATACCTAGTGGATGAACTTTTTTTTTTTTCAATGTTTTTTTTTGCTTTGTTTTATGGATAATTTGCAAAATACCCCCATAAGTTGAGATATATGCCAAAATGCCCCTGAAAGATTTGGGTAAAACGAAGAATACCAGAGGCAATGAAGAGAACAAGAACAATAGGCCAAGAAAGTTGAAGAAATAAAACAAAAAAATCATATTGTGGATTTTGAAACTGACATGACGTCTGTCTTGCAAAATATGATGGCTTACCTAGCGCACCTAGAAATTAAAATTGATCACATCACCACAAAACTACAGATGACGGGACTTGTAAAAGGAAAGAACAAGGTTGTGCATGAAAAGGTACTCGAGAAAAAAGGAAAAAAAAAAAGAGCCTCAGGAAAAGTTGATGAAAGACGCCATGAAACCCCGAGACCCGAAAGAACCCGAGCCCGTTGAAAAACAAGAACCCCAAAAAAGAAAGAAGGGGAGAAACCAAAGAGAAAGGAAAGGGTGAAAATAAAGTTGGCTTCACTTGAGAGATGATTAACGGGAGACCAAATATTCATGGTTAACCAAGGGTGATATTTTCAGCGAATTTTGCACCGAAACTGTCACAGGTTGAGTCTTGAATTTTACCTTGTACTGCTTCTGCGGTCTTCCCCAGCCACTTGTGAAAAAATATCCATGTTCCAATATTCGTTCAACTTCGTAACCTCCATTCATAGAGGGAGAAAACATGGATGGTTGGTTGGGGAACTCATAGCCTTCGATGTATGGTAGTAGTTTGGAAACATTGAAGACAGGATATGTTTTGAGGTGAGGGGGTACGTCAATGCGATATGACGGACCGTCAGTGTCCCCTATCACCTTGAGAACTTCCCAGACTCCATAGTAGACATGTAGCAATTTTCGAGACACATTATCTTCGAGAGAGAATTCTTTAAACTTTACCCAAAATCAGTCTCCTTCTTTGAACTGAGATGATCGACGATGCGTGTTTGCTTGTTCGATCATCTGAAGTTGGACTTTCTAGGTATTTTCCTTTACTTTTGTTATGTTATTTTTGTGCAGAATTGCAAATTCTTTTGTTGTTGGGGGTAGTCGTTCGACATGTCCCAAGACGAAAAACAGAAACTCTTCATGTGGTCTTACGTTATCAACTAAATACAAACTTAGGTCTTTGAGAAAAACAGTGTATCGGTTGGGCAAGGTTCCCTGATCAAAGCATCAATGAGATGTCTCGACTTCCAACCTTTGTGAAGTGCGTTGGGTGTTTTGTTGGTAACGGTATAAGCACTATTGTTGTATGCACTTGTTTTTTTTTTTGTAAGTTCTCATCCCAATCAATTTGATCTGACCTAACATATATTCGCAAAAGTTGTTTCAACAGTTTGTTCATTTTCTCAGTTTATCCATTCGTTTCAGAGTATCTACCTGACGACATGGTCAGACTCGTGCTATAGGCTTCCATTAGCTTTTGCCATTGTAGGCCTGTAAACCGTATGTCTCTATCAGAGACGTTCATACTTAAACCTAAAGTGACCCTCAGTGTCATGACATTCCCCCATAGACATATTTTTGATGTCTTCTCTATGGGGAATGCATATTTTTTCTTCGATTTGATCAATAAAAAAAAACAACTCATCAATCATTCGGTATTCATGAAAGATTTCAGGGTTCTTCTGAAGGGTTTGTATGGTAGGGTTCCATATGGAATCCCCAGTATACCCTTTACGGATTCGGTCCTTCAACTCATTCCCGATGTCAAGGTAGGTAACAATCGTACCAAAGAAATCAGAGCGCCCGAACAAAGCATCATCAACAATATTAGATTTTCCTTTAATGGTTTTCAACTCAAAATTAAATGTGTCGATGAATGTAGAGCATCTTACTAACTTGTCAGAGAGTCGTGGTTGAATCTTGATCCACTTCAGGGTTGAGTGATCTTAGTAAACCGTGAAGTGTCTTCCGAGAAAGTAGTGCTTCCATGTGTCCAGTGCTTCAACTAAGGCATACAATTTTTTTTCGTAGGTGGAGTTAGCTACCTTATCAGATCGAAGGCGTTTAAACGTGAACTCGATAGGTTTATACTCTATCCCCTCATCTTGTTGTAACACAACTTCAATCCCAAACAGACTTGCATCAATTGTGACAATGAAAGGAAGTGGTGAATCAACAATCTTCAACACATGATAATGAGTTAACGTGTGTTGTAACTTCTTAAACGCATGCTCACAATCATTGTCCTATAACCAAATTTTATTTTTCTTTAGCAATTTTCTCATTGTTGCTGCTATAAGGGAGAAGTTCTTCACGAACTTCCTATAATAGCTAGCAAGTCGTAAGAAAGATCGCAACTCAGTGATAGTCGTAGGTCTCGGTTAATCTCTGATTGTGGTGATCTTCTTTTCCTCAAGCTTGAGTCCCTCTTCATTTACTATGTGTCAAAGATAAAGTACCTCAGACTTAACAAACTCTAACTTCTTTGGATTTAACTTATAGTTACTTACTCTTAGCTTCCCTAGAACCATTCGTAGATGTTTCCAATGGTCTTCCAACGTCTTGCTATAGACGAGGATGTCGTCGAGATACATCACTACGAATTAATCTAGCCACTGCCAAAACAGTTCATTCATAGACCTATGAAGGTTGTGGAGGCGTTAGTCAAGCCAAATGGCATCACAACAAACGCACAGTGTTCATACCTTGTTTTGAACGTCGTCGTCTTTTAACTCCATGTGTCACCTCGATCTAGTGATATCATGACTTCATATCAATTTTGTTGAAATACTTGCAATCCTGCAGTTGATCGAGAAGATCGTCAATACGAGGAAGAGGTTTTGGATTTATGATAGTTATGGAATTCGGTCATCGTTAGGCAATACACCGTCTAAGTTCTCCTTCTTTTTTAGGTACGAATAAGACAGGTCCACCGTAGGGAGAGAAACTTAGTCAAATTTATGCTTTGGCAGTAAGTTCTTGCAGTTGCTTTTTCAATTTTTTTAATCCCATCGGGGACATTCGGTAGATCGGTCATTTGAGAATCTTACTTTCGGGAATGATTTCAATTGTGTGCTTTATAGCACGGTCAGTTACTCTCGTTGGTTCAGTCTGCAAGTCTTTATATTCATTGAGTAGTTTGTCAATAGAATGACGATAGGACGAAGAACATTCACCTACACGTTTGACAAGTACCATCATTACATCATGTGCCAACGTTTTCTTCATTATCAAAGTTCGAAAGACAGGTAGACTCATACAACAGAAAAATAATGATGAGTAGAACCCGACTTGTGAAACAAATTAATCGATTCTATTTTTGATTTTTCATCCTTTAATTGAACAATTTTATCTTTGAACTTAACTTCCTGGTCGGCTTCCTCATACCAATTCATGACCATAATCAAGTCAAAGGGTAGATCCGTCTCTACGAGGAAGATGACTTGATGCAATATTTTTTTTCCTCCCTTAGTGGTGCAAAAATAACATTTCACACGATCCAGAAACTGAGAGACAGTTATCATTCTCTTGTCAGTAAGTATGGATGTAATAGGTCTTGAAAAGTTTGCACTCTCATTCCCATATGCAACTTGTGAATTGCCTTTTATGAAAAATAGGACTGCGTAGACCCAGGATCTAACAAAGAACCTACTCGTGTACGCACAATCCATATGTAAGCAATCATTAACCTATCTTAGATTCCGCTTTCTTAGCCCATGAACTTCGTAATGCAATGAGTTTGCAACCAAGTTCATCAAGGGAACCACCTAGTGAGACAGAACATAAAATATTTTCAGGGTGGACTGAGTAATGGGTCGAAGATGAGTCATCCTCTGTCTTGCGAGTTTGGGGGTTGAAAGGGGTTGTCGGCGCCTTACCTTTGTCTGAATCCGCCAACTCAGTAGGAGCAGATGCTACTCCTACTGGTTGCTCCCTTTTGGGTTGCAGATGAGGGGACACCATGCAATGATATGTCCGATAGTGACACATTTCAGACACTGCCTATTATCCATCGTTCATGTCATTCCGTCAAGGTAAAGGCCCATCTTCTTCCAGGGTCGTCCAAAAGCAATGTTAGGATGCTCCGGGAAGGAGCGTGACCTCCTCTTCTTAAATCCACCATTTTTGTTTGTGCCACCCTTGTTGGTCACCATGGCGGTGACGTCCTCCTTTCCAGACTCACCGCCACCACTCGCTTCACCCTCTGCCTCTTCGAGGGGTCATTTCTCAATAGTCTCGTCATCGAAGACGACGAGAGTGTGGTCACGTCGCTTCTCCTTCCACATATTTTTGTCCCGTTCTCGTACCCACTCGACTGTCTACCCCTTACAACAGCCGCGTAGTTTCTCTTTACCTGTGTTGTCATCTGTCCTCTGTTGAGAGGAAAATCACAAAATTATCAGTAGTTGTACTTTCCAGACTTTGCCTCTCCCACAAGCTGTCCGCGTATGGGCTCAGGCAGTGCACACGGATAGATATACAACACTCTTGTAGGTTCAACCCAGGTACTTGCAAAAGACGATTCACTTCACACGACAAAGCATCGACAGTGGACCAACACTTCTGACAAATATTTGTTTATTCATCAAAGGCTTTATCTGTCGTCTTTTTGTAGAGGAAGATTTTTGGAGGAATTTCCGCACGGTCATTGCCTTCGCCCACTCACCTATATCCTCAAAGCCAGTGACATTGGCATCAGACAATACCAACTCCTTTGCAACTTCCCCCAGACAAAAGGTGGAAAATGCAACTTGACTGTCCTTCGCCACCGAATAGAGATGGGCCAAATATTTCTCGTTTTTGTTGGTAATTTCGGTGGGAAAATTATCGAAATTTTCGAAAACAAACGATCTGGGTCGTGCAAACATCAAAAAAAGAAACAAGCCAAAGAAAATGAGAGGAAAAAAAAAAAAACACTATAAAACCCTAACACAAAAACAATGTCCGAGTTAAAATGAAGCGTCCAACGAATTCAACGAAATGCCAACTTTTTCATTATTGATCCAAACATGTCAAAATTTGACACATGACATACCCTAAAGCACATATATGTCCCACGAAAATAAAAAGAAGAAAAAAACAAAAAATCAGCACAATGTGACAGTTTCAGTGCAAAATTTTTCCCTGTATCAGAATCAAGATGGTTCACTAAGAAAGAGCTTCTACCTACTGCACTCGATATTGTCGCCGCATATGAGCATGGGTTAAAAGAGAAAAACCTAAAGAAGTAATTTTTGTGATGAAACTCAAAATTGGGCCTGGTGGAATGCGATAACTCAACTCAAATCATGCCTCCAATACCATTCATGTCCAATCACTTTGATGGTAATTGCAGAATTTACTACCTCATCCATGGAATATAATAGAGCAAATGATGGTACTGCAATAAATATTAGTATAACTGTCAGTGTTGTCTGAAGTGCATGCATCTTACCATAATTTTTTGAAAGCGAGGCCTTGTAAATCCTGGTTTGGAATCTGAAGATAAAACTCTCGACTCAAGTCTAAGGAATTTTGCCCCAGTAATCCGTTTGAACGTTTAAATACATTCTCCTAGTATTCTACTAATATTCATTGCAATACCATCATGTGCTCTATTATATTCCATGCATGAGGTAGAAGATCCTGCAATTACTATCGAAGTGATTGGACATTAATGGTATTGAAGGCATGATTTGAGCTGAGTTATTGCATTCCATCGGGCCCAATTGAGTTTCATTGCAAAAACTACTTCTTTAGGCTTAGTTCTCTTTTAACCCATGCTCATATGCATCGATAATATCGGGTGTAGTAGGGAGGAGTTCTTTCTTAGTTAACCATCTTGATTTTGATACAGGCACGAATTTGGTGCCGAAACTGTCACATTGTGCTGAATTTTTGCTTTTTTCTTGTTTTTATTTTCGTGTGACATATATGTGCTAGGGTACGTCATGTGTCCAGTTTTGTCATGTTTGGATCAATAATGAAAATTGGCATTTCGTTGAATTCGTTGGGCGCTTTATTTTGACTCGGATAGTGTTTTTGTGTTAGGGTTTTATATTGTTTTTTTTTTTTTTTCCTTTTCTTTGACCTGTTTCTTTTTTTGATGTTTGCACTATGGGCCCATATCGTTTGTTTTTGAAATTTTCGATGAATTTGAAATTGCTGGCGAAAACGGTGAATATTTGCCCCCTGTTAACCATCTCTCCGAAATTAAGGCTCACAAGTCAAGTCAACGTGGACCCAGTCCAGGCCGCCGATCAAACACGCACACTTGGCTGTTTGCAGGTATCTGTCAAGAATCAAGTCCAAGTGGGAATTTGTAACTGTATGGATCCAGGCCATTGGCTGCGAGACAATCTGGGCCATCGTATCTGAGAGACCAGAGGCTGGTCGGCCGGAGTCAACACTATATGTTGACCCATCCCTGCTGACCGACATTCAGTCTTGCACTTGCTACTCGACGCTGGCTCGGCGCTGGCTAGACGCTGGCAGGACGATAGCTTGACGCTGGTTTGACGCTGGCATCACTCTGGTGCGACGACGCGAGACTGCTACTGCTTGGGTGCTGGCGCCTTCTCTGTCTACAGCGCCAGCTGGACATTTGATTATGATGACATGGCTCTCGCCCCACTGTCGGCGACATTGATGGGATGCTGACGAGGAGGAGGAGGATCAGGGCTGTGAGATTGGCTGATCATAAGGGGAGCTTACCTGTCTGCGTTCGTGTCAACAGTCCACATTGCTGATTCGTCTTCAGAGGAGTCTGCGCCGTGTGCGCCATGATGAGATCTGTCCATTGCCAGAGTGTGTCAGAGGAGACTGTCTGCTAATGTGGCGAGTAGGGGATGCCCGAAGGAGGAGTGGGCTAGTGAGGGAGATCTATCTGCTGAGCTGATGGGTACTTCCTCTTCCACCCTCTAAGTCTCTTCTCCCTCCCATCTGCCTCCTCTCTGGTCACGATACATTGGGCTACTTGATTACATGTACGATTCAGAGACATTGAAACTGCGCTAAGACATTGTTTTCCGACATTGACGAGCTTTCTATCTGACTGGGTTCATTGCAAGCCCCAAGACAAGACCTTAATCCTGGTGGTTCTCTCACCACTGCCAGGATAGAGGCCTTGCAGAAGGGCTTAAAAAAGAGAGGAAGACAACAAGGGTCTCTGCGCTGAGATGTGTCCGAGACTGAGAGCATACTCACACTAGCACTTTAAATTATATTATGTATTCGACTCTAATTATGGCCAACGCAAGATGCATCTGCGCGTAATTACGTCCAGAGGTCGGTCAAAAAGTCCTCTTTTTTTTTTTTTTTTTTGACTTTAGTCCTGAATATGCCATCAGACACAGGGCCGTGCCCATTTCCGTACTGATTATTTCCGAGACTCTGCCTGCAGACCCTGGCTTATTCAATCTCCTCCGTACAAAAGAAAAAAAGAAAATCCTCAGTAGGGAGATAGCTCCACCTGCACATCCACTGCTGGCATGGTGTATCTCCAAATTAGGTGCGAGTTGTCCCCATTGCACCAGACAGGTGCTGGGTTCAAGTCCCTATCAAGTCACAACGAATCTGTCAGTCAGATGGACTGATGATTCTGCTAGGCAGGAGACTGATGACACCAGGACATACCACCGGCATCATTTCCAAATGGGAACGATCATCCCAACCATAGGGCCTTGCCACACGGCTCTCGAAATGTGAAAAAGACAAAAACGTGGCGGGCGCATTTTTGCCATGCTCTAGGGGTAAATTCATTGAACTTCATTCTCATTTTGCACATTTAGAGCGTGGTGTGGCTATTCCCATAATGTCAACCACAAGTGCTAACAATCATTAATGATAGTCAAACTACCTTCCTTGACCTTTTGGCTAAGATTAAGGGTAGGACCCCACTGTTTCGTAGTGTTTGGCGCCAGGAAAACATCCACCAGCCCAAAATCGTAAGCCGCCGAATGGGCAAGTGAAATCCTCCACCGCCACAGCAATTTGCCGGACTTCCCAAGGTTCCTGTTACCCGATCAGGAAGACTTGCCTTTTGGGGCAAGTTTGCCTCCGCCTTTTCAGCACACCAACCAATCCCGTGCTTCCTTTCCCCACGGGATGGGTAAATCCAGAGGGTGTGTAACGCACCCTCTGGATTCACCCATCCCGTGGAGAAAGGAAGCACGGGGATTGGTTGGTGTGCTGGAGGTAGGCAAACGCACCCTCTGGATTTACCCATCCCGTGGGGAAAGGAAGCACGGGGATTGGTTGGTGTGCTGAGAAAGCGGAGGTAGGCAGAGTGGAAACAAAAATGCTTCCGTTTGCCGCCAGCAGTGGAGTCCCAAAAATGTCTTCCAAAGGCTTGCCGCCGTCCAGTAGGGTCCTATCCTAAGAAAAACAAATCAACTGGAAAACAACAACAAATGATAAACTGGTGTTCTTCCATGTCATGGAACATATCTTTCTTTCACACCCTACCTACCACTACTCCTAAGGCTATACAGGGGACCCCTGCAAGCATAGCTTTCTACTTCTCTTCGGTGAAGGGAGGTTACCTCTCTCTGTGGAGAGTGGTAACGGCATGTTTGCCCCTCTGCCCTAGCGTTTAGGGTGCAGGGTTGGAAGAAAGATATGTTCCATGAAACATGGCAGAACGCCAGTTAAAGAATATGTGAGGCAAGAGAAAAATATATGGCTGTCCCCCGATGAGAGGAAGGCAGCTTTTAAATAATAATAATAATAATAATAATAAAAATAAATAAATGATAAAGTAAAATGGTAACAAATTCATGATTCTGCCAGTCAGAAGACTGATGATCAACGCCTTCCAACTTCCTCGGCACCACGGAGGCGTTGGGTCTCAAGACCGCCGGGGCTGCTGGCCGATACGCTCCCCGCGCGCTCGCATTTGCTGGTGCTTTTACCACCACCGGAATAATGACTTTGCACTGCGATGATTCTGCGAATGGCCATTCAACTATTCCTGTGGATTCCTGCTGGCTGCGAACCTTGCAATGGAGTCCTCGGTAGCATACACAGTTCAGCTGCTCCCGTATTTTTGTGAAACTTCGGAGTAAGCAAGTGAACACACACACACACACACACACACACACACACACACACACACACACACAGAGAGAGAGAGAGAGAGAGAGAGAGAGAGAGAGAGAGAGAGAGA
>BFEA01000274.1:80046-101087 GCA_003427395.1 Chara braunii
CATTCCGACCCTCCCACGCGATCCTCCCGCTCTGCCCTCCCGCTGTTGCCACAGCCCCACCATCCCGATCTTTCCCCCCATCCCCACCTACCCGCTCATCCTGACCCTCCCACCTCCTCCCGCTCAATCCTCCCGCTGTTGCCACAGCCCCACCATCCCGCCCCTCCCGCCGTTGCCCCAGACCCGCCATAGCGATGGAAGAAAGACGAGGAACAAGAATAAGAAGAGGGGAGGAGGAAGAAGAAGAAAAAGAAGATAGGAGGAATAATAATAATAATAAGAATAAGAATAAGAATATAATAAGAATAAGAAGAAGAAGAGGGGGGGGAGGAAGAGGAAGAAGAAGAGGGGAGGAGGAGGAGGAAGAAAAAGAAGATAGGAGGAAGAAGAAGGAGAAGAAGAAGAAGAAGAAGAAGAAGGGAGGAGGAAGAAGAAGAAGGGAGGAGGAAGAAGAAGAAGTCGACGAGAAGAAGAAGAAGAAGAAGAAGAAGAAGAAGAAGAAAAAGAAGAAAAAGAAGAAAAAGAAGAAAAAGGGAAGAGGAGAAGAAGAAGAAGAGGGACGGAAGATGAAGAGGGGAGGAAGAAGTAGAGGGGAGGAAGAAGAAGCGGGGGGGAACAATGACGACGGCGAGGAGTGGGAAGAAAATAAGAACGAGAAGAAGAAGGACGAGGAGGAAAAGAGGTCATGGGGGGGCGGGGGTACCAAGTTACTACCAAGTTACCAACCTCAGCAATGGCTGCTTCCGGCGATGAAGACGACGACTGCCGATGACGACGATGATGACGACGACCTTCAGCGGGCAATGGCGAAGACGACGCGGGCGAGGTCAAGCAGCTCCAGCGGGCGAACGAACGGGCGGGAGTTCGATTTCGAATTCCCCGCTTCGCCTCTGTCTCAACCGTTGATCCGCAAGATGAACGACTGAGATCGTGCATTTTTCAAAACAAAAAACGAGGGTCTGCGGGCCCTTGTTTTTTTTTTGGGGTCAGGAAGGTCCTATAGGGGCGGGGGAACACGCCCAGACCGACAAAACTATGAACCCCCCCGTCCCCTACTTTGTGCAAGGGAGGCCCGGTACCCGCCCGACCAACCTCCCCGGCCGGGCGTCACGGGCGAGTGTCGGGCGAGCCGAGGCGAGCCGTGCCGCACGGCTGATATCCCAGTCTAACACACAATTGTGGATTTTATGCCAGCATTGATTACCCTGGGATCCTGGGATTGACTGACCAGGATATTGGAGGAAGGGGGGGGGGGGCTCTTCACCCTGAATCCGGCGCCGGATACACTTCTACACGCTAGTTCCACCGTTTTTTTTCCAACAAGTCTGACCTTGCCTCTCAACCATATCTTAGGTGGATCGGTCAGGTGTGAGGGGGAGTGTCCTGCGTCTAGGGGGCGACTGAGGCAGACACCTGATCCTTCTGTTCCCTTTCTCCATCCTAACAGGACCCCCCAGGATTGTGTTGGGCGGGATCCACAGTGTCTCGGCCATACCAGTTCAACTCGACTAAGGTATTGTTAGGTGGGGGGAAAAGATAAGGGAACTCGGGGGCCGGGGGGAGTGGGATGTCATTGGGGATTTAAGTCCATTTATGGAAGAGAAAACGATAGACTTTCTGCGATATATCCAAACAATCATTACCCTCCAAAAACCAGCCATCCCATTGTATCCATGCAATCCGTCCTCATGTTCCTCCCCAAACCAGTCCATGCAGAATTCGTTTAATGTCTGATTTTTTTGTGAGAGCTCCCATCCCTTGTATCGTATTTTTCCACTGAGCTCTAATTGCTATTTCAATCATGTCTTGAATCATTTCAGTTGTTTGGCCACTTCCCACGTGGGCATTTTCAAGTACTTGAATCCATCTACGAGGCCATATAGCCCATAGTACTGCTTCTCTCCCAATCGTAAATAAGTTGTTTGTGAAGGTCGAGGATTGGGCAGACCAGTGACTAGTTAGTAGGGCCCTCCATTCCCACGACCAGTCTCTGTCTGTGCCTAGTTGGTTCCAAATCCGGACCCATCCCCGCCACGTAAGAATGGAGGCAGGGCACTGCAGGAAGAGGTGCTCTATCGTCTCGTTATTCCTTCGAGAGGGGAAACCCTCCTTGCATGCGTGACATCAGGGGAGAGCCAGCCCTTTCTGCTTCAGGTAGGTATGGTCAATGAGCCATGCATTCGTCGGTAGGCAACAGTGATTAATCTGCCATTGCAGTGAAGCAGTCTTGGCTGGTTTGTTCTTCACCTCTTTAAACCATTTTATAGGTCTTAGGGTTTCCAATGGTACATTTAGATGTCATGCCCAACGATCTACTATACGATCCCTTAGTTTTATTCTAGTTTTGAGCATCTGGTAGGTCGCTTTAACGTCTAGTGTATGGAGGTACCAATATCTGCGTCTTCCATTCCTTGTTGAAATCTTCCATCTCCACTCAGCCACATCCATGGGAAGATCCTGAATTGGCACCTCTGGCCTGAATGCCACCCAAGATTCACTTTCACATAGGACTCTTACTCTGTGAACTATCTTGATGTCAATCTAGAAGACTTCATCTGGCACCCCCCTGATCAAGTGGTTCAGTTGTGTTGGATAAAACAGGTTTACTAGCACCTCCCCTGGTCTAACTGTTAGTACTTGCCCCACCCGGTTTGCATCCCCTCTTAGCACCACCCAATCTCCTTCCTCTATTGTTGGCCCCCGTCGAAGGGCCCGCACCCATGCGAGAGGGAGAGCAAAGAGGATCTGGTCTAGCCTTTCTCCTATTCTGTGGCATTGGGGGAGTTTATCTCTCAGCTGCGCCTCTGAGAACCAGTCATTCTTTGATTGGTCTCATAAGTGTCCAACTCTTGTAACCCCGTTTTTCACCCATCCATTCCACGGGCGACATGAGCTCAGTAACACGCGCCCATGCCGATCCGTAGTCCAGCGATTCCCGAAAAGTGGTTGGCGAGCAACGTTTTCCCACCTTTCAGGGAATCATTATGGCCTATCCGGGAGCGGGAGCCTCCGCCAATCCTTAATTAATTTGGCTCAGAAGTCATCTTTTTGCAGGTCCTTGCGGGCACTGCACGATCTGAGTGTGGTTGGGGCCTGGAGGGGGGCCTAGGGATTGTCCAGAAAACATCACCGAGCCACGTGATATGATGTGTTGATGGTGCGGCCACTGGGGCCAACCTCGATAGTTGTTCCCAAACTAGAAGTTCCCGAGTAAGGTCGGGGGTGCAGATAAGCCGCTTCAACCATTGGAGAGAGAGCGAGGCCGTTTGGGTGGCAAGGTCAAGTATGCCCAGGCCTCCTTGTGGCCTTGGTTGCACCACCGCATCCCAGGCAACACGACTGATGGTGTGTTGGGCTTCGTGGTTGCGTCTCCACTGGAAGGCTGCCACCTGTTCATTCAGGGTCTTTGACGTCATTCCGGAAAGGGGCCCACATTGTTTATAACCAGGGCCCTACCCAGGAGTGACGTGTGCTTGTCTATCCAGATTCCCAACTTTTGTAGGGTCGGGTGCATTATCCAAATATCGTTACTAGCTGGCTTTCCTTCGGCCAAAAGTGGGATTCCTAGGACCCTAATAGGGGTTTCTAAGGGGAGCCATGTCACCTTGGGTGCTCTGGAGGTCTTCCACTGTCATGATGCATCCACCATCCCAATGTCTTGTTGCCCCAGTTAATTGTCATATCAGAGAGGGCGCAAAATCGGGTCATTAGCCTTTCGATTTCCTCCATATTTCGTGTTGAGGCTTCTACCATCAGTGTGAGGTCGTCTGCAAATAGTGAGCATCTTTGTATTGCTTCCTATGGAATGGAGGATGTCCGAATCCTAGTAATATTCTGGTTGGCCCTAAGATTGGTTGTCAGGGTCTCCATCACAACCACAAAAATATATGGTGCTATCAGGTCGCCCTGGCGGACCGATCGCTGTAGCGGGAAGTCCGGAGCAAGGTTCTCATTAATCTGCACTCGAGTGGTAGCATTTTGATGAAGTATTTTCACCCACCTCCTAAAGTTTCTTCCAAAGTTTATTTTTTTCCAGGCATTTATCCAAGAAATGTCAGTCCACATGGTCGTGTGCCTTCTCGAAGTCGATGAAAAGGAAGGCGGCGTTACAC
Source organism: Chara braunii (assembly GCA_003427395.1). Classification (NCBI taxonomy): domain Eukaryota; kingdom Viridiplantae; phylum Streptophyta; class Charophyceae; order Charales; family Characeae; genus Chara; species Chara braunii. The sequence continues at coordinate 84,159 of BFEA01000274.1, forward strand.
TTAGACTGACGGGATAACCTCAATAACTCATTTACTAGGAGGATATTATCATGGATGCACCGCCCCTTAAGGAAACCCATTGCTGAGGGGTGGATGATTTGTTGTAATGTCGGCGTCATACGTTTTGCTAATGCTTTGGATAACATTTTGTAGACCACAGTTAGCAATGTGATCGGTCAATAGTTACGAATATTCATTTTATCCTCTTTTTTGTATAGTAATGTGAGGACCCCTTGGCTAACCACTTCCCCCATCACCCCCTCTTCCCACATCTTGCGGTAAAATGCCATCAGATCTTCTGCCATTGAGGTCCAGAAAGCCTCCCTAAATTCCTTTGGGAAGTCATCCACTCCCGGGGTCTTCTCTTCCTCCATTTGCATAAGAGTCGTCCATATCTCATCCTTGGTGATCGGACGGTCTAATGTCTTTTTTATCTGCTGGGGGAGAGATTTGGTAAGCGGGGTGAGGAAGTCCTCTATTTCTCTATCCCTTGTGAAGGCGGTATCGTCTAGGTGTGAGAAGTAAAAAGATCTTTGTAGAAGTCTTTGGCCATCTTCATGCACTGTGGCGTGGAGGTGGTCAGCGGCCTCTCCGGTGCGACTGGTCCAAGAAGGCCTCAATGGTCTGTCTCTTTGCTCTGGCCCTTGCTAGGCCAAAGAAGTCCGAGTCCATAGACCCTTCAGTGCTATGTCTGGAGATTTTACCTCTGATTCTTATGCCATGTCATTTGTAAGTTTCAAAGTCAAGTAGTTTATTTTGGAGTGCGCCAAATTTTTCGAAAATTCTTTGCACTTACGACCCAAATAGAAGAGTTCATTATTGAACCATATAACTTCAGAATCAAAGTGTTTTTTCTGTTGGTCCCAGTAGGCTCATGCGTCTTGAACTAAATACATGAAATATTGCTTGTGAAGGAGAGAGGTATTGAGTTTGAAGAAGTCTGGGCCGGAATCCGGACGCTGGCAGAAGGTAAAAGTAACTCCGCACAATGCGTGGTCTAGCCCCATAAAGGGACTATGGGGGAGTAAATATGCGAACTACATTGCTCCTGTCGGATCCTCCGACATAAGAATCAAATCGATTCTGGATCTCGAACAGGTTTCAACCCCCATTGTGCGGAAGCAAGAATTTTTTTTTTTCATGCGGAAAACCCTTCTGAAGGAACCAAATAGGTGCAGGTTGGAGTTCAGTTCCTCGATGATTCTTTCGTCAGTCTGTATGTACGGAGGGCAGGAGGTGGGTATGAACCATATGACTTCGGAATCGAAGTTTTTTTTCTGTTGGTGTCAGTAGGCCCATGCGTCTTGAACTAAATGTATGAAATCTTGCTTGTGAAGGAGAGAGGTATTGATTTTGAAGAAGCCTGGGCCGAAATCCGGACGTTGGCGGAAGGTAAGGGTAACTCCGCACAACGCGTGGTCTAGCCCTATAAAGGGACTACGGGGGAGTAAATATGCGAACTGCATTGCTCCTGCCAGATCCTCCTACATAAGAATCAAATCGATTCTGGATCTCGAACAGTTTCAGCCCCCGCTGTGCGGAAGCAAGAATATTTTTTTCGCATGGGGAAGGCCCTTCTGAAGGAATCAAATAGGTGCAGGGTGGAGTTCAGTTCCTCGATGATCCTTTCGTCAGTCTTTGCACTTACGACTCAAATAGAAAAGCTCATTAGTGAACCATATGACTTCGGAATCAAAGTGTTTTTTCTGTTAGTGCCAGTAGGCCCACGCGTCTTGAACTAAATGCACGAAATCTTGCTTGTGCAGGAGAGAGGTATTGACTTTGAAGAAGCCTGGGCCGGAATCCAGACGGTGGCGGAAGGTAAGGGTAACTCCGCAATACCCAACTTCTGCCCTCTGTACACAGAGACTGATGAAAGGATCATAGAGGAACTGAACTCCACTTTGCACCTATTTGATTCCTTCAGAAGAGTCTTCCCCATGGAAAAACAATATTCTTGCTTCCACACAACGGGGGCTGAAACCTGTTCGAGATCCTGAATCGATCTGATTCTTATGTCGGAGGATCTGCCAGGAGCAATGCAGTTCGCATATTTACTCCCCCGTAGTCCCTTTATGGACGTTAGATAGATGGAGAATACCCACCCCTTGCCCCCCGAACATAGAGATTGACGAAAAGATCATCGAGGAACTGAACTCCACCTTGCACCTATTTGATTCCTTCAGAATGGTCTTCCCCATGAAAAAAAAAATTATTGCTTCCGCACAACGGGGGCTGAAACCTATTCAAGATCTAGAATCGATTTGATTCTTATGTCGGAGGATCTGACAGGAGCAATGCAGTTGCATATTTATTCTCTTGTAGTCCCTTTATGGGGCTAGACCACACGTTGTGCGGAGTTACCCTTACCTTCCGCCAGCGTCCGGATTCCGGCCCAGGCTTCTTCAAACTCAATACCTCTCTCCTTCACAAGCAAGATTTTGTGCATTTAGTTCAAGACGCATGGGCCTACTGACCCAAATAGAAGAGTCCATTATTGAACCATATGACTTCGGAATCAAAGTGTTTTTTCTGTTGGTGTCAGTAGGTCCATGCGTCTTGAACTAAATGCACGAAATCTTGCTTGTGAAGGAGAGAGGTATTGAGTTTGAAGAAGCCTAGGCCGAAAACCGGATGCTGGCGGAAGGTAAGGGTAACTCTGCAATACCCACCCCCTGCCCCCCGAACATAGAGACTGACGAAAGGATCATCGAGGAACTGAACTCCACCCTGCGCACCTATTTGATTCCTTCAAAAGGACTTTCCCCATGGAAAAAAAAATGTTATTGCTTCCGCACAACAGAGGCTGAAACATGTTCGAGATCCAGAATCGATCTGATTCTTATGTCGGAGGATCTGGCAGGCAGTTCGCATATTTACTCCCCCGTAGTCCATTTATGGGGCTAGACCACTTGTTCTGCGGAGTTACCCTTACCTTCCGCCAGCGTCTGGATTCCGGCCCAGGCTTCTTCAAACTCAATACCTCTCTCCTTCACAAGCAAGATTTCGTGCATTTCGTTCAAGACGCATGGGCCTACTGGCACCAACAGAGAAAACACTGATTCCGAAGTCATATGGTTCAATAATGGGCTCTTCTGTTTGGGTTGTAAGTGCTACCGGATCTAGTTGGCTGGCAGCACCAGCCAAAACCGAAAAATACCGTGCCATGTCAGTTCATTTTTTCTTTGACGCGCAGCACAAGTTCGCCTCAGGAAAAGAGACATCGGATATACTGGTGGTGTAAGGTGTCAATAGCACACTGTTCTTCTTCGACACTCACTGCGTCGTCAGGAGGCTGAACCCCGATAGTCTGCAGAATCCGCACGTCAATGCTTTGAGTCATACTCTGCTTCGATCCGTGTTGCAAGTGGACAGCCAGGCAAATGACAACACAAGTAGCAAGGAAAATTCGGCAGCAGTAACAGAGGGTGAACAGGCAAGGGGGCGAACAACACAGGAGCGAACCCAGTTAGCCAACAGGCTGACTATCCATCAAGCAGCCAGCAGGCAGGTAGGCAGGCAGCAAGGCAACCTGGCAAGCAAACAGCAAGGGCAGCATGATAAAGCAAGGCAATCAGGCAGACTGCCAAGAAGCAGGGCAGCATGGACATGGCAGTCCACAGATAAATCACAGACCAAAGCAGATTATCACCTACTCAAACAAGTAGCACTCTACGGACTGTAGGTTCGTGCATCATCAAGAGTCAGGGAGAACTCTGCATACTCTAGGTTCAGGCCACAATCTCATGCGTCACCGCGTCACTCTCAGACTGAAGAAAGTTCGTCACCACCTCTGCACACAGACACATACAGGCATCCTCAGCTGGATACAGCAGGCCCCTTATTACTGCTGCGAGGAGTTCTAACACAGGCACTTACTATATCACATGTCTTAAAGGTGCTGCACTTGGACACTTGTTAGATGGAGAGGAAGAGGATAAGTTTCAGATAACATGCCGAGGGCCAGTCTCAGCCAATGGCTGCCGTGCACAGGCCTTGCATCTCTCTCTCTCTCTCTCTCTCTCTCTCTCTCTCTCTCTCTCTCTCTCTCTCTCTCTCTCTCTCTCTCTCTCACACACACACACAAAAAGAGACAAACCCGTGCACAGAAAAAGGAAAAAAAAAACATAAAAATGACAGAACAAGAAGAGTAGACAGACTTCCGCTGCGGGACATCGCATGACTCACGGCCTTTTCCCAACCGCACGCGAGTCCTCTCTCTCTCTCTCTCTCTCTCTCTCTCTCTCTCTCTCTCTCTCTCACACACACACACACACACAAACACACACACACACACAAACACACACACACACAAAAAAAAAAAAAAAAAAAANCACACACACACACACACACACACACACACACACACACACACACCCACACACACACACACACACACACACACACACACATTGTGCAGCACCATGCAGCCAAATTCTATTTTGACCACACAGACACTGAAATTGTTTGGATGGCCACCTGGTGTAAATCATTTTGGACCGTGCAATCGATAGCACAGCCCTATTTGATCGCAGTGACTGAGTTCAGTGGGGCATTGACAGTATATCCCTGAAGTTTCTCAGGCCAATCAGTGCTGCAATGACTTCTAACAACAGCCATTCAAACCCCTGTCGGCTGAACCCGATTTCCAGCAGGTGTTGCTCCCCACCCACCAATCGAGTGGAGCCATCACAAGGGGGCGGCTTCGTTTTGGGAGGGTGCTCTAACCACCTCCCAAAGCAGGGTGGCCCCACCGATGTTAGAAAAAGGAGAAGGGGGCAAGTACGTTGGTGTCACTCTTGAGTCTGTCTCTTATACACATCTAGATGTGTATAAGAGACAGGCTCCCCACCCACCAATCGAGTGGAGCCATCACAAGGGGGCGGCTTCGTTTTGGGAGGGTGCTCTAACCACCTCCCAAAGCAGGGTGGCCCCACCGATGTTAGAAAAAGGAGAAGGGGGCAAGTACGTTGGTGTCACTCTTGAGTTTTGAATACGCAAAAAAAAAAAAAAACACGCCCGCAAAGAAACCAGCCGGTGAGTTTGAAAAAGCACTGAAAGTACTGCAGCCGTGACAGAGGCAAGGGTGGCATAACTACAGGGGTCGGCCGTGGTGTCAGACGGGGGGGAGAGACTCAACGGATCCTTTTCTACCAAAATTGATGTCTCAAACCCACGCCGTGATATCTTTGCGGGAGAGTGTTCTTTTTGCCCTTGCTTGTTTCTTTTCTTTTTGAAACAAGTACGGGTGCAGCAGGATTTTTTTAATATATATACCTCCTAAAAGGAGCAGCGGGCCCATGTGACACCCCTCCGCTGGGCCCAAGAGAAACCACGTGGGGGCGGTACTGTGGGGGCACTGCAGGGCCGGTGGCGTCCGTGTTCACGAATATCACGGGGCCGTTTCTTTTTTCTTTTACCGTGTCTGTACTTGTTTCAAAAAGGAAAAAAGCAAGCGAAGGGTCTCGCTCCACTACTCCAGAAACAGGCCATTTCTTGAGTGTGGCACCACTCCACTTACTCTAGATGCCAGGTCTGGAATTCGGGTTCTTGAGCTGTCAGTCTGCACTCACGAAAATGACGAGAAGCCGACGTCGCTCCACTACCTCGTGAAACACACTCACGGAAATGCTTTTCTTGAGTTGTCAGAACCTCCTCTCCCGTGGCACTCTTGACGGTTCAATAGCCCCCGCCTGCAGCAGCGGGAATTTCAAGGGAGGCATCCAGGACCTTCGAAAGTTGAGCACTTTTTTTTAGAGTGCACCTGGAGTCTGGGCGGACAACGCGTGCTGACCGTGTCATGTAGCTCTCTCATAAAGCGGTTTGACATCCGAGAAACCTTCTCGAGCTCGACCGTCTAGAGTAAGTGGAGCGATGCTCGCTTTTTCAGTCGTTTCTAGAGTCTGACAGCTATAGACTCACTCTCGAAAATCTTCGAGAGTCTAGAGTAGTGGAGCGAGACCCAAAGCCCTAGTTTTTCTGGGTCTCTGTCCAGGTCAGGCCGCACTCTGGTTGGCCTGGGTTTCCAGGTGCCACTTCAGCCCAGTGGGACACATGAGGTGCTGCCCGCTTTTCTGGTTGATATTGGAGATGGAAGATGAAAAAGAGAACAAAGCCAACTGTTACACTGTACTGGTAAATCCTGATGGGTTCAAGCTTCACAGTGTGCCTACAATAGCTCGGTACGAATCACATCCTCGTCTCATGCTTTGATGATTATGTGGTAGAAACTCGAGACTTCAGACAGGTCCATGATACTATTTGTTGAAACACATTTTTCTCAAGCATTCACACTATTTTGTTGTGCTGTAGGGTCCATTTCTCACCCCTGTGGGAGGTGGTTTCCAGGTTGGTAGGCTGTTGCGAGCAGGAACTCCTGCTTGACGAAGCAAGTTCTAAGGGACTGGGGGCATACTCACACTTGGACTTTTTCAACTCAGGTATGGACGTACACGCATGCCGGGCTCTAATCGCAGTCAGATTCACCTAGAAAAGTCCTAGTGTGAATAGGCCCTTGCATGCATTATCAGCAATCTAGAAGAGGATACAAAACTTCTGAATTAGAAAAAAGCAAATTCTTACAATTTGCCTGATGTGGAGACAGGCGGGGATTAGGAAATCCGACTTGAGGCAACTTTTTTTCCTGTGAGATCTACTGCCACGTCCATGTCTACAGGAAACTCCACTGCATCTTCCAATTGGACTGCTACATCCTTGGCTCCAAAGAAGGTTTGGTCAACAGTCGGGGAGTCAAGAACCCCAGATCCCTACTCGTTTTTTTTTTTTGAAAACCAGGGCCTGGGTGAGCCGATTAGGGCAGGGGGCAACATGCATCCCCTTAATTGTGAGAGGTGCCTGTGCTTGCAGGGGTGCCATGTATAGGCTTAGGAGTAGTGGTAGGTAGATAGTGAAAGGTGAAATTGAGAGAAGAACATAGCTTAGTTTTATAACAGGAAAAGAAAAAGGCAAAAAAAAAGGGTGATAGTACGTGATACGAGATCCCCCACCTAGCAGCCCCCCCCCCACTGGATGCTCCGATCTATTGGTGGGGAGCCACACCTGCAAACCGGGTCCAGCATCCTGAAAATATCCATCGGTGCAAAGTACCCAGCTTCGGCTAGCTCTCCAGAACCCTACTCCTTTCTGTGTTGAGCAAAAGATGGGGGAACATGTTCATTGGCTCTCTTTTTCTGGGAGGAGTGGGTTCAGATTTTGCCGGAAGTCAGATATGAGCACGCAGCTGTAAGTCTGCTGATATTCATTATGTCAACCACCTGCATTTAGAACTTATTATGATAGTCGGATTGTTCTTATGAGTGTTCAGGCTCCATGCACTGTCCAGTGGGATGCGACCCCAATTCGCACACGAGTATTCCCATTATCATCAGGGTTTCAAAATGTGGGCTAGTGACGTAATGAATTACAGCAGACTCGCTGCTGCTCTCTTGTATCTGACTTGCAGGCATTGGATTCCACCCATCTGAGAATTGAAACACAAGTTGTGGCAGACCCACCGGGTGAGGTGCTCCGCCTGGGATAGAGATGGAAGTGGAGGATGAGGGTGGAGCAAGATGGCACAGCATAGCTCCCACGCGGACTCCAACGCACGTACTCCAAACTGTGCGAATGTAGAATGACCCAAAGTACAGACTCTGGCTGTGGTATACCCCAGCGGACTGACTGGACTGGACTGGACTGGCTGGTACTGACAGAGGTACCGGCCTGGACTGGACTACCCCGAATACAACACAGGCCTGTGAGAACAGGCCAAGGGGCTGGTCTCACAGGCCAACCAGAGGTCCGCTACATGATCCTCGACCTGTGATGGATCGCCTAGATACAAGCACGCTTCCGCCAAGAAGCGGAACTCTACCAAAGAAAAAGAAAACCCGAGTAGTCTAGGATGTGGAGCAAGCTCCATGACGAGTCCATGCGATGCAACCTAGGATCGAAAATGTCACAAAAACAACAATGTCACAGCTAACAGCCTAAGTGAAAGCAGAAGCAACTAACTAGGATACATGTCCTAGGAAAGCAGAAAGTAATGACAACTAAATCCTAGAATGTTAGAGGCAGTAGCCTCAGTCTCGAAACAACTGACTAGTGTAAAAGTCCTAAGAACAGCAAAAGGAGAAAGAACTAAATCCTAGAAATGTTAGAGGCAGTAGCCTCAGTCTGAGAGCAACAAAGCAACAACCATATGTCACAGGAGAAGTGTGTCGTAAACCACTGGGTGGGATGGTCTCTGAGGGTGGCGAATGCAACTGAGGGGTCGATAAACTCCTAAGGGCATTCACATATAATGACAGGGAGACACATGTCAACAAGTTCAATGAGGGTAGGGAACTGGGAGCAAACAGAACCAATGACCCTAACAGATAGACCATCAGGGCGGGTAATGCTCGACTAAAGGGGTGACCATTATGGAGGGTCGACCATGCAAGGGAATAAGGGAGCCTGGTATACTGGGCGCACCTAGATGAAGCATGCAAGGCTGCCTAACTAGGGCGTGAAGGCCGATAGAGGGTGGAAAAAGTGATGGGTAAGGGAATCATTCAAATGACTCCTAAGGTGGGGAAAATCGGAGCTGGATCCGTACGCTGGGAAGTCGGGGCAACGCTACGGTCCCGATGCCTATGCGTATACCAAGGGAGAGTCCAACTCAGAGGAACCCGGCGAAGGGAGACCATCATGCGACACAACCAGGGTATTGTACATGGTAAGGTGGTAAGAGAGTGACGACGTCTGAAGTAGGCAGAGTTAATCATGACGAACGCCGTGAAGCTGTTGATGGCGTCCATGATGAGAAGTTTGGAATGTCGTCGAGGAAGAGTTGCAACGTCGACGAGCTGAAGTGGCAAAAATGAAGTGGATGGAGTACTGAGAAGTCAAAGATGTGGGAAGATAAGTTAGAGTCAATCGTCGTATCGAGCAGGACGACGACGAGTGCATTGTGGACGCTCAGAAGCATCCGGCTGTTGTTGAAGGTCTGCCTCAGATGGAGAAGGCTCGACTTCAGCGGTCTCCTCAGCCGAGGGAAAAGGACGAGGGTCGGTGGGTTGAGGAGGAGCAGTCAACCCAGCACGACGAGCACGGTCATAGGCACGCGCCAACATGCGAGCGTGCTGCAAGTACTCGAGGCGCTCTCAAGTAGCGTCCTCATCAGGGTAACCCTTCCAACGTACGGGATACTCGACGTGAGGAGGGTTGTCGTCGGTGACTCGGCGACCAATGATGTCTGAAACGAGGGACTCCTCGTGGTCGTTCACCATGATGGGTGGAGAGCGCTCGTATGGTCGTCCAGTGAGATGCTCAAACGGTCTGCAGTAGGGACACAGTAACGAGACGTGGTAAACATTGTGCACACGAGTCTGGTGTAGGTAGTCGGACAGCTTCTTATGGAAGCTGACTGGGTTAGATGTCGTATCAGAACCGACGGCCTGGAGAATGCGTTATGGGTCGAAAAAGCAATGTCGGAACTTGCGAAGCGTGTCCGCTTCGAGTTGTAAGTGGCGGGATCGACAAACACATCATCACCAACTTTGAATGGATGATCCATCCTCGATTGCTTCGCATGTGCGGACATGCGAGTCTGGGAAGCGGCTATGTGCTCATGCGCGGTCTTCATGATCGACGTCATGTGTGCAACCCAATCATCCAGCGCGGGACAACCTATGTCGGGGTGCATCTGTGACGGTCGAAGGAAGTCCGCGGGAACACGAGGGTGATAGCCGAGGTCGCAATAGTAAGGCGACATCCCCGTGGTCGGCGAGACGGTGTGGTTGTAGGCTATCTCCGCATGGACAAGATGGAGATCCCACTTTCGGTCGTCACGAACAATCTTTCAGAGAATATCTCCGAGAGTCTTGTTCGTGACATCGGTCTGACCATCAGTCTGGAGATGGTAAGACGAGGTGCAACGGAGCTGGGTACCGTACACCTCGTGGAGTCGTTGCCAGAATCGGCTGGTAAAGCGTGGGTCACGATGATGCTCAGAGGTAAGTCGTGGTCACGCACGACTCGGACAAACACGATGTCGGCGACCTCACGTGCATTGATGGCATACCGGCACGGGACAAAGCGTGCGCGCTTCGTGAAGTGGTCGACGACGACCAGGATAGCATCATGATCACGGGGGGGCGGAGGACGAAGAGGACCGATAAAGTCCATCGAGATGGACTGCCAACAACCCTCAGGGATAGGAAGAGGTTGGAGCAAACCATAAGGCAGGTGGTTCGCACTGTTCACCTCCTAACAGGTGGGACACTCTGCGACGTAGTCCTTCACAAAGTCATTGCGCTTCGGTCAGACGTACAGCCGGCTTACACGAGCCAACGTCTTGTGGAAGCCCATATGACCGGCGGCTGCCTGGTCATGGAAATCTGCTACTGCCCGGACACGTAGTTGTCCAGAGGAGGGAACGCAAATACGGGGCTCCCTGGTGCCCTGTGAACCGTGCGAGTACACAAGACCGTTGTCCCCGAGAGAGTAGTTCGAGACGGTCTTGTCACTCCTAAGTGTCGCATGGATGTCGCGATAGTCGGGGCAGTGGCGGTACTGAGTGCAAAACTCGTCGGTCACCGAGTGGTAGACGGTGGTGATCGAGATGGCAGCGAGCTGAATCTGCTCTAGATTATGGTCAGGGCGCTGGGATAAGGCATCTGCGACCCGATTGGTCTCACCCTTGATGTGCTCAGTGGTGAAACTAAAAAAAACTTGGATAGGTCGCGCCACCAGCGAGCCTATCAAGGAGTGAGCTTCGGCTTTGTCAGAAAAACCTGGACAACAGACTTGTCAGTGCGCACCGTGAATGATGCCCCGTGCAGGTAGTGACGACAGTGCCGAGTGATATAAACTACTGCGAGAACCTCACATTCATTAGCAGTGTAGTTTATCTCGGTAGGAAGGAGCTGACGGGAGTAGAAGGCTATCGGATAATCACCTGAGCGAGACTCAACAGTGTCGTCCTCTGCGATGGTAGGAGAATAGTCAAGAGAAGGCACGTCAGTAGCTGGACGAGTAGGCGTCAGGCGGGAAGCAGTGGTAGGGGTAGGGGGTGGGAAGCGAAGGATGCGAGAATGAGAGGAATCAGGAAAGGAGGGGAAAATCTGAAAAAGCATTGCTCCTACAACCAGTACACATGTCACCGCCTTCTTGAGGGCGTGAAAGACGTCCTCGTGGAGGGGTGTCCAATCCCATGGCAGGTTCTTCCGGAGGAGTGTGGAGGTAAGGACGTAGGAAAACCTAGCGTATCCCTGGATAAAATTACTATATCAGTTAGTGAGGCCTAGGAAATTGCGAAGCTGCTTGGCGGATGTGGGGACGGGCCACTCTGCAATAGCAGTGATCTTCGCGTCGTCCATGTGGAGACCCTTGTCAGACACGTAGTGTCCTAAGAAATCCACTTTGTGTTGGGCAAAGCGGCACTTGCTCAGCTTGGCGTAGAAGTCATGTCTTTGCAAGCGGTCAAGGACGTCGTGGATGTGTCTGAGATGCTTCTCAAGGGTACGACTGTAGATCAGGATATCGTCGAGGTAGACGAGAACGTACTGCTTCAGGATGTCTCTGAAGATGCCGTTCATCGCCCTCTGAAAGGTAGCGAGTGCGTTAGTGAGGCCGATTGGCATCAGCGTAAACTCATAGTGGCCGAAACGCGATCGGAATGCTGTCTTTGGCTGCTCCGCTGCAGCGACGCGGATCTGATGGTAACCGCTACGAAGATCAATCTTCGTAAAGAAGCGGTTGTCTGCTAAGCGGTCGAACAGTTCGTCGGCACGAGGCATGGGGTAAATGTTCTTAACCGTGTAGCCTTTAAGGTCACGATAATCGATGCAGAGATGGAGAGTTTCATCCGCTTTGCGAGCAAAGAAGACGCGTGCACCCCACGGGGAGTTGTTGGGCTTAATGAAACCCGGTCTCAGGAGCTCGTCAAGCTGACACTTGAGTTCAGTGGCCTCGGGGATCGAGAGTTTATGGGGTGCCTGATGATGAACACGATAGTCAAGCACAAGCTGGATGGCGTGTTCGACGTCGCGCATCGGTGGGATGTCGGCGTACAAGAACGACGATGGGAAAACGCCATGGTACTCTTGAATGAGGTCACGAACTGCGGGCTCCAGGTCGGCTGTATAGCGTGCGAGTTCCTCAGCGTCAGCGTCAGCACGAGACGGTGGGGTGGACTCGACAGACGGCGGAGGGCGGGAAGTAGAGATGGAAGCCATGGAGATAGAAGGAGGATCCGGCTCCAGAAAGATGAGTTCGGCTTCTGGACAGGGTGGATCATAGTGCAAGAGATCTGTAATAATCACCGTAAAGAAAGTGACATCGTCCTGTCGGATGAAGTGGGCGAACTGTCGAGGCAAGGTGACGGTGATAATAGGAGATGGTGTGGGCGCAAAGGTTCCGGAGGAGGAGGATTGGGGTACGGCACCGCGGTGGTACCTATGAAAGGTACACGATACGTCCGTCCACACTTCGTTCTGAGAACGAGAGTGTTGGTCGCCCAATCGGTCTCGGTGCTACGAAACCTACGAGACCACGGAGTACCGAGAATGAAGTCGTACCCTGTCTCCATCACATCGAAATGTGCAGAGGAGTGGTGACGACGAGACACCGGGGGACGATCAGTCGGCTCCAGAGTGAGGAAGAAAGGRAGGTTGGTGACCGTCTGATCGAAGAAGCGCTGGGTCTTGTCGTCCCCTAGGGTGACGGAGATGCGAGTCAGAGATCCTGCCGTGGGTAAGCGGGTTTTTTTTACCAGACGTGGTTGAATGAAGTCGCCCTGAGAACGGGAATCCCACAGGGAGTACACCCTCGTGGAGGTCCCTAGTCGTACTGGAATGATCGGGAGGGTGCGACCAGGGTCAAAGAGGATGGCGAGAAGGCGACGCAGTGCAGCGACATGGAGGGTGAGTCGCTCCTGACGAGCCTTGAGCATGCTCAAGTCCAGAAGGGAGGACACAACATCCTCGCGAGTCACAAGCTGCTCGCTGCAACGGGCTGAGCGAGTGGCTCGACGCGTCGGTAGTCGTAGAGAGGTAGGAGGGGATAAGGTGGTCTGCGGAGGAGATGGTACTGCGACAGAGGGTTGAGTACACTCTATCGGGTCCTGCGATACCTCAACTCCAGTAGCGAGAGGGGCAATCCACGACGAAGATGTTAGGAAGCCGACAACTGAGGAGGCGCAGGTGTACACTGCACCGTGGCTAAGAGGCACCGCGGGGATGCGAGGCGCCGGGGGGGGGGGACTGAGCACGACGCTGACGAGAGAGATTAGCATAGTGGCGGTCGAGGGCGGCGGTGTAAGGGCACCTCGAGGAGGTATGACTGGCCTGGCGGCAGCGCAAACACCCACGCCGGCCCAAAGTGGCAACGCGCTTCTCAGCAGAAAGGACACCGTGAGGAGAGACAAAGCCCTGAGGGAGGTCCTATTGAGGGACCTCGGGGGGCGATGCGCTAGCGTGACCAGAGCGGATGCGTGCCCGGGAGAGGGTGGAGAGGGCGAGCTGGAGGCGCGCGGCTATTGGGAGGGTAGAGTCCTCCAGTTGGTAGTGGACGGCCTCGCAGAGATCGAGGTCGTCGCTATGGTCACCCTCTGGCGACAGTGGGGCAACAACGTCCTGCTCACCATACTCGAGCGCGCTGAAGCGGAGCAAGAAGTGACGGTCCTGCGGTGTGGAACGGTGGGGACGACCGTGGAAAGGGAAACGGCGCTGGGAAGTGCCGTGAGAGGAGGAGGGAGCGTAACCAGTACGCTGAGGCAGGGAGGAGGAAGTGGCTTGAAGACGGCCCCTCATCCGCTGATGGGCCCTGGCGGCCTCGTAAGCCTACGGGGCTGATGTGAAGTCATACCACCATAACTCGGAGCGGTACTCAAGGGGAAGGCTGGCCAAGAAACGATCGATGAGGGCATCCTCGAGGAGGAACGCCACATCACAAATGAGGCGGGCGTCCTGAAAGACCTGGATGTGACGGTCCAGGCCGGCAGCGGCACCAGTGTCGGACCAGCGTGTACTAACGACACGCTCGAAGGCGTCAGTCACGTCATGTCAGGCTCCGAAGCAATCCTCAAGGAACGCCTGAAAATCCATGAAGGTAGGGGTCCGACCCTCATGAAGGGAGTGAGTGTAGAAATCCTCCCAGGCTTCGAAAGGGCCACCACCCAGGCGCGTGGAGAGGTGAGCCACCCATGTGTCGGGGGGGACGCCCATGAGCTAAAGCGTGCGGGTGGGCAGACTGCAGCCACCGAGACACGAGTATCCCTGTACCGTCATACAAGGCAATGTCTGTCAAGCGGACAAGTGGTGCACCACCGTTTTGGCGGCGAGGAGATCGAGGAGCAGGGGTCTGTGCTACGGCTGAGTAAGTTGGTGCAGGCCCTAGAGAAGGGGGCGCAACTGATTGTACGCCCGGGCCGCATAGGGGAGCGACGGGGGCAACAACGGCAGGCTGCGAGGGAGCTGCGGTAGAAGAGGTCGCAGCAACCGAGGGAGTAGCAAGGAGGTAGAATGGGGGTGGAGGGGGTGCAGGGCGGGGGAAGCGAGCCTGCATGGAAGGAAGAGTAGAGGAAGAAGGGGGTGCGCCCCAAAACGCAGCCACTTGTGATGGTAGGGGTGGTTGAAGGCGTAAGAGGGCGAGGCCGGCCCGGATTTGGGCAAACTCAGTCTCAAGATGGCGGACATAGATCGAGCAGGGAGCAGGAGGAGGAGGAGTGGGGGAAGTAGACGCACGAGTGGCGCGGGGCATCCCATAAGGGGGACAGTCAGGTGGCGCTGCGGTCGTGCGAAGGGGAGGAAGAGGCGGGGCTCCCGGAAAAGTTGAGACCGCAGCAGAGGGTTGTGGTCCCGTGGTTGTGGTGACCGGAATCTGGGCGGGTGCACCCGTAGAGTGAGGGAAGGCCTGGCCCGTGGCAGTCGTCGTGCTAGGAGCGTGGACGGTCACCAGGATGACCGGGTCGGGGGCAGCAGAGGAGGAAGCTCCGTCGTGGCCACCATGTCAGAGGACGAGGAACCCGGACTGGGAGCCAGGGGAAGAGAGAGAGTGGGGAGAGGAAGGATGGCCAGTGTCCTGGAGTTGTCGCAGGCCAGCGGCAAGAGTCGCCACATGCGCCTGTAACTTGAAGGGCGCAAGGAGGGAGGTGAGGAGGCTGTGCAGATCCCCCTAGGGCTGATGGCCCTGGTCCACCGACACGGGTATGGAGCCCAGTGCCAAGGTCATCGCCACGTCGACAACTTGTGACACGTCATTGGTCATGGGGAGGTGACGGGCTGGACTGGAGGGGGTCAGGGGAGGTACCGGTGAGCGGAGGGCGTAGGGGGGGATCCGAGGTAGAAAGCGACAGGCGGCGCTAGTGAGTCGAGCGAGGGCGTCCACAAAGGGGGAAGGGTGGCTCGGGTCCAGGGTGCCCGAATGGAAAGGGGAAGTAGGGGGGTTAGGAGAACCCTAAACCCTAGAAAAACCCTTAGAAACCCTAACCGAAGTTTGAGTGGTTAGGGTAGGGTACCGGTGACCTAATCAAGAAAATAAAATACCAAGCATGGAAGGGAGGCGGAGAGAAAAATAAATAAACAATAAAATTTTAAGGAAAAAATATATATATATTGAAAATAATTAAAGAAATAAAATTAATAAATAAACAAAATGTGAAGAGAGAAAGAATTGTTTATTTTTTTGGAATTTTCGGCAGCATTTCCTTATCCCCCATGGGGTCAAGAATGTGCCAAGAGGAAGGAGAGACCAAGATAAATACACAAAGGTTCAAAATACCGCAAATTATAGATTTAAGAAAATAAATAATGAATTAATAAGTAAATAAATAAATAAATGAGGAGGTGGAGAGTGAAGAGAGACTAAGTGTGGAATTTTTGAAAATTTTCGGCACCATTGTCACCCCCATGGGGTTGAAGTGTGTCGCCAAGGATATGACTAATTAAGATGTAGAAAGTGGGGAGAAAATACAAAAAAAAAATCGGCAGCACTTCGTTACCCCCACGGGGTCAAAATGTGTGTCGAGAGCTGAAATGACGAAGTCCTAAACAGATCTAGAGATGCCGCAGAAAATTTTGAATTTTCATAATAAATAAAAATAAAAATAAAATAAATCAGAAAAATAAAAAAAGAAGTAGAGAGAGAAGAGAACTCGAATTTTGAAGAAAGAGGAAATTTAAATCAAAAGAAAGACAAAAACAAGAAAAACAAAAAATTTCGAAGTTGGGAGGGGAAGGGGATGAAAAAGTAAGGAAGGAAGAGAGGAATAAGTGAGAAAGCGAAAAGAGTGAAGTGGGAGGTGGGGGAGATGATGGGGTTTTAGTTGGGGGGAAAAGAGGGAGAGGAGGGTGGTAGAATGGGAGAGAAGTATATGGAAAAGGTGGAGAGTGGTAGATTAGATTAGTAGAAGGATGGTGAGTGGGGAGGAGAGGAGAAAAAAAAAAAAAAAGGTTGAGCAAGATGAGTGAAGAGGGAGGAGGGAGTAGTGGTAGGGTTAGAAAGGATGATTAGATGATGGGGAGGGAGAGAAAAGGGGTTGGGGAGAGTAGGTTAGTGGGTAGGATGGTGATACCAAGCTCTTGGGAGGCCAAGAGCAGAGCACTACCAAGATCTTGGCCTTCAAGATGTTGCTGGTTTAATGTCACTGCAACAGAAATTATGTTGGAGTAATCAAGGGTTGGCTAAGATCTTGATCAGCCACCCTGGTCGCCTGACGCGCAGCCTCCTAGCTAGGGGGGTCTTCACTACTGGCAAACTGTTGGTGTGGCAGTGCAAAAATTAATGGTCAGCATCATCGATAGCAGATGGGTGTGCTTAGATCTTGATCAGCGATCCAGATTGGTCTGTACTGCAGGGGTCTTCAGCTCCACTGCAAACTGCCACGTGGCACTGCAGATGGCCACGTGCGCAGGCAGCAGCAGGCACCGGGGGGGGGGGGGGGGG
>BFEA01000274.1:108277-140633 GCA_003427395.1 Chara braunii
ACATATGTGTACTTCACATAATGCAAAACACAGTAAAAAAGTTTCAAAAAATAATAAAATTGTTTAGACCCCGAACTAAAGTGAAAACAAAAAGTAAAAAGTGAAAACAAATGTGGGCAAACACATTTTGACACCGCCATGTTTGGCGATTTTGTATTCTTAATTAGCTGAGCCAAATGACTTGAAAATTTATAGGCGTGTACCTCACATCCTAGAGAAATCACAAAAAACAATTCAGAAAAAAACAAATATGTTTAGGCCCCGAAATATTTTTTGGCGGGGGCCGAACGCCGTTAGGTTCGGACCTTGTACGAGACCCCGAACGCCTGTATGTACGGAGGTCTGCCCGGGGATCTCCGTACGTACGGGCTGGTAACCCTGTATATATATATATATATATATATATATATATAGTACTTGAATTACAAAACATGACAAAGACAAATTGTGAAAGATCTACGATTGTTTATTTAAGCATATGAGAATGAGATATATTTTATGCACACTCAAAAGGTTATTTTGTCCTTCTACTACAACTATCATGGTAAGGTTCCTTATGGAATACATTCAGATATGCATTTTTGCCTTAAAAGTCACAAGCTATAAAATCAATTATCAAAGACAATAAAAAGCATAACAAGTTGCATCAAAAAAGCACATAAGGTTTGTTAATTTTTTTCTTTAATTGAGAGATGCTTGAAGGTGATGGGTATAATAAAACTATAAAACTGTCGTTATATAATACAGACGTACTGCAAAAAAAATAAAACGAATGTTGTTTCTCAAATTGCATTTGTATTATGAATTTTTTATATGGATATAATGCGAAAAAAACTTATTGTTCATGAATATTTTTTACGACTCAACAAATTATAACTTATATGAAAAACTTCAAGCAAATCACTATAGTTAAATATTTGATCCTAATATACTTGCATTTTTTGATATATATATATATATATATATATATATATATATATATTTTTAATGTTTTTGATTGTGCTGTAGAAGTAAGAGTTTATGTCACCCTCAATATTTTATTGTTAAGTCGCTTAAAAGTTAGAAATTGTTAGTAGTGGTGTATCATTCGGTTTTTCGATGCACGTAAAACAAATATGTTTCTTCAATTTTGTATTATGAGCCGCGTATAAATTGTTGAAGTAAGAAAAATTGTGGACGAGGAAGTATGTTTTCATAAGAAGTTACGATATTTTTTACATTTACTAAAATTTGATTTTCTTGTATAAGTGTCTTCTTCGTAAGTTTTATTATTTGAATGACTTAAGAGAAATACTCTCATAGTGGAATGTAACCCTTTGTGTGTTTTAAGTACTTGTTGGAAATAAGTTTAAAGAGAATGTAGAAAAAAAAAATCGTCTTGGATGAGAGTTTTCACCCGAATATTTTACGAGTTGTTAAAAAAGGCTTAGATACAACAATGATGTATTAATAATGTTGTCACAATCATTTTTAAGTTTGTGGTATTCTTGTTGTCATTGTTTTTTTTTTTACTATTGTTGATTTTACAAGAATCATGGAAGGGGGTCCTCCCTAAAAAAAGAATAAAAAAGTTTATGTGATCTAGGCTACCAGAGTTACTCAGGTACACTTGCCCAATCGGGCCAAAAAGATATAAAGGCATAAAAATATATATATTTTTTAATTTAAATTTGCTAAAAATTTTCGATGTGACCTTGAGGCAAAAGTTGTTCAGTTTATTTTTTTACATAACATAGTTTTTTTTCGGATTTGTTGTTTTTTTTTTTGGGGGGGGGGGAAGGGGGCGGGAGATTTTCCCTGGTTCAGGGTGATCCGTGCGGCCCAGCTAGTAACCTTTTTTATTTTTATTTTTTTTTGACAAATGCTCAAGTCTATTCGTGGGGAGCAACACGTGCTAGGAACCGAGTCTGGCGTCCCATATAGAATTATACAAATGATTTGAAATACCAGGGTCATTACCTGGCTTCGGCTAAAAACAATCTGAGAACTATGAAAAAGATTCTACAAAATTTAGGAAAAACATGAATAACTGTTAATCCTATTGCTAGACTACTCAAGCAATACTTACTAAGTCAAAACGGAAAGCCACAGGATCCCTTTGAATGCTCAGAACCCCTGGAATCCCCAACTAAACATTCTAAAATTCTCTAACACTGTCTTATTCCCTGTCGAGCTTTCCCAGGCCTCATGCCCCCATCCTGCTAGGTTACAGGGCAACACAACTTACCCCAACTCCGGTCAGCGTCGTACCGACAGCAACCCTTGGTTTCCCTTGGAATGCCCGGCCCAAGGCATCCCCAGATCTCTCTACCAGGCCTCACGCTCCTGCTATCAACAGGTTACAGGGCAACCCCCCAGCGTCGGCGAACGTCGTTCTGGCATCGGAAAACCGCAGATCCATGAATATAACAAAATTAAAAAACCTAAAATGAGTTGCAAAAGGGGCCCAGAATCCTAAGGCATTCTTATGACTTTCCTTATGAGATAGGCTAAAATTCAGAAAAAAACTGAAAAGGCTTCGAAGAATATGAGAGCGGGGGTTCAAAACTAAAACGGCCTACTATCAACCCCCCCCCCCCTCAACAGACGGAACGTCGGTCCAGGCTTTCAGTCCTCGTACCAGAACTCACTCCCTTCTGCTAGGGTAACATGGCACCACAACCTTCCCGAGTACTGTCCCACCTAGTTATGACGGACGGGAAGTGTCTTCCTCCCTCGACATTTGCCTTAGCAGCACTCCCCTAACACAGGTTACAGGGTTAGTACCCTGGCGCCAACTACGTCGAACAGTCTGGTTGTGCCTTCCACCCTCGGCATAACTCCACAGGCCTCAAGCTCCCCCTAGGTCACAGAGCAAAAGCTCCAGCACCGGCTTTTGTCGTCCCAGCAACTTACCTTAACAAGCAACCTTCCTATGTTGAGAGCCCCCTTACTACCTTCCATCCTCCAGTTCTAGATCCCCCCTCTTCCCTCCTTTTTTGAGATACCAGGGCATTACCTAACTTCGGATAAGGACAAACAACTCAGACCCCCCCCCAACAATCCTTTTTACCTCACTCCGGCAAGACTTAATGCAGCAGAGTCACCATCTCCGCTGTTGTTGTACCTTATTTCCATCCTATGAGCTAGCCCCCTCCCTAGTAGGACGCCTGATATCCACCATCTACTTCTCTCACTCACCTCTCTCAAGAACATATTGAAAAATCAAAAGATTGAGAAAACCCTATACACGTTTCAGCGCCTACTATTTCCACAAGAAGAGGGGAAGGGAGGGAAAAAACCAACCTCTCTCCCTATGGAAACTCCAACTCCTACTCTAATCTCGATTGTATATACAAGGTTGACAAGAACCAAAACGGATTACTCCTCTCCCTCAAAAAACGATCCCATGTCTGATACTGCCTCCGCAGGGAAGCGCCCCCTCACCTCCCAACCCTAGTTCAGAACAACCCCCTAAAAGTCACTCCTGCTCCCTCAACTGCATATAGTACCCCCTAAAGTATGCCCGGCAGAGTCGAAGATCCCCCTTCCCTCCTGCCCCACCCCCTCCAAGTGAAACAGCCCTACAACATCTCACCATGCTGATATCAGCACCCCTTGTCCTCTCTTCCTAATTGCCATAGCTGATCCGACCAAAAAATCAGCATAGCCTAGAAAAGGACAAACCCTCTACACTGCCCCTGCTTCTGAAAGATCACGCCACCCGCCCTGTGTAACCCTCGCCGGGAGGGGCTCCAACCCTAAAGGAGATGCTTCCATTCAGATTCAATAGTCAAAAATAGATGGAATTATTATTGAGACATCAAAACTAAGTCCGATTTTTGAAAACTCGCAAATTAAGATCAAACAATCAAAAATTGAATCAGAACACTCAATGACTAGAATTTCGAAATCAAGATTACATACCTCATGAATTTAAGCGTCAAAACAAATCAGAAGATCAAAAGAGGTTGGGTTAAAATTGAAAATTACTTTTAAGAAATCAGAGGTGCCCACGCAAATCACGATCAAACAATTAAAAATTGAATCGGAACACACAGTGACTAGAATTTTGAAATCAAGATTACATACGTCATGAATTTAAGCATCAACACAAATCAGCAGATCAGAAGGATTGAGTTAAAATTTGAAAATTACTTTTAAGAAATCAGAGGTGTCCGACCTCTGATTTTACGAATCTCAAGCTAATAATATTATCCGGGAAATAATTCAGCCACAAAACATAAGACAGTCGACACAGCTAATGATATGAGATTCAAAATAAATAGGCAAATAAACTAAGTCAGAATTAGGCAATCAAACCAGATCATGATTAATCTTGATCTAATCTTGATTTTCAAACCTGAGAATCAGAGTTATTAGTTATATTTTTGTTGCATATCTAGCATTCAAGGTTAGAGGGACTAAAAGATATTAAACCACACAAAACTATATAAGAATTACATAATTAAGAATCTCATCAAGGTCATCACAGAATCACCGCTACAAAACGTGAAGAGGAAGAACACAACTTACCTTCGACATCCATAAACGCATCCCGCCTCTCTCCAAACCTCACCTCCTCCTTCATGGGCTCTCAAGCAACTCGACCGCCTATGGTTGACGACTATTCAACCATCCCAAAGGACTGAATGATGAAGATATCAGGACCGCAGCTATGATTACCATCACAGCACCCCAAACCACGTCACGAGACTAAACCGCTGAGCTTGTCAGCCGCCCCTCGCAGGTAGCCCAAAGAGATGATGAAGGGGTGTCATCGTCGCAGACATCGCCCGCCTATAGAAGACCTTACTCCCACGTTCCTCCTCCCATTCCTTCTTGTAATACTCTTACTCTAGCCCATGAAACCGTTTCTGCCTCCCCTTATTCCCCCCCGCAGCGTTCCTCCTTTCCAACAAGACCTTGATATGAGATACGTTGCCCCCGTGTTCTTCCATTCAAGCAAGCAAGCACATAACAGAAACAGCAAACAGGAGAGTTTGCAGCAACACCAGAACACCACTAGCCTACTCCTCCATGCCCCATGATCCCTCTCCCACCTCATCATCCGCCTGTTGACCTCTCTTCCCGCACTCTCGTCCTCGCATCGAAGGTGTAGTCATGGCGCCCCAACCGCTCTTCGTTTCCAACCCTCACCACGGAGTCTGTCGTCGTGTCAAATCGTCGGGCGGCGGAGCGCTCCGCCGCCGACCTCACGGCTCGGCTGGTAGCCTAGTATGTGATGCAAAAAAAATCAATTGAACGACTTTTGCCTCAGGGTCATATCGAAATTTTATACTGCCAAATTTAAAATAATAACAAAATTAAAAAATATATTTTTATTTTTTTATTTTTTTATTTTTCTAGGCTACCAGTCGAGTCGTCCGGGGCACCCTATTTTCCCGGGCGCCCCGGCCATACAAGGACCAGTGAAGGTCCCAGATCAAAAATAATAATTAAAAAAAAAACTTATGTTATGCAAAAAATAAATTGAACAACTTTTGCCTGAAGATTTCATCGAAATTTTTTACGAATTTTAAAATAAAATTTTTAATTAATATATATATATATATATATATATTTATAGTATGTTTTTGGACCGGTCCGGCAAGTGGACCCAGGTCACTCTGGTAGCCTAGTTATTTTTATTATTTTTAGTCTGGTTGAGCAAGTTGACCCGGACCACTCTTGTAGCCTAGTGGTATAACAAATATATACTACTGCTTTATTTTTACGTTTTTTTCTACTAGTTTACTATTCTATTTTGATCTGTTGTTTTCTGTTGTAACCAGAAAATCATATTTGTTGTCATACTGTCATAATTGTGACTATCGAGAACATAGGTCTAAGATAACCCTCCAACAGATGTGGGTCTCAAGTGATCATGGTATTTATCAGCAAGTTCTCTCATACCTTATTGCCCAATACCTATTTTCTATTGTCATATTTCCTACACAATTTCATACAGAAAATATACTTGTTTGTATTGTTATATCCTCTATATAGAAATTGAGTGTATATGCACATATATTTATTTGACGTACGTGTGTGTTCGTGCAATGAACTTACAAAATATGAACGGTTGTCATTTATTTCCAGCATCCAAACCGACGTGTTCAACTTATTTGGGTTAGCCTTCATCTTTTATGAACTTTAATTTTATTGAGCAGTAGATTCATTTTCAGATTACTCACAAAAATTTAATATTATGTATTTCATTTTTTCTCCCCAATATTTTTATAATTATCGTTGTTCTATCAATTATTCTTCACCGACGTATTCAACAGTACATGGTTATCTCCCTATAGACAATTCATTCGTTTGTGTACATACTTGTTTACTTGAGTCAATTTAAGGATGATAAGGTGTGATTTTCCCAAACAATGTAGTTCAATTTTCCTAACGAATTTAGAAAATTTTCGTTCTGCAACCATTTTATGTGACAATCTTACCTCATGTAATTGTTAACGTCCGCATATTTATCATCATTATTTGCATGGTGTTCACATATGTTTTGCTCACTTGATGTCTTCCCTCTTGTCTCAATAGTTTCCCTAGCAAACTTCGACTTTTTCGACTTAACCATATTGAGAATTATCCATCTCTACATTTTCGTGGATCTATTGGATAACGTTTGCAGACACTATTGTTGGCGAAATCATGTATCGAGTCTTGGTTGGACTATATGACGGTCGAGTTTGTCTGTGTACTGACATCATAACCTAGTCATGATGTACCCCACGTTTCCCCTTCCCGAGTTGTCCATTCAGCATCATATCATTTTTTTTTCTTGCAATATTATAAACTCACTAAATTGTTATCAAGTTTATTTTTTTCCCAGTGCCACTATTGTGGAAGTCATAGGAAAACTTGCCATAGAGAGTGTTGAAAACTCAAAGGGGCCGCTCTTTGGAAGGGTGCTCAAAACCATTAGTCCTTAGGGAAAAGCAAATAATAGGAGCGAGATATTTTGTACTTTGTGTTTTTCCTTTGTTTGCTCAATATTTATTGTTGTTAATAAGAGAGGTTGTTGGCGGTGTGAAAACAAGACAACCACTTTCTTCAAATTGACTATTGCGGCCTGTGGGATCTTTATACTTTGTTGGTAGTACATCGTGCGACTTATAAGATCACAAATCCTCATTGTCAGGAAAATGAAAATCACCATACAGTGGGGTGCAAGCCTTATTGGAGAAAAATAAGACCACATTGTTTTTTAAAGGGTGCGGAGGCACTAAACTTTGTTGGGATAGCTAGTGGGTAAGAAAAATAGTTTTTTTATAATGGAAGGTGAACAGGAGAAAATATTGCTCGTAGAAGAGTTCATTTCTTGAGTGTTTTTTCAAGTGGGTGTCGAAGGTTCGATCAAGATATTCAATGAGGAGGTTAAAATTATGTTTTTTCCTAAGTACCTCACTGATGTTTTTTGTTTTGTGGAAAGCTATAAACCTTTATTAATAGAGAAATTTTGGGGGGTCAATGACACCATCAATCAATCGGGGAAAAACATTGGGTCATTACCCAACTTCGGTTGCAACTGGAAATATGATCCGACGACCCAAACCATTTCAACGTGAAGACTTGTAAAAATTCAACCTTGAAGCCAATGATAAGCTACTGGACTACTGATCCCACGAAATAAATCGGGGTTCTGTGTTGTATTAAAAAAAAAAAAACTACATCCAATCATATCTCATACCAAGGAAGATCTAAAAACAGTCATGGTGGACACAACCTTAACCTATTAGTTTTTATTATTGAATATATATAGAGAAATATCTAGCTTTCCTTCCACTTTTACAATCATTATTATTATTTTTTTTAAAATCATGATTGTACGAACTAGAGTATGAATTTTGAAGAGTTTATTCATCGTTTTTATCAGTCGGACTATATTACTAATTTAAATTTATATATAATTATAAGTTTAACCTAGTTAAAGGATAAAGACCCCCCATTTAAAATCTATGAGTTTCGTATTTCTTAAAATATTTTCATCACTACATTTATAAAGACCGTTGTGATATACTCTTACATGCCCTTATAGTTCTTATGTTGTGGAACCAACTCAAAGGTCATCTTATAGTCGTATCAGTTGTTGTGGAACCAACTCAAAGGTCATATTATAGCCGTATCAGTCCAGCTATCTAACAATGATTAACTGCTAATGATGTTTTCCACTGCAGGCAAACCTTATTAAAGAGTGCACAATTAAGCCAGACTAGCCGTGATATTAATTCTTTTAGTATTTAGCCAAAGTGTTAAAGGGATTACCGACAAGTGTTACATCCAATGAGACTATTTTATTTGTGAGACGTAATACGCTTCAATTTATTTTAAAGGTTAAAAAAAGTCACCAAAGAAACTCCTTAAACTTGTAGTAAAACTATTTTTATGACAGTGAATAATGGTTGTTTTGTTTTTTTAGTACTATTTTAGTAAAATACTCACCTTGTCTTATGATAATATAGCGGGACAAACCATTGTTGATTATTTAAATTTCATGAACTATATTGCAAGAACTCTATTAAATATTATTCTTCATCCTTCTCCAAGCTCACGGAGTGATACATGTTTTGTTCCTACATTGTGAGTTTGAAAAAACTATAGTAGAGGTCACTACTTGCCCCTCTACTTACTTAAGAGGACCTTCCTCCGTATGTAGGTCTGGGGAAGAAGACAAAACAGAGATGTTGATTTCTACATTTAACTCCGACTCGATAACCTTTCACACACTACCATCTCTATATGAGGAGCTTAACCATATCATATTTGCAGACTCTGTTCCTTTCTGTACGAGGGTAGTTCATCCATACATAATTGTTGCTTTAGAGTGTTGGTCTCAAATGTCACTAACTTACAGTTTTTCCTTTTCTCACGAGACACTGTCAAGTGAACCCGCGTTATAAGCGTTCAAAAAAAAAATTACCTCCAGTAAAGTATGAATTGGTTATGAATAACTCATGATTAAAATATTATAATTGAGGTATGGTCCCTCCGGACATGAGATTTTACGATATTTCAAATTTACAATACATTTCTTGAAGGCAAATCAAAACTGCAAGACTTTCCTTTAATGATCATTTTTTCTATTGATATGTTATACCACCTAAATCTACAACTTACACAACAATGTCAATTTTTGTCATCTTTATTCGTGAATACTTAGACCATCATCGAATCTTTGAAGATTCATATCATTAGTCATAAAATTTTGTTTCTAACAAGAAGATGATTTTTATATGTAACATGCAACAATTTATCTGATTGCAGAGTAGGCATTATTGACTTAAAGGTGAATAACTAAGGGGAACAAAATAATGGATAAGCTAAAAACCTAAATACGATGGTTCTTCCAAACAAAGATAATTGATTTCTCTTACCTCTATCGACTATTCATGTCGTAACATTCTAAAACAATTTTGTATCTTGTATAAAAAATTGAAAAATATATTTGAACGTCTTAAAATTTGTAAACACTATTTGAGGGATTTTGTTTTATCCTCAATCCATGTATGTTGCATGAGAGAGAAACAAAATTTATCCCAGTTAATTGAGGTTTTAAAAAATATAAAATCAAAGTTAAATAATTACCATATATGATTCTCGTAAGGAGGATTAAGAATTATGACACGCTCTGGTTGGGTCGTCACCAATGGAAAGGAAGTAGGCTTAAACGACAGATATCGGTATTATATATAATGTTATTCAAGGAATTTTATAATTGTAACATACAAATAAAGGGGGCTAAGGGTAAACCCTTGGCAAAAGAACACACAAAGAAAAATCATTACAGAGTTTATTTTTTAATTAATCGTGACGTGGTTGTTTGAGAGAATATAATTTTTATCCTCCATTAAAGTTTTGACCAAAACCATTTGTTTTAATGTTGTGGCTACAAAGTTTTTTTCGACCTTGTCATATATTTTTTCCATGTCTAGATACAAAACTTGCTTAGAAACAATACCAAAAGTTCGACAAATAGTTTAATAGTTATGTCCAGTGTAAGAAGATGCCTGTAATTTATAACATTTATTCTGTAACATTTTTTCATAGAGAAAAAATATACCTCCTTTATACCATTCATATATGCGAGGAGCCAAATATGAGATATCAATTGCAGATCTCATAAACGAAGGTGTGAAATGGTCCGAGACAGTTGAGAACAATTTTGCGGGCATACCATCACAACCCAAATATTTTACAAACGGTATATCATGTTATCGCCACTGTTTTTTTATGATTGTAAATCTAAAAACATAAATTTTGAAAATTGTTTTATTTTATTGATCCTTGAAATATAAACAAAAAAACAATTGAAGTTTATTCATTATATAAACAATACGTAGATATTATCTATCGTCGAAATGTTCTAATATTTAAAAGCATATTTGTTCAATAATTATTGTTATTAAAAGACTTTCGACAAAACAAATCGGTAAATTATTTCAACAAGAATTAAAATTTTGATAAAATTAAGGAGCAAACAAAGTAGTTTAGTCATTTTATCATAATCAACCACATCTCTTAGTTTTAATCATTTTATCTGCCTTGCATGCAACTTAATTTATAAACGATCAATCTAGTCCCGAACTATTTTTTCATATCTAGTAAAAATCGATAAATTTTTTTATCTTATACCCCATTTCATGGGCTGAAGTTTTTTCCTTTCACGTGAGATTGATGAACTTCATGTGAAATAAGTCATCAACGACATCTTTTATTATTTATATAAGGTTATAGTACCATTATACATATATTTGTCAATTATTCCTCAATTCTAAATAAATCCTCAGTTGTCGATCATTGTTTCATACTGAAACTTAACTCAAGATAACATGTTTTTATGGAGAAAATGTTTAATGAATTTAGGGTGTGTGCCGGTGTATCAAATTTTTGTTAGTATGTCAATCAATATTACATGATGGAAGACAGACAAGAAAGTTGATACATTGCTTATGCACAAAGATACCAAATGAGTTCTCTTTACTGAAAATATAGTCATCCTCGTGGGTCACTGAGTGGGCCATAGCAAATGTAACTAAAACAATTTGAATTCAAAACTTGATGTATTTTTAAAATTTGTAGGTTTTTTTTAACCAATTCTTATTATGATATTTCTTTGACAATTGAGAGTTTAACCCTGGGTTAAGAGTTGTATTATCTCCTTGCGATATTTAAGTTCTACATATTTAAGATGCGAATATGTAAACATGCAAAAAAATATATTTTTTTCGATAAATCTACCAGGGCGTAGATAAATATCATCATCAATCTTCATCTTCAACTCTCGAACACATTTGTCTTCAAGGTCGATCCATGATTTCGATGTGAAGGTGATTCTTCAGGATCCTACTCCTACTTTGACATCGTCGAATGAAACCAAAAACTTATGACCCTCTACGTGTCATAGTTCTCCTAGATCCTTTATATGTATGCCTTCGTTTCTTTGAGACAAAAAATATAGTTTTCTTAGGGATGACGCTCATATGTTAGTCTATTACACTTATGTTTATTATTAATGTCACATAGTTATTTTATGTTCTTTGTAAATATTTCAATTTTATTTATGTGATAAACATAAAAATATATTGGTTTGAGTGGATAAGTCTACAAACATCTAGGCAACACAACTCTGTTTTTTCTTAGATTTATAACGAGATAAAAAATTTGAGACTGATAAAGTTTATCATTGAACAATCATGCGTATTGAATTTTACCAATGTTTATTTGTCTTCACTTGTAGTGGATATTAAAAATAACCTTTAAGCTCTTATTATGATTTAAAGACCAGGTTTAAGGAAAAAATCTCATCATTCGAGTTGTCATCTGATTTGTCCGACGATATCAAGGGGTGATTCTCCTTTCAGACACTTAGAGAATCATTTCCTAGTGTCTTAGAAGAGGGTTATTCTCACAGCCTTCATATAATATGGTGTCATGTGGTGAGCGAGGGGTCATCCTCTCCACCTACAATTGCGCTGTCTTAGGTGAGACCTGATATTTTTGATGTGGTTGGGTAGAAGGCTTTTGAATCCATTCCCCTAAACCGGACACTAAGGGCACATATGTTATTGGATCTGCACCTTTGGGTCTCAACCCTCCTTCGTGCAAGTATGAACTTGAACCAATGACCTTGGCCTCAAGAGCCACGTATGATAAGCACTACAACCAAGACACAGTGTTCAAAAGCAGAATCATATTGGTTTTGATATCCGCCCTACCCATGCAAGGCAACACACACCACACGGGCGCTGACAATCCCACGTAGTTCCTTCCAAGTAGTATATGACCCCTATCAGTAGTATATAACCCGCTCAATATGCGGGACTTCAACTGCCCGCCACTTCATGGAAGCTTTTGCAATGTTATTGGAATTGTACCTTTGGACCTCAACCCTCCTTCGTGCAAGCACAGACTTGAATCGGCGACCTCGGTCTCAAGAGCCAAGTATCGCAACCACTATAGCCAAGACACAATGTGCCTTCTTCCTTCTCACATGTTTCTTTGCGACTGAGATATTGTTTTTTATTTTTCTTTTTGCGATTGGAATTTGTTGCGACTACTAGCACAATAAGGATCATCTTTGTAGTTAGTTACCTTTGCAAGTATGACATCCATATGTTATGACATAGATCGTTAATCTCAATAAAGTTGTTTTTTCCTTATATACTATGAGAACAAATTTATAATGATTCGTACAAGCAGGTATAAGTTAATCCTAATATTGTTTTTTTTGCATGCATGGAGAGAAATACGTCAGGTAATCTTTAACAATATTGGCCAAGGTTTCTTTTGCTACCCCCGAGATATGTGGAAGAGTTGTCACATATACGTGCAAAAGCGTATCCATAAAAATTATACTCAATGATTTATCACAACTTGTAGTATTGTTTTTTATCATCCACAACTTAAATACTAACGTGTATTTTATAACGTAAAAAAATATGGAGTTTTTATTTTTTTTATGCATCCAATTTGATACTGCTTTAACCAATGACACTTAGGGTCTGATTCGATATTTTTTAAGCAAAAACTTGGATCCCACTTCTTTCAGCTTTGAGTAGGGCGTGACACTGAGATAGGAAACATGTCTGTTGACATGGTGGCGCCATACACATAATCCTCGTTGCGAAAGTGATTTGAAATTTGAAAAGTACTAGACCTTTACCCCGTTTTGAGAAAAAAAAAAACAATTATTTTTTTGTATGTTTATTTTCTCATTGTCCTAGCTGGCTAGCATGGGGGAATTGTCAAAATGAACCGCGATCCAATAATGAAAGTTCCTATTTGCATAGGTGTAAGGGGTACCATTTTTTTATCAATTAGCACAAACTGCTTCCATTGTTTTTTGTTTTGGAAAATTCTAAAAAACCAAGTGATGTCAGATCGACCGTTAGGTAGTGAGGTTTTGATCCTCACTGTGGATCAATCCTCATTTGAGGGAGGTGCTTATCATACCCGCTTTACCCCAACCATCCTCATAAGTGTGAGTTAAATGTTTTTTAAATCGAACAGACAAAGATGATAAATACCCATAAAAATAATATTAAAACTGCATATTCCAGCAAGGCTACAACTATGTTTTTTTAATTTCGTATATCGTCGAGATTACCATCACTCTGATATAGTCCCCCCTCGTTTTCACAATTGTGCAAACCATATTCAATAAAACGATATCATTTAAGTAACCGGAGCAGAAGATTAACTCTACATCGTATTTTTCCTATTGTGAAAAATGGTCAAGAGAAGCAAAAGGTTCCCCTTATCTTTCGCCAATGGTAGACCAACATGGAAACAGGTTGGGAGGACCAAAATGATACCCCATCCTGCCACCAATGGCATAAAAACACTTAACATTTAAGTGCAAAACGATAATAAGTATTACAATGCTAAATATAACAGAAGCCTCCATAAAAAGTCATACCAAACCCTTTGCAACATAATGCAAATTGTACATAGCTCCCGTGTGTCTTTACTACTATGAACCACTTCCGAGTCCTTGCAAGTGTTGATATTATCACCAAATGGTCATCGCAAAAGACCCTCACTAGGTGTGTCATGCAAATTATTGCTCTAACTCCACCTACCGCTCAAGAAGCGAAAATACTATTTCCCTCCATCTTTGACGAGACCAAGTTTGGATAGGAGATGAAGAGGGAATCGACCTATGCTAAAAGTCGGAGCATCACTCGTAGTGCTTAGTCCAAAACATGATCGTCATTAGTACCAAAAACGACCTAATTGTTATTAGTATCCGTAAGGTAATCGGCATCAGGATTTGGCCCACGGATTTGCACTAGCGGAGCGCTATCGTCCCACACCCAGGGTAAATTTTACCAATTTATTCTCAAAAGTGTTTCACAATGTAATATGTGGAGTCTCAATTCGTTATCCCTTATCCTGTCCCTGACGCTGGTGGACCTAACTCACTCGACACTACTAAGTAGTTTAATTCGTGAAAGCTATGATGAGGGATCCTAGCCTTATGTGGGAGGAAGTTTGTTGCAGGGTCCGTGCCTTTCATGTAGTATGTAGTCGAACTAGTTGCCATGCCAACGGCCCTAACTAAGTTGGCACACCTATGAACTTATAAAATATAGACACATGTTTGAATCCCAATGAGATGACTATAACAAAATGTTTCCTTTCTTATGCCACCGATACTTCCTAAAATCATGCCGATATACGAGCCACGATTTTAGGAAACGTACGGGTCACTACATGAGCGCCGAAATTCATCTGACTATAAATGTTTCTGCTCTATTTTTTCCTGAGGCTGATAGCTATGTCAAATACTGGTGGTTTAAAACTATGCCATCATATTTTTCTCTCAATTTTACCTTCCACGATCTACCTACCACTACTTCTGAGCCTATACAGGGGACCCTTGCAAGCATAGTTATCTCTCACAATTATGGGGATGCATGTTGCCCTCCGCCCTAATCGGCGGTGGTAAGGGAGTACAGTGGGGTCGCTGGTGGGGGGCGGGGGGTGATGCAAAGATGAAGCATTTTGCCAGTAGTTGTGCCTCCCATCTACTTCCCTCACCCTCATCGAGTAGTAGCAGAGGCTATGACCAACACTCTCCTACACGCCACGTACAACCCACTCACGCTCACACTCACACCCTTGTTCGTCATAGACCCTACTAATACCGATTAGGGGCAGCAAGCGGACTATCACAATTGGTTGGCACTAAGTGCATCGCGAGCGGGGCTGGAACCCACAACCTCATGATTGCCACCTGCGTGCCTAACCAACCGAGAATTGTCTGATGTCCGTCAGTTCGATGAATATATCATCTTTTTCTAGTAAAAAAAAAACTCGTTGCCACTACCCTATCGGTGGTCTATTATGACGGTGTCCCATTGTCTGTTTCCACTCGACGAGTGACAAAAAAATAAAATTTGCTTGCAGCCAAGAGGTTGCGCTTTACCCGATTGCATTTTATCGCGTAGCGATGAGGTCTTTTTCAAGAAATATCGACGACCGCTAAAGGGGTTTATGGGGCGTCAACAAGGTGTGTGATCGGCAGCAGGGCAGAGACCGGTAGGCAAAACAGTAGTTGTTGAGGTTGGAGCGCAGACGACCAACTGTAGGTCTCAAAGGTCGTCCGTTGGCGGTGGTGGGCGATGCCCGACCTTTTTTGGGGGGGGCGGACATTTTTTTTTAGTCCTTTCAGTGTGGGGGTCGTTTGGCGAGTTCGGAGCCAGAGGCCGCGTCTTCATTTTGGTGGGTGGGTACGACCGCGTCTTCGTTTGAGCGAGCGGGTAGGGTATGGGTATTTGGGCTGGCGAGTATACGAGTATAATATATTTTTTGGGGGTCGTTTTTTTTTGTTTCTTATTTTTGTTTTGCTTCAAAATTTGAATCCTCTGCCTGTCATCCTCCTGTTGTGTGTGCTTGACGTACCTATTCTCTCTTTCTCACACACACACACACACACACACACACACACACACACACACACACACACACACACAAAGAAACAAAAACAAGTGTGGTGATATATATTTTCATGTTGTAGCGGTAGATTAATTCGATTTTGCTCATCTTATCGATGAACATAGCATGACGGGAGATTGGAGACTTATTTGTTTGTTTTTTTTCTCTTTCTCTCTCTCTCTCTCTCTCTCTCTCTCTCTCTCTCTTACCTGTTCCCCCATGAAGTTCAGAACAATTTTATTATGGCTAACTGTTTGTATCCGGATTCAAACTTGGGTCTGTATTTCAACAGTTTGTGGGTGTATCAATTGAGTTATGCCCATCGGTAAGGGGAGTTTTCTTTCGAAAGTACTCCTTTTGAATTATGTCTGACAACTTTTGAAAAATGTATGGTTTCGAAAGGCTGTGTGGTGAGCCCTGATAGCAGATTGTGAATTTGAAAACACGGGTTGAACTAAAAAATAAAAAAAACAAAATGCCCCTTGCACACTGCGACAGAAGGCTAAAGCCTGAACACTTCGCGCCTTTGAAAATAAAATTGTCCGGTCTGAGGCACATCCATTCAACGATTTTTCAGAAGCGATGAGTATATTAGCTGAGGCCTTTTTTTTTTCAAAGCAGCGAGAGCTAATTATTTTTGAGGCGTTGAATTTTGTCGAAACGAACACAGAAGGGGCACATCGCATTCAGCGAATGCAGGAGTAAAGACCCACTGCTGAGTTTCTGCGTTGAGAAGGCTCACCAAAGAAAAAAACAAACAAACAGTTTGTCAAGAAAAACAAAGATTGAGCTTATGCAATAATGACCCGCTCTTACTCCCGAGTGGCTGTGCTTCCGCGCTTGCATGGTACCGATCTAGGTAAATGTGTCCGTGCATCGACGTCGCCCAAAAAATAGAACTCGTTGCTAATTTTTTAAACCACCAGTACCTAGTGGTTGTTAAGGCCCGAACCGCTTTTTCCCCTACACGCCAGGGTCTGTCGAGCCTGATTCTTTTCGTTTCGTTTCGGTACCCGCGGGTACCCAGTTCCACTTCTGTCAGTTGTTTTTTGTATATACATCGGAAAGTCGTGTCGAGCTGTTATGCCCTTCCATCTGTACCACCGGTTTGAATCAATGCATTCCATACAGACAGAGAGTCTGGTAATTTTTTTTTTTCTTTTTTTTTTTTCGTGTTGTTGTTTTTCGTGTTGTTGTTTTTCAGTATCGTTGTTCTCCCGCCCGTTGCATCCGAGGTCGAAGTTAGGGTTTCCTCCTTCGTCGCCGCAGGCATGGCATCTCCAACACATGGACGTCCACGCGGGTGTGCTGTCTCCAACGCAACACGCATGCACGCTGTCATCAGGCGCCCTCCTATCACCTTTCCGTCGTGTCTGTTTGAGGATGTGGGTATGCCTGTCACTGTCCATCACCGGACACGACGTCTGCTCGTGGAAGTGGGTACGGTTCGCGGCTGCCTATCTGCCCAACCAATTCAATTATCTGTCAAATCTGGACAGGACAGCCTTTCAGGCCTTTTTTATTGTCGGGGAACCCCGTAGCAGCCACATCCGTGCTAAAGTCTCCAACGGCGGAACATGCAGGAGCTGCACCCACCAGCAGGTGCGATACCTGCTACAGGTGGGCTTCGCCAGCCCGGGGTCAGCCGGTAGCATCAGGACCACTGTGCCTCGCCTCCGGTCCCCTGCCCCTATGAACACACCACGTAAGAAAAGTCAGAATCTCCAGAACCACCCAATTAGTCCCATCCATTATACCAAAGAGTAGTCAAGAAACCTTAGCTCTTCGGTCTCTGCACAATGCCAGTCGGGGGGGACGGCATATCTCTAGGTGGCGAGTGCCAAGCTTGCCGATGGAAGGCACATGAGGCCGCTGGGGATTGAACCCCAGACCTCCTGAATGCCACTTGCGTGCCTTACCAATTGAGCTACACTGCTGGAAGCGGTGAGTGACCCCTAACGTTAGGGTATCCATCTGATTCACACCGAGTCATACATGTGGACCAATCAGCCCACATGGGCTGTGGGTGATGCGGTGAGTTTTCGCCGGTGCCCGCGGACGCCGACGGCCCCGGCCGTCCGTCCTTGCCGGTTGTTTCATGCTTCGTAAGATCTACGCATATATATACTAGCCCGCCGCCGTTTATGGCGTTTCCCTTCGCCGCAGCGGCACCGGATGTTGCATTGCGCGCGTGCTATCCCTGCCCGTCGTGTTTGGGTGCCACGTGCGGGCACTTCAGGTGAAAAGCGTTTAACCGCTTTGATGCAGATCTCTGGGGATACACCCAACACGTCGTGTGCGGTGCATCCGGTCCGAATGATGGCCGAAGTGCGAACAGTCGCCGCACCTGAGAGCTGGTGATCCTGCTTCTTTGGAAAGAAGAAGAACAATAAGCAAAATAAAAAGAAGGATGTGTTGGTGTTGGTGTCGGTGGTGTTCGTTTGGACAAAATGGTGTTGTGGGGTGGCGATGGAGTCGTCGACGGTCCGGTAAATCTTGCGAATGAGGGGCAAAGAGTTGGGGTTGTAGCGTTGCTGTCTGAGGGCTGAGGGTAGTGGGTCGGTGCAAAGAGGTTGGATGACCATAATGTGTGCCAGACCATCGAGAATCAGGATGTTTGAATGACGTCCTGTTGTGCCACGTGTCGAGAATTCAGTGCTAGTGGAGCGCAGACTGAGTTACCCGAGAAGAGGGGGAGAGATGAGAGAGCAACCTGATGGAGGAGACATGGGAGGTTGGTAGTCACATCCGTTGTGCTAAATGAGCCACCGACAGGAGCAAAGGCAGCGGTGATAATGTAGGAGCAGCGGATCTGGTCCTGCTTTCGTTTGAAAGTTGTATTAGAAGAGGAGGTTTGTCGTGAATGTCCGATCAGGAGGGAAGGGCAGATCCGAAATTTGGATAGGAGGTGATAGTCATTGATGGAGAGGGGAGGAGCCGCAATTACCTCTGCTGAGGGCAGCGATGCTGATCGCCACCGTGATGTTCGGGCAAAGAGGGTGGGGGATGCGGTGACGGGCTGCCACGTGGACATGATGGGTGCTGACGTAGGCGGGCTTGATTGCTCGGCAGTCGTCGGACAAATTATTAGCATCCCCGGCGGTCGGGACGCTGATGGCGGAAACGAGGTCCCTCGCGATGATCGGGATCGCGGCCAGCCTTATCTTGGTGAGGTAGGGGGAGTAAGAGAGGGGAAAGAAGTGGGAGAAGCCGAGGAGGAGGAGGAGGAGGAGGAGGAGGAGGAGGATGGGCTGGTAAAGAATGACGGCGTTCGTCGTGCTAATACTACGAATAGAGCGGACGATTGCAAAATGGGAATGGGAGAGGAGGTGAGAGTCATTGATGGAGAGGGGAGGCGACTTGGTGATGATGATAAGGAAAGGAGTTATGGCGGGGAGGTGATGGTGTCCACGGTCACCGGAGTCCAGGTCCCGTTTGTGCACCAGGAACATGCAATCGACGGCCACGATGTGCGCAATCATGGGTGCGCAGCAAACCTGCTAGCGAGCAAGGAACGCTCAGAGAAGCAGCAGCGGATTCCTCCTTCTCGTCTGAGACTGGCACACTCAGCGAACCAGATCCCGATCCAGGAACAAGCGGCGGTGCACCGGATCCCGCACCAGGAACAAGCGGCGGTGGACCAGATCCCGAACCAGGAACAAGCGTTTGTGGACCGGATCCCGCACCAGGAACATGCAGCGGTGAACCAGCAGATCTGGAACCAGAAGGATCACCCAGAAACCCAGCTGCTGATGAAGCAGGAGCATGCAGCGAATGCTCTAGTGAGGGGGGCATCATCCGCTTCCGTCGCCGACATGGAAGCCAAGCCAGCTGAGAGAACGACGGCTCTTCGTCCTTGGATTTCTCTCCTCGACTCTTGCAATCGTCAGCGACAACCGCCCAAGTCATACCCCGGAGAAGGGAAAGCAGCAGCTATCGAGCAGAAGAATGGCACTTGGCAGACGGAAGCCTTCCAGGGTAGAAAGGAGGTACGAGAGGAGGAGAGGGGGGGACATAGTGCGACGACGATGATGATAGAAGATCATGGCGAAGAGATCGAAAACGACCATCTCGATAGAGAAGGGAATGGTTGGAGGCTGGCGTCCATCAATCAAGACAGCAATCAGCCGCGAGGGAAGGGGAATGTCGCGGCTAATGGATCGTCGGGACCTCAATCAAGACACGCGGAGATTGAAAGAAGAGGGAGAAAGGAAGAGGAGGAGGAGGAGAAGGGGACAGGACAAGGTTATCGAGATTCTGCGCATGAGAACGAAGGTCAGCGGCGAGTCTGCGTGGAGGAGGCGTCATTGTTTCCACCAAACGGACCCTATTTGCCGTCCCGATCGCGATCGCCGTTGCCATCGGTATCGCCGTCGGTGCGACCGGGTATCAGCTCACCGACCCCGGTGTCGGCCGGGATCGCCGTCGCCGTCTCCTGCATCGACGAAGCGAGCATTAATGCGAATAAGATAAGTAATAATAATATGATGATGCCCAGGATGGGGTCGAGGCATCATCTCGACAGCAAGGATAGTAATAGATCAGATCCAGATCGACGCCGATTCGGTCTACTACAGTCTGTTGTCATCGGGAGTCGCCACGTGGCAGACAACCACCCGCGAGCGGCGGATGGCCGCCTTGTCGGCAAGGTCGATATAACGCTGTCACAGCACGACGACGTCGCAAGGTCGGTTGTGAAGGAGCGGAAGGCGGCGGCGGCGGCGGTGGATGGATTGTGGAAGCAGGGGGAGCTGGCGGAGGGCAGGCGCGGTGGTGCAGAGGGGGAGGGGGAGGGGATTGCTCGTGAGCAGCTGTGTGGTGCAAGTGTCGCTGATGGATCTGCGAGAAGGGAGGCGGCGGAGCCGGCGGAAAAAGGGATGATGATGACGATGATGACGATCGACGGCTACGATCGGCGGTACCGATCTAGCGGACAGGTGGAGCGAGAAGCAAAGGCAGAGGTGGGCGGAAGTGAGGGGAAGACGAGGGAGAGACAGAGGCGATCTCGGCCGGAGCCAGATGAGGTCGAGGAAGGGGAGATTGAAGAGGGAGAGTGCGTAGAGTCGGACGTAGGATCGATGGCGGCGGCGGAGGAGGAGGAAGAAGAGGAGGGTGGTGGTGGTCCTGTTCCAGGGGAGGACAAGGCGGACGATGGGCGGGGGGAATCAGTCCTAGCAGTGTCAACGACGAAGGAAGAAGGTGAAGACGAAGCTGGCGACCTTGACAGGAAGGAAGAGATTAACAGATTTGTAGTCAGCCGTGAAAGTGGCGATGGCGATGGCGATGGCGGCGGGAAAGGACGATTGGCGGGAAAGGACGACTATCGATGGGAAAGTGGCGATGGCGGCGGGAAAGGACGATTGGCGGGAAAGGGCGACTATCGATGGGAGAGTGGCGATGGCGGCGGGAAAGGACGATTGGCGGGAAAGGAAGATCGGCGGGAAAGTGGCGATGGCGGCGGGAAAGGACGGTTGGCGGGAAAAGAAGATCGGCGGGAAAGTGGCGACGGCGGCGGGAAAGGACGATCGGCGGCAGGCGGGGAGAGGCCGGAGGATCGGGTTGTTGTTGACGTCAAGGCTGTGGGTGATTTGTCGTCTTCTTTGGCGGGAGGTTATGAGATCGGCGGCGGGGGCTATGGCGGTGGCGGCGGCGGCGGCGGGGGCTATGGCGGCGGCGGCCGGGGGAGTCTCGCTTGGGGAGGGGGAGTCGGAGCACGGACGCCGGTGAAAGGGTACGAATGGTACACGGGCAAGGCGCATTTGATGCCTTCGGTCGGGATGACGTACAGCGGGGGCGCGGGTGTTAGCGGAACGCTTGGCGGGGTTCGGCATGTTTACGGCGGCGGCGATGTTAGTGATGAGGAGGAGGATGACGATGATGATCAGGATGATGAGGAGGAGGAGGACGAGGAGGGGGAGGAGGAGGAGGGTTGTGCTCGTATGATGCTGGACGGGAGGAGGAATCGACGGAATGTGATCAGGTTGTCCTGCGGCGGAGTAGGAGGAGGAGCTGATGATGGTGGTGGCAGAACGGCGGCGGCCGAGGAGGTGGAGGTAGAGGTAGGGCGACTCTCCGGCGGAGAGGAGTCCAGACGGCGGCGCAGGGCTCATGCAGGCAGCGGTTTCCTGTTGAGTGGGGGGAGGGGGATGAAGAAGAACAAGGCTGGGTCGTCGGAGGGAGTGGGGATGGTGGGGTCATCGGACGGCAAAAGGAGAAAGAAAAAGATAAAGAAGCAGAAGAAGAGGAAGATGACGGATCGTAGAGAGGATGAGGGGGAAGACGCTGGTGATGGCTTCGCGGGGAACGCTGCTGCGAAGAAGAAGAGGAAGAGGAATCCCCCCACGAGCGCGGATCGCGCGCAACTCGGCGGCCGTGGGATCGGGAGACTCAGAGAAGATGACGTCAACAAGCCGATGGTGAATGGGAGTGTTGGAGGAGGACGAGGAAGAGGAGGAATGAAGAGAGGGAGAGAGGGTTTGGGCAAGGGAGGAGGTGCTGGGGAAGGGGGGGGAGGAGGAGGGAGAGCAGCAGACGACCGGGGCGCGAAACTTGAAAGCGTCGTCTCTTTGGAAGGAAATGCTGCTAAGAAGAAGGTGAGCATCCTGCGCGAGGTAAGCGGATCGATCCTCAATCCAACCAGTCTGTCGAAAATCCCAACAACAACAACAATAAAGAAAGAGAGAACAACAAATGCGATTGGCCGAGGGATTTTTCCGAGAGATAAACGGCAACGAAGGGATGAGAAAGAGGGCTAATGGATTGCTTTTCTATTCCCCCCCCCCCCCCCCCCCCCCCTCTCCCTTTTCTCTTGGGTGATTGTCGAGTGATGGATGGATGCGATCTCGCCGTGTTATTCCCCCCCCTTCTCCCCCAGACCCCCCCCCCAAAAAAAAAAAAAAAAAAGGAGAATCGCCGTTTTAACTAAGAAATTACGTATGAACCAAACAAATTGTGGCTTAGTCTGGATGCGCTACTCCCCCGTGCATCTTTCGATTCCATTGTGTTCCACATTCCTGTCACCTCGTCCATCTCAATTTGTCGCTTCATCCATCTATTCTTTTTTTGAATTATTTAATTTATTTTCCTCCATTCTCCTTGCTATTCTGTACTCTATTTTCCGTATGATTGGATAGTCCGTATCTATCCGACTGTCCCCCCCATCCGTATCCATCCGACTGTCCCACCCATCCCTCCATCCATAAATTGGTGTCCCCCATCTCAATTTGTCCCCTCGTCCATCTCAAATTGTCCCCTCGTCCATCTCAATTTGTCCCCCCCCATCCCTCCATCCACCTCTCTGTCTCTTGAACCATAAATTGATGCCATTCCTAGACTTTTTTTGCTGGGCGCCCGGGCACCCAAGTTGTGCCCGGACACGCCCGGGTGCCCGGCCGGGCATGAACCCATCCATCTCTGTCTCTTGATCCATAAATTGGTGCCTTTCCTAGGCTTTTTTGCTGGGCGCCCGGGCACCCAACTTGTGTCCGGACACGCCCGGGTGCCCCGCCGGACATGAACCCAGGACGGGGTTCCCGGCAGCAGCCCCAGCGCCCAAAAATAGAAATAAAAAAAAATCCGGAAAAAGAGTATGTTGTTTAGAATTGCACTACAAACGACTCTTGGCCGAGGGTCATATCAGAATTCCTCATGGATTCGAAGACAAAAGAGAAAAGAACAGAATCAGACTAAGGCACCCCCTTTTATACCCCTTTAGCCCGTTGAAAGCCAATTTATACTCCCTTTCCCTGCCTTGATAGCCAACACTCGAAAAGAGAAAGGAGACCGGATTTGATCTCCTCTGGGCATGCGCACAACCCCCCCCCCCCCCCCAAAAAAAAAAATAAAAAAAAAATAAAATCAAAAGGGCTATTTTTTACCCCCGGGCGACTTGCCTGGGGTGCACGGCCGGGCGAGCCAAGTAGCCTCCTGCCTTTCCCCCAATAAACAATCAAAATTATCAAACCGATACATAATCGAACAAATGCAATCAAACGAAATACAAACAAACAAACACACAAACAAACAAACAAACAAGACACACAAACACAAACAAATAAACAAAAAAACGGAAATAAGACAATGGTCTTTTCCATCAATCAACTCAACCCCTGGTCCACGTCCGTCTGTCCATCTATTCATCCATCGATCCGTTATTCCTCTTTTTTTCTTCTTCTACTTTTTTTTTTTTCCCTTTTTTTTTAGAAAAAGGCGACGGCAAAAAAAAAAAAAAAAACCCGGCCTTTGAGATATCATCATTGAGCTTACCAGCCCCAGGCAATTCATAAATATCTCGTTTTACTCGTCAATTTCCATCATTTGGATTCGAACACACGTCTGTATTTCAACAGTTCATCAGTTCATGGGGGGGTACGCTCTTGGGTTTATCCCTCTGAAAATCCAATGAAGTTTGTGCCCGGGCGTATGTCCGGGCACAAGTTGTGGCCCGGACACACGCCTGGACGCTGATGGATCCGTCTTACCCGAATGTAGCGCGTATCTAGACTGGAAGTTGCACAAAATACGGCTATAATGACCGGGCGTTCTATTCCGGTGAAGACCGGAGATTGAATTCTATCTTTATCTTCATATATCCACTTGTCCATGGACGTAACTCTAATGTTCAGATCCATTTGTCCTCTATTTTTATCTTTATCTTTCTATATCCACTTGTCCATGGACACAACTTGTATTTTCAGATTCATTTGTCCATGGAGATTAACTTTTTTTTTTTTTTTTTTTTTTTCAAGTGTGCCCTTATAGGGCTTCTCATTAAAACTCAAGAAAAAGAGGCCGGGGACCTCACAATTCAATCCGGAATGTGGGAATGAGGAATATCTAGGCACAGAAATAGCCAAAACAAGACTGCTGTCCTGACACCTCAGAGATTAACTTTCTAGTTTTGGATCCACTACTACTACTCCATCCGCTTACAAATCCAATTCATCTATTCTACTCTAAGATCTTTTTGGACTCCGGCTGGGATGATTAGCGGCCGAGGTCACGGGTTCGATTCCGTCCTTTTTTTTTTAGGGGATTTGATGTCAAGTGCTGACGTGTAAGTCCTTGCTGCATACGTGCGGGGATGGGCTGAGTGTCACGACCGGTATGGGTTCAGTTTTGAAGATCGGGTCAGGCAGGGGGGGGGGGTGCAGTGGTAAAGCCATCCGGCTGTTCTAGCAGAGGTCACCGGCTCGATTCCGTTCTGTTGACTCCGGGTACCGATCTGGATCTACGCCCACAAATTTTTTACCAACACTACTCACCCATTGCACAAAAGACAGAAAATATGGTGGTGTAGCTGGCCATATTCTAGCGGAAGATTCATTCTCATTTTGCTCGTTTGGTGATTAGCAGAGCGAGGCACATTCACTCGAAAACTTATTCATTCATTCATTCATTCACTCATTCAGTCAGTCAGTCCACCCTCTGTCCGGTTATTTCCCTCATCTCCGATTTTCCATATCCATATCCATATCCATACCCATATCCATATCCTTCTTTCTTTTCGTGAATTACTACTTTATTATAATAATAAATAATATGGATATCTGCACCGTCTCCTCCCCCTTTCTCTGTGGTCCATATCCAAACAACGCATCGTGCCTCCACCCTCGACAGATGACATCCATCTCCATCTCTCTCCTTCCTCTCTCTCTCTCTCTCTCTCTGCGTCCATGTTGGCGTCTACCTCTCTATCAATCTATTCACGTGTTTTTTTTTTTTTTTTTTTTTTTTTTTTCCATTCACGTCTTTTTCCCCACCCATCTTTCCATCCATCCATCCATCCTTCCTCACAATCCATCTTTCCAATTAGCTCCAACGGTCTCTCGCTCCAGCTTTTTCGAGATAGACCGGTTATCGTCTTTGCATTCGAGAGATCATAGCCATCGATCGACCTTCTTTTTTTTTTTTTTTTTTTTTTAATAAGAAAAACCGGCGGCTGCTGGTAGATGAAGCTGATAGCCGTCGATCGGCCTGTAGATGAAGTTGTTGCGATCTATAGGCATCGATGGGTCAGTAGATGAAGCAACGGTCTCGACGGTGGGATGAGGTCGTTGTGAAGGGCATGCTCACACCAGGACTCGACTTAATATGTATATGGACGTGAGGGCATGCTCACACCAGGACGTTACTTATTTATATGGACGTAATTGCCGTCAGGTGCATCCAGGTCGGGCCGTAAATGCGGCCAGATACATTTTTTCGTGAGAAGAGAGAGCTAATGTGAGGAGTGCACGCTCTAAGACGATGCGTATGTTGGGCCCGCTCGACTTGAACGGCGTAACAGGGTAAGGGCTTTGCCACACCAACTGTCGAAACGGAAAATGAAATAGTGCATCTTCCCGCAAAGAATGGTAAGATGCATCCGTTACTAGGAATACCAACGCATGCATCTCGCCACTTTCTGGGGAAGATGCATTCATTCTTTTTTCGTTTCGACAGTGGTGTGACGACGCCCTAATAGTCTCACGTGTCAAGTCGGTGGCAATACTTAGAGCGTGTACTACACTCGAATGTCGAGTGGGACACACTGGACCTATAGAGATAATTGGCCTCGCTCCACTACTCTGGACATGTGCAAAACGAGAGTGAATCTTCCGCCAGAGCAGGGAAAGATACTCCACCACAAGTTGTCTTTTGTAAGCGAGTCCCAATGTGAGTACACGCTGTAAGGCGATCGATCCGCTTGTTGTTCCCTTCGCAGGGCTAACAACGGTCTAATGTGTCCACGTGTCAAGTCAATGATGACGACACGTGGAAGCGGGGGGATGACATCATCCCGCAGAGCAGAGCGAGGCCCAATTTGAGTACATACGCTCTAAGGCGATCCGCTTGTTGTCCCCTCCGCAGGGCTAACGGTCTAATGTGTCCACGTGTCAAGTCAATGATGACGACACGTAGAAGGGGGGGGGGGGACTTGTCCCGCAAGCCATCCCTGCAGATCATGGCCGATCAGGCGGATCCACTCGACGAGTGGACAGTTCAGAGCCATCGCCACCCCTGAACATTCTGGTGAACATTCAGGTGAACATTCTGGGGCCATTACCCACAAGGGCTCACAAGGGGGCCGGGAATTCCCCCCCCCCACACAACCCGGTGAAAGAAAATTCTGGGGCCATGACCCGGCTTCGCCTCCTGCAGATCGGATCCGATGTCCCTTGAAATAATGTTTTTTCACCAAATAAAAGAAAAAAGAGGTTTCCATAAACCGAAGAAGAAAAAGAAACATGAAGCAAAAACACAGTCTGAAGTCTAATCAAGTTTGCTCCTTTCATTGGGGGGGGGGGGGGGGGGGGAGAGGGAGCTAAAGCGTTCTCCATGTCCTATGGAGTACAACCACATGAAGCGAATTTTATTCTGCCTTTTCCTCATCTGGTAGCTTGGCCAAACTCATGTTTACACCCATTGCATTTTGTCGTCCATGATCGGACCTCAAGAATCGAACACACGACCACCACAAAGATAAATATATTCTGCGAGGTCCTCGTGTGGTAGCTTGGGGCAACTCGTGGTTACAGCCATTACGAGAATTTCGTTCTGCCATTTTTCCTCAGCTGGTAGCTTGGCCAAACTCATGTTTTCTCTGCATGTGTGTGTCACATAAGACCACCTCCTGTCCTCCGGGACATCCGTTAAAATTGGAAATTGGAACGGTACAGAGAAGAGAAGATTAGCATTGCTCTCGGGCAAGGATGACATGCATAAATCTAGAAATGGTCCAAATTATTAAAAAAAAAAAAAAAAAAAAAACACCTACA
This sequence comes from Chara braunii, assembly GCA_003427395.1. Classification (NCBI taxonomy): domain Eukaryota; kingdom Viridiplantae; phylum Streptophyta; class Charophyceae; order Charales; family Characeae; genus Chara; species Chara braunii. Next base: position 135,967 of record BFEA01000274.1, read on the forward strand.
TGCGCTTTTAGTCCTTCCTGTACTTGTCATACACGTGCTTTCACGCAGTAATCGCCGTAGAGGTTACGCTACGGTAGAGTGGCTGTGTAGAGGATGAGTGTGGTTGGGTACACCGTGTCGTGGGATCTCTGTGCTGGGATGGGGTGAAGTGCTCATCTTGGGGGCTTCACGTTCACCCAACCCCACCCCACTTAGCCTTATGGTTAGGTGTTTGAGTGCCAAGACGCGAGTTGTGTGTGTGTTCGAGTCCTGTACTTGTTATGCACTTTGCCAGAGTGTTGGTCCGAATTATAAAAAAAAAACAAAAACCATCTCCTTGCTCTTCTGTGGCCTTTGCCAGTGTGTCTGAGGCAACGGCTTATGATTGTAGTTCTGATAACCTGTGCAACTGTAGGCTTAATGGTCACACGAGGACTTGGTGACTGAACTCTGGACGTAATTGCGGCCAGGTACGTTACGACAGGCTTTAATTGTGACCAGATACGTCCAGGAAAGTCCTAGTGGGTGAGTATCCCCTCTTTCGCTGAGGGAGAACAAAATTTTCTTGCTTGTGCGTCTGTCATGCTCCTGACCATCTTCCTTTTGCATTCCGACGTGGCAATAGCGCCATGTTCAGCTGAGATAATGTAGGCAAAAAGAAAGAAGAAAAGAAAAGAAAAGAAAAAAAAACAGAAAATAAAAGAGAGAATTGTTCGCGCCTTCAGACACTGAAAACCTATAAATAGATCAGCGGTTAAGCACAGATCAAGTGCCTTAGACACTTCGATACGTAGGTAGGAGTTTTGTTGAGTTGCGGAGATTGACGACCTGTGGGCTCCTCGTCGAGTCGCGGAGATGATGACCCGTGGGCTCCTTGGCAACACGAAGATTCACGTGAAAAATGAGCAGGCGTTTGCTTTTTGGTGCTTGGAATACTTCGTTGCTTGCTTGCTTGCTTGCTTGATTGATTAGTAGACATGTGCGCTGCACTTTATTGAGTCTTCAGAAGAGACAGATGTGCAAGAGTGCCCCTTGGGAATGAATGGCAAGTTGTGCCTCGCTCTGTAAGGCTGATCGGAGTTGCATCAATCCAGGGCGGGGCGGGGATGGAATGGCGGCGGTCTCAATAGATCGAAGTTTTGACACTGACGTGCTCTTCTCTGCCCATCGCGCGTGGCAGCTTTTGAGGGACATGGAGGCGGCTGGAGGAAGGAGGGAGGGTGGGCGAGAAAGATGTGGCGGCTGCATGGGAGGGGAGGAGGGTGGGCCGGAAAGAAGTGGCGACGGGAGCAACGGGAGCAACGGGAGCCGGGGCTGGGAGGGTAGATGAAGGAAGGGGGGCGGAAGGGAAACGGACGAGGAAAGGAAAGGGAGGGGAAGGGGAAGAGGAAGGGGGAAGGAGTGGGGAAGGGAAGGGGAAGGGAAAGGGGAGGCGGAGAGTGAAGGGGCGGAGCGGAAGGAGCAGGGGAAGGGGAAAGGGGAATCAAAGGGAAGGGGGAGGGAAAGGGAAGGGGAATCGAAGGGAAGGGGGAGGGGAAGGTAAGCGGAAGGGGAAGGGGAATCGGACGGGAGGCGGACCAGGAGGAAGAGGAGAAGAGAAAAGACTTAGGAACGAGGAAGACGAAGAGAGGGGAGAAGGGGAGAAGGGGAGGGCTAAATGCAATGGAATCAGCGCTGTGCTTTCACACAACCGAAAGTCTACTCCGTGGCTCGAACAGGCGACCTCTTGCTTGCTAGGCAGACGTCTTAAGGAGTAGTTTAGGAAAAGTAGAAGAAAGGCGGAGAGGAGGAGGAGGAGGAGGAGGCAGACGGGGAGTCTTAGAACTAGTGAAGAGGTGCTGGGTTCAAAGCCCACTCAGTTCCCACGGTCAATCTGTCAGTGGCATGGGGCTTATGGATCTGCTGATCTGGAAGATGAATGACGGCTGGGACATAGCCCACCGGGGTACTGATGTCGGATGGGAATGATTATCCCGACCCTAATAATGATCTCATGTGGAATTCGCATGTAGTCATGTTAATACCAATTTAATAGCAAATTAACTCAAAGGCATCTGAAAAGATAATGAATATATTCTCATCTTTATCTAATTTATCTGATAATAGAATAGTCCAATATAAAGGCTGCTCCAAACTATGAACTGCCCGGCAGGCAGAGTTCTGGACTGCAGTTACAAAAATAAATACATGATGATGAATAATAGTAATACGTGAATTTGGGCGTGTTTTTTGCAGAGATGCAGAAAAGCAGATCAATGACGACGATCTTCTGCACCTCTCCACAAACACGTCCACATTCAGGCATTCGTTCAATCCTCTTTGCTAGTGGAACTGTGCACCTGGATGCTGAATTTCAGGTTTTCAGCCCATCTGTCTTTGCAATCTACGCCCCGCACCGAAGAATGGAGGCATGTGACATTTCGCCCCTGCGGTGGCCCACGGGTTGATATAGCGGAAGGCCCGCCCCCCTTCCTTTTTCCTTTCTAACTTTCTTTCCTTTAAACCGCCACTACACCCTTTCACAGTGTTGGGAAAAGTGGGAATGCAACCTATAATACTGCATTCTTCGGGGACAGGGCCCGGCGGCAGCCGCTGTTTGATAAATGTCATCGGCGGCCGCTGTTTTGTTTTGGCTTCTGAAATGATTGGGGACCATCCCCGCGGCCGATGTATGCGAAAGGTAGTGGTGGTCCTTCAAGAGGGGAAAAGAATCGCAACAAGCAATGGCCAGAAGGCCACCACCCTTCCTTTTTTCTTTCTTTTCTTTTCTTTTCTTTTCTTTATTCTTTTTCTTTCTTTCCTTTTAAGGAAAAGAATGGTGACAAGCAATGGCCAGATTGCATGTTTTTATGCAAATGATTACATCAATTGATACAGCGTGTAACGTTGCTCAAATCAGGGAAAGGAGGGGAGTAGTAGTAGTAGTAGGAGGAGGAAAATTGAATACAGTAATTGGTCGTTTACTTGGGTGTATGTATGACGATTGGATGCAGGTGAAGGAAGATGTGGCGTCGGACTCGGGAGGAGGATTACTTTCCTCTCTCGTAGAAGAACAGTGCAGCCTCTGGACAACAGATGTCGGCAGGGAAGACATTGGCAAGCGGGTGAGGAGTGTATATGTCTTCCATTCAATCGCTTCGATTATAGCATTTTTATTGTATTTGATTTGTTGTCGTGAATATTTTATGTGTTTGTTTGGTATGATTTAATTGTATTTGATGTGTTAATAAATTATAGTGAATTTTGAAAGAAAGGACAAATTCTTTACGTATTGGTTTTCTGAACTTTTTTTGTTTTTCCGTTTTTTTTTTTGTTTTTCTTTTTGGTTTCTTTCTTTTTGTCCTACTTGGGGCCTTGATGCTGCTGTGCTTGTGTCTAACAGGTTGAGCCCTTGGCCTTGAACTTTGTTTTATCCTCTCTTTTTTTTTTGGGGGGGGGCGGTCTTTTCCTTTGTCCCAGCGGTGGCCTTTTGACAATTCTTTATCACGTGGTTTGTCTCTTCCAGTTTGCAGCTGTGATTTTAATTTCCGAAATTTTGAGTGATTATTAGACGCGTGTTGCTTAAAATAGTCGCTCGTCTTTGCCATTTACATTGTCACTGAGCATTCAAGCAAGGCCGCCTTCTCCCTCCTCCTCCCTCCCTGTGTCTGTTTCCCTCCATGCTCCCCTTCTGAGCTTGCTCCTCTCTCTCTCTCTCCTCTCTCTCTCTCTCTCTCGAGGATGCATCGAGCGGCAGTTGTGGCCAGACTCGTTCCGAGAAGTCCCGAGTGTGAGTGCTCTCTCAGTCACCCTCTCACGGCCTGCATCACTGATCAATGGGTTGAAGCAGAGTGTCTCCGAGGAAGAAAGAAGCCTAATTAAGTTCTACTAGTAATGTAAGATAAAATAAATTTAATAATAAAAGGAAAGTGGAAACGGAATTGAAACCAGACAGCATCTTAAGTGAACCTAACACTCAAGTGTTAAGACATCGAGTTCTTCCACGTGTCCGCACGCTGTAACACAGAACCCACTACTTTGCTGTGTATAATATGGGCGTCACGCCAAATCTGTCCAGTTTTAACAGACAGCTACAGTCCGTGTCCTCATATAGGAACAACATGGAACAAGCTACTCTACTGCAAATAATGAGGGGCACTACCGTCTTCACCCGAATAGAACACCCGGTCATTATCGCTGCATCTAGAGTGAAAGTTGCACCAAATGCAGCTGTAATGGCCGGGCGTTCTATTCGGGTGAAGATGGTAGGCCAGAACTTGCTCCATGTGAAAAAAGGTGAGTGCATCTTTTCCATTCCAGGTTGTTTAATGGAAAGATACGCTCAACTCACTCCCGGTCCTCGTTCTGTAGCACTGAACAAGCTACTGTATTGTGAGTAATAAGGGCACTTCTTGTCAAAATGTGAAAAGTGGTGCGCGTATCTTGCCTTGTTTAACAGAAAGATACACTCACTCAATGTCCTCATACTGGAACAGGGAACAAGTTGCTTTATTGTGAATAAATTATAAGGGCGCTTGGCCAGAACTTGCTAAATGTGAGAAGTGCCGAGCGTATCTTACCATGTTTAACGGAAAGATGCAGTCGCTACTGCGTATCGCATTTTGTTGGCCGGTGAGCGTATCGTACCATGTTTAACGGAAAGATGCAGTCGCTACTGCGTATCACATTTTGCGGGCCGAGGCCCTAAG
>BFEA01000274.1:198063-213965 GCA_003427395.1 Chara braunii
AAAAAAAAAAACGTGTAGGAAGGACAATCTGCCAGGAGTTTTGGGAGTGCGCGTCGTTCGGCATTGGTCCACCTAACCAAATGTGGAAAATGAGAATGTATTTTCCCGCTGTACATGGGAGCGGGAAAATGCATCCCCATAGTTTTTGCCTATGTGGTGAGAAGCGCCAAAGCTACGGAGTGGACGTCCACACACAAAGCATGTGTGTGTCCTGCACACACACACACACACACACACACACACAGACAGACAGACAGAGAGAGAGAGAGAGAGAGAGAGAGAGAGAGAGAGAGAGAGAGAGAGAGAGAGAGAGAGAGAGAGAGAGAGAGAGCAGTCTGCTCATACTGACACACTCTTCGCACCATATTTTTAAAAAATTCTGGCCCCTTACCGATTTCCACACTGATTTTCATTCCGGACCCATCAAAACACCGGCCAGGAATGAATGGAAATCCCTCCAACGATGAAAAAGAGCACCTAGCACAGTTGGTGACCAATGAGAGGGCGAGAAAGATCTGCCGTCCTACTATTTGCGCGGCAACAAAATTAGGACCGTCCAATCCCTTCGCTGTCTGCAGCTGAAAAGAGTGTCACACACACAAACGGTCCTCATTTGCATACTTTTCTGACCACTAGTGTCTGCAGCTGAAAAGAGTGTCACACACACAAACGGTCCTCATTTGCATACTTTTCTGACCACTACTGGGACTTGGGGCCCCCGTAGCATCAGAGACCATGCCAACAGGACCAATCCCTGTGCCTAGTGTGAAGTGAAATTGAGAGAGGAAATGTATCGTACTTGAAACACACACAGACACACACATGGTTTCTCCAATGAGTGTGCATCTGCATGTGCTACGTCGGAACAAGGTTTTTTTTTTTTTTTTTTTTTTTGTGTGTGTGTGGTCCGATGGACCCCGGATCAGATATTAAACCGATCAGGGGCTCGGACCGACCAGCATCGTGTAAAAGGATGTGTGCCGTTCTTTTCTTATTTAAAAACGCATAAACAATGCATTTTTTCATTTACACGAACACAAAGAAAAGGACCCAAATCAAGAAAAAAAAAATCAGTCTGACGTTGACATCATGACAGTACAGCCTGTGCATCCACAGTTCGGAGGGCAATGCCTTCACGGTATGGGACAGCTTACTACAATAACGCCGTCTGCCACGGCCCGTCGAACAGGGATCTCAATATTCTCTATTTCTGCACCAAAAAAACGCACGAAGCTTCGAAATCACCCCTGTGCATACCTGTGTGATGCGGTCCAGTTTTTGGGCTTGACCGGTGATGTCTCGCCTTCAAACAGGACGGCGGAACTTCTTTGTTTGTAAGAGACACCAGGCCCCATTCCTGGCTCTGTAATATAGGAGACGCCGGGCCTGGTTCCCAGCTGTTTGTTATTAAAAAAAAAAAAAAAAAAAAAAAAAAAAACATGTTATTGAAGCTTCGCGCCAACGCAAAGTGCCCAACTAAATGGCCAACAAATGAATTTAAAAATATCCTACTGGCTGATGGGCAGCTGCCTCCACAAAAATGAAGACAATCCACACTAGCAGTCCATACAGTCGATACCGTCGATACGGAAAACGATCAATGATGGACGGCGGCACGTGATCGAAAACCACAGCGCACAAGCGTAAATCGGACCTGCGGTCTTCACCCGAATACAACGTAGGGTCATTATACCTGTATTTGATGCAACTTTTGAGTCTAGATGCAGCAATAATGACGGCACGTTGTATTCGGGTGAAGACAATAGTTGGTCCCGGCCCCAGAACAGATACTAGTCACTTGGGCCAGCGGCACACCACTCTCCAAATGCGCAAAATGCCAAAATGAGAATAAACTTTCTGCTAGAACATGGCCAGATGCACCCGCGACATTTTTGTCTGTCGAGAGTGGTGTGTCGCTTTCACATTTCGAGAGTGGTGTGGCGAGGCCCTTGATCTTGGCCAAAAGGCCGAGAAAACAATACATATACATATTATATACACATATAGAGTACAGATGCTGGCCGTGGATATCAAAGATCGTCCGGGTATGTATTTACGTGTGTGCCGGCTCGTTCACTTCGATTCGACGATTATTGTTTCGCCGATTTGCACCTCGACCATCCCTTTTCCTCGTCATTTTGCCGTGCCACGACGGCTATTTCCGTGCCCTGGCCAGGCCCGCTGTCTAAGTGCATGCCCATCGTCTCCTTCGCGAAGAAGGTGCAGGCTATGGCCGCCAGCGCCGGCACTAGCACCATAAGGCAGATAGCAACCCGTAAGTGGCATTCTCGCATCAGAGCGACAGCGACGAAGGGGCAGAGTAACCCACCCACTCTCCCCATCGCGTTCGTCAGTCCGATGCCCGTTGATCGGACGGCTGTGGGGTAGACTTCAGGGGCGTAGGCCCAGAGGACGGCGAACGACCCCGTCACGCTGCCACGTGCACCAAAGAGTAGCACAGGCACCCACATGGGAGAATGAATATACAGCAGGGGCGCCGTGAATACGGCGCACGCAGCCAGCAGATAGAACATCGTGGCCTTCCTTCCTATCCAATCCACCATAGCCAGAGCCACCACGAGTCCCGGGCACTCGGCAACGCAGGCAATCAGCACGCTGACATAATCGCTGACGTGCAGGACAGGGCGATTGTCAGAGCTGCACGAGGTGTCTGGACTGGACGAGGCGATGAGATCCCTCCTCCTCCCGTGACCCACCTCACCCGCCGGGATCGCAGCTGAGACAAGAACCCGACCCCAATCCCCTCCCCTGTCCAGACCCATGTTCCAACTAGAACTGGCGATGGAGCCGAGATTCGACGGAGCACAGTGGCTGACAGAGGAGAATTCTGTGGCCATCAGGACTAAGCCGTAATAAGTGAACGCATTGGCAAAGCTGACGAACCAGAGCAACGAGGTGGACCGTCTCAGATTTCTGTCGAACAACGTCTGCACAACGCTCAGCGGTGTGAGTCCGTTGTGCTGATGAAACGCCCGCCCGCCTCCGGCAAAAGAGCCAGGGGCAGGGACGGCGGCGCCCATCTTCACTTCCTTCCCCTTCACCTTCTTCTGCGTCTTCTTCGTCCTCGTCATCGTCGTTGCCGCCATCGCCGTCCTCGTTGTCATCTTCTTTCCCGCCGCCGTTGTCATAATCTTCCCCGCACTTTCCGGTGCCGTAAGTGTAGAAGAAGAACGAGGAGGGATAGGAGTAGTGGAAGAAGAACGAGGAGGGATGGGAGTAGTGCAGTGGCGATCGCGAGAGACATCAAGTGTGTGATGACAGGGTTGAGCCATCGCGGAAGACAGTAGGGAAGAAGAAGAAGAATTAGAGGAGGAGGGAGGAGAGAAGGGGGGGGCGGAGGATGGAGATCCCGAGGATGAAAGCGCGATGAGAACCCGAGATAAGTCGATCTTCCGTCCGTTGACGTTGGCGACCCGCTGGATTACAGCCCGCGCTTCCTCCAGCCTGCCGCTGATTACTAGGAAGCGCGGCGATTCCGGCAGCAAGGGATAGAAGATGCAAAGGAAGATCAAGGGAGGCGTGGAGAGCACTGCGAGCAAGCGCCAACTCATCGAGGGCATCACCATCCACGCGAGCAAAGCTTCCAGGATACTGCCGACAGTCCAGGCTAGCGAGATGGTGACTAGCCAGAAGCCTCGACCGCGAACGGGAGCGAACTCCAGGACGAGAGAGAAGACCACCCCTCCCCCACCGATACCGAAGCCCGTGACGCCACGTGTCACCAGCAGCCAAACGTAGGATGGGGATGCTGCGCTCAGCAGACCCGCGACAAGCGTGCACACGGCCGTCGCCACAAATGCCAGCTTCCTCCCCTTGATGTCGGCGAGCACACCCCAGCAATAACAACCCATAAGCATGCCAAAGAAGACGCAGCTAGTAATTAAACTCTCTTGAGCAGGCGTGAGACCCCACTCGCATCGCGCGCCGGGGCCTAGATAGGACAACAAGATCATTTCCGTCGCGTCAGCGAACCAAGCCATGCCCGCATACATCAGCAACATCAGCTGGAATGGACCGAAGCCTATTTCGTCCATAAACCCTTCAACAGCCATTAGCATCGTTGATGTGCTCGCAACAAGCGATGGAGATGGAGATGGAGATGGGAATGAGGATGAGGTTGAGGATGAGGAGGGAGGGAGAAGCTGCTCCCGCTCTCCTTGGTGGTCGACTGCCGTGCTCCTATGAAGCCCATCTTCTTCGGCGCCGGTATGCGGCACCTCCTCTTCCTCTCCTTCCTCCTCATCTCGATATTCCCCCCCTCCATATTCCTCCTCCTCTTCCTCTTCCTCTTCCCCTTCGACTCTCCGCGAGTCTACGTCTTCTTGCCTTTGCGATAAGCTAGGCCTTTTCGCCATCGCTGATGGATGGACTGCGCGCCAAGCACAATCTCAAGCTAGACGCCTCGCAGAGTGCATAGTCGGACCATTCAGGGCGCACGAGATGGAAACACGGCGAGGTCTGTTCGGTCGTGACATACTATTTTCCCTCCCGCGTCAGCATTAAAAAAAATATAAGCTACCTTCCGGCCCAGGTAGTTCAGGAGCGAGACCCCCCTAGCCATGTATGTGGATTAGAGCCTCGCTGCACTACTCTCGAAATGTGCGAAACGAGAGTGAATCTTCGCTAGAAACATGGCGAGATACGCCGCCATGATTTTTGTCTTTTGTGCATGACGAGAGTAGTGCAGCGATGCCCCAAGTGTGACGGTGTGGGACGGGTGGGGGACAGGTGGGTGGCAGCGTGAAATAGGGAAAATAAACGCAAAAAACCATTTCTTTTTTTCTTTTTTTAATTTCAATTCCAGACTGAAAACGATCCGAGGCCGGGAACCCCACAATTCCACCCGTTAGTTATCCGGGCAGCATCAGCCGGTTAGCTTATCCCACTTCGTATCAATCAAACTCCAATGCCTGTGCTTATCTGCTAACATGTAACCAGTTACAACTTGCACTCCAAATCCTCGATCTTGCTACCTGCACTATCCTAAAACTACACAGACCACCCAAGAGCCTAGCTCAGTGGGTACACCCATGAAATGTTGAAATACAGACCTGTGTTTGAATCGACATGATGGAACTTGACAAGTAAAAAACAACTACTAATGAATTGCTTGGGGCTGGTCAGCTCAAATGATATATATATTTTTTGGGGGGGGCTCAAATTATAATATCTCAAGGCCGTCGCCCTTTTATAACCAATTAAAAAAAAAAAAAAAAAAAAAANAAAAAAAAAAAAAAAAAAAAAAACTACACAGACCTCAAAACGGTCTGAACTCGGCCTAAACTGGCCAAGGGGAGAAGACTCTCCCCGCCTAGCTACCTGACACTCTCCACCCTCCCCTACTCTTGCGGTCTACCGCCCACCCCCGACAGGAACCGAGTGTCCAGGTTCAGAGCAAACCGCTTCACCTATTTTCTAACCAACTACACAGCACCAATCTCCCATCTGGACTGATCTTGGCTATCGGATCTCTAAAGCACCAAGTCGTGCGAAACAACGTTTCACCTCCTGACCTATTACCCCCAAGGACTTTCGGACTCCAATACGCTCTCACTGCTGCCATCAGAAGAAGCTTGAAAGTGGCACCCGCCTGCGTGTCCCTCATGCCTTCATTCTTGAATCTTAGGCCATTTCTTTCCAACCAGATAACCCAGAGCAAAATTGCTCTACAGACTTGGGCAATGTAACCCCACCCCTCCTTTTTTACTGAAGCCATCCGGTATTACCCCCAGCAGGGCCCAACACTGCCCAATGAATTCTGACAGTCCCGTGAACCGCTTCCAGTGGTACTCCCACCAGGCCCACCATTTCTGTGACTTTGGACAGTCCCACCAAAAATGCCTCATTGAATCAGTACCCGTCTTTTTTTTTTTTTTTTTTTTTTTTTTTTTTTTTTTTTTTTGGAACAATCAGAACCTCGCGGTTCTGGCTCCTGCCATTCTGGGGAGCAACAGTCCGGTTCGTATTCCCCCGGCAGTACAATAATGACTCACGCACGCTCCTCCCCATTATGGCTGGGAGGCCCGAGTAGGCGGCATTGATTACTTCCTTGTGGAAGGATGTACCCCCCCTCACCCCTGCCTAAGTTGGCCTGCATTTTTAATCTGTCAATCCCTTGCTGGCCCTCTTGGCCACAGACCTGCTCCTCTCAGCTGTATCCCTGTCAGATTGATGTGTTATACTGGAGCGGACTAGCTGCCATGAACCAGCGCCCCCCTGCCCATGCGCCACTGCTCTTCCTTGCTGAATGTAGGCTGCTCCTTGATTTCTCGTTGCCTTTCTACATGCCATACCACTGCATTCCCACCAAGCAGTTGGAAGGGGGGGGGAAGGGGTCAGGGAATTCTTCGAGGGGTCTCAGGGGGATCTCTGCGTCTATTTTAGCCCATTAATGGAATATCAGGCGGTAGTCCCTTTCTATTTCTGCTCCCTGCTGTCCCTCTTCTGTCTCCTTTGGCTCTCCTTTCCCTTCTACCTTCCCAATTCTTCCTCCGTTTGGTCCACCGAGCCAGCATGAGCAGAATTCTTGTATTTTTTGTTTAATGTCTTTTGTGATTGAAGTGATAGAATGTGTGTTTTGACCACATCCCATTTGGCCATTATTTCTGTTTGAATCTGCTGTATTACACTTTCGATAAATTCTGGGCCTTCAAGTCTCACCCCTTCCATTTCGTAGGTGCAGCGCCGTCTCCATAATGCCCAGAGGACCACTCTTCGTCCTAGTTTGAACATACCGGTCTGACACCAATCACATGCGATGTTCACCATCATACCCTTCTCTGAAAGCCAGGTAGACGTTGGAATTGCCAGATGGGATTGCAGCCAGAGCAACCATGCCAGCTTTTGGGACGGCAGGAGCTCCAATTGTGCCCACAGCCGATTCAGCTCTTTCTCTGTTGGCGGTGGCTGTTCAGATACCTCTCTGTGCCATCTCGCCCCGATTTTCGTGACTGCTCTGTTGGGACCAACCTTCATTTTCTGAAGAAGCGTGCCATTTAACTTGTCCAAACCCAGTTCTGTATTCCCTTCCCAATGCCAACCCCAAACAGCTGGGTCTATCCTCAATTTTCTCAGTGGAATCCCACCACACACCAGGACCGGAATCATTGGGCAGCCTACCTCCTTCGGAGGTTGCAGTTTCACTCTTACCTCCATGAATCCGCTTAGGCCATAACGCAGTTGCATTCCCACCCGTTCCAACTGCGGCTGGGTCGGGTTCTGCTGCACATACGACTCCAACCAGCATTTGCCCAACCCCTCCTCCGTCCAGCTCTCTAGTCTGTAAATCAAGTTATCGTCGCCGTCCGCCCTCTTATACCATGCCCCTGGATTGTCAACACCTGTCGGACCCAAAATTCCTTTCCATTCCATAGGAATAGCCCTTCTCAGTTGGGCAAAAAAACATTTCATGACCAAACAAATGATGAAAGAACCGCTCAAAAAGAAAAGAAAGTGCTCTTCTCACAGATGGTGTCTGCTCCAGGCGGGGTGTCAAATGTCAAGGTATGATTCACTGACATGGCTGTGGCAGTCAAGACGACTGCATGTGCGCGGGCACGTGGAACAGATTCATTGACAATAGTCTAAGGCACGCTGTTGGGTGGTTCTGGCAGAAATTCTCTTTGGCAAAGGAGGGCAAGAGTATCTCCATACACCATTTGCTGTAGGTAAGGGGATCGAACCCTCCCAAACACCTCCCAAACCACAATCAATTTCCAGCGATGAAGCCATCCGTCTAACGCTAGGCGGGGTGCAGCGCTACCGGGAGCGCCACGCCCCGCCCTGGGCTGGGACAGCGCACAGGTGGGCTATGGTGAAGACGCGCGGCGGCGACAGTCGCCATCTCTTCTCTCAACCAGGCGCTTTGCGCACGCGCAGGTGACTGGAGGCGCTTGTCCACACCATGTCACAGCCTGATGTGGCGGACGGACCGACTCCCATTGGCTTTTTTCTTCTGGGAGTTCCACGTTTCACTCCATTGCTGCTGCGGTTTTGCACGTGGCATATGGCCTGGGAGGCGTTGACTATGTCAATGCCGGTGGAGTACAGTGGAGTCAGCCCTTGGTAAACTGAAGTGCGAGTGCAGTGGCGACTGCAATCATGAGGAAGTGGGTGCGTCAGCATAATCAAGGCGCTGCTCGGCATCAGCAACGGGGCGCTGATCGTCACCAGCACCATCATCAACAGGGCACAGTTTGAGACCATCATCACAGTCAGGGTTCGTCATCATCATCAGGGTGTTGTTCGTCGTCATCATCATCATCATCATCATCATCAACAGGGCGTGGTTCGACATCATCATCACGGCAATGGTTCGTCATCAGCATCAGGTGCCATCACTATCATCATCATCAGGGTGCCGCTCGTCATCAACATCAAGGCATGGGTGGCGTCATTATCCACGCTGCTCATCATGATGATGATCATCATCATTGTGTCTTCATAGGGCGCCGCTGGGGTTGCTCGTTATCATCATCATCATNCTGCTCATCATGATGATGATCATCATCATTGTGTCTTCATAGGGCGCCGCTGGGGTTGCTCGTTATCATCATCATCATTGTCATTACGCCAGTATCATTACCATCATCAATAGTTCACCATCATAAGGCGCTGTTGGCGAAGCTCGTCGTCATAGGGCGCTGCTCACCATCATCATCACTATGCTATCATCCAAGGTGCTCGTCATTTAGCACCATCATCATCCTTTTGTCATCACAGGGCACGGTGCGTCATCATCATCATCGACATCATCATCATCATCATCATCATCATCACCACCATCATCAATCTGTAATCATAGGGCGCTGTTGGTACTGTTCTTCAGTATGATCAGCAACATCATTCTATCTTCTTTTTCATCATTACTATCATCATCATCATTTTGTTATCATTAGATGTTGCATTTCAAGGCCTTGTTTGCCTTTCACATCAGCAGGTGAGTTGGTTGTCATCATCATCTTCATCATCATCATTTTCAGGATGCTGTTCATCGTCATCAGCAAATCCAAAAAAAGAAAACTCTCATCTACCTTTCTTCATCATAATTCTCAGAAATTTTCTATTCTTCCACTCATATCTCAGGAATTTGAGTTCCTAAAACTCTTGAGGCTCGTTTTTTCTTTTCTCCACTATTAATTTCTGGTTCCCCTTCGGGCGCATTAATGAATTATTTTGTGTGGGKGGGGGGTTGGGGGCTTAAGGAGGGGAGCTCTACTCCGCAGGGGCTTCAMARGGKGGGGGGTGAAATGCCYKGGAGGGRGKGGGGGCAGATTTTTGGGGGTTGCCCTATTCTGGGGCTGGGAGAGATGTATGGGCTGGCATCATATCCCAGCGGAGGCAGATAGGGGTGAGGGGGTGGCTGAGGCATACTTTGGGTGGAACTGGATGCCTTAGTGGAAGTAGGGGGAGGAAGCAGGTATATCCCAAGTTGGGGCCGGTAAGGAGAGCTTGTGATCAGGGCAATTATCCTTTTCGGTGGAGGCAGCGGAGGGATAGGGGGAGATGTAGGGGAAGGGGGGGAATAATCTACAGCAACGTCTGGAATTCTGGTTCTCCTCTTTAGTGTAAACAAGTTACTTCTGGTGAGGGGGTGGGTTGGGGGAGATCTCTACTCTGCAGGGGCTTCACAAGGAGGGATGTGATTGCCCTGAAGGGAGACGGGGCAGATTTTGGGGGATGCTCTATTCTGGGGCTGGGGGAGATGTATGGGTCGGCATCATATCCCAGCGGAGGCAGATAAGGGCAAGGGGTTGGCAGAGGCATACTTTGGGTGGGAACTGGATGCCTTTGTGGGAGTAGGGGGGGGGAAATGGGTCTGTCCCAAGTTGGGGCCGATGAGGAGTGCTCGTGATCAGGGGCGGTCCTTTTCGGTGGAGGCAGCGGTGGGGCAGGGGGATGAGGGGAAAGGGGGGAATTTCTTTATCCTTTGCTTGAATTTGGTTGGGACCTTTTCTGATTCTTCCTGGAATATTCAAAACAAGCACCCTTGTTATTTCCTGGTAGTTTGAAGAATCTCTCAGGACTCTGAGGGACTGTTGGTGGTTTATACGAAGCTGCACTGAAATTAGACTATTATATTCAGGATCTGTGGCTGTTCCATGCCAGAACGACGCTGGCCGGAGCTAGGGTGATGCCTTGTAACTTGCCAAAGGTGAGGGCATGAGGCCTTGTAGAGAGATCTGGGGATGCTATGCGGGGGCATGCTAAGGGACAGTTGGGGGTTGCTGACACAGGACGACACTGGTCGAAGCTGGAGTGAGTCGCATTGCTCTGTAACCTAGCGGATAGGGGGCGTGAGGCTTGGATGAGTTTGTCAGAGAATAAGTGACTTTTGGTGAGCTGTGTTATGATCTGCTGGAATTCCCTTAGATACTTGAGTGTTCGGAGAATTGCGGGCGGATTTCAGGAGGCGTTTAGCGATCATAAAAAAGGATTCGTAGTTTTTCTCATAAAAAAAAAAACAAAAAAAAAAACAAAAAAAAAAACGTCTTTGCCTTCGCCCTGAATGAAACGTGCATGATTTCATGAACCAAAAAATATTGGTCTCGATTTCACGTCGGGACCGCCACAGGACCCCCACAGCAAAAACGAAAGAAAAACCTACCAATGGGAGAGCAAAAAAAAACATCATTTTCCCGGGCTTAGGGCCTCGTTAGACCCTCCTTGGAAAATCCTCAGGAGTTAGGATGAAGTCCTTGGAAAAATTTTCGGTTTTCGGCGTCGTCGTTACACCGCGTCCTAATTCAATGGGTTTCAAGGAAAACCCTTGGAGGTCTCCAGCAGCCAATTTCATACGCATACACGCGGCCGCGGGGGTGGATGTCCATCATCGTGCTGGGATGTCCGTGCATCCTCGGGCGTGGTCCAGTGGCAGTGGCGGGGAGGCCTACCGGGCTGACGAAGAAAAAGGGCGCCAACATCCCCGTTCCAATTTCAAATCTTGAACCCTCCGTTATGATACATCCGTGCGTGAGGCATCCTGGCGGCTGGACTGCAGACTGGGGCGAAACGTCTGTGCAGAGGAGTGATGGTGGCCATGGCTTAAAAGGAGGGCATTGGAACGTTGGGGGACGTAGCATGTATGCGACGTCGCCTTCGTGTTCTGCATGCTCTTCGGGCCGTCACAACTTAGCGCGAACGTAACGCTTCCGTGAAACGTGGAAAGTGCCAGCGCGGTCCCCATCGATGTGTAGAAGGTGCAGCGAGGGCGCCGGCAGGCGAACGAGTGGTGGGTGCTTGCGCATTGCAAGTCCTGACGATGGAACGAGAGCTCCCAGGTGGTGCGAAGGCATTAACGACATTGGAGAGAAACACGATGGCCGCAACTGTGTCAGTCGTCGCCATGCGTTATCACATTGAGAGAACGACAACTCGCCTGAGGATGAGATTGTCCGTTCGCAGGCAGAGGCAGCTGATGCAACAAGTGATGGATGCACTGGATTGTGTGTCGTTATCGGAATCCATTGTGCAATTCTGTTGGGCCGTGGCATCGGGTGTGATCCCGCGGGCGACGCCGAGATGGTGGATGAGGAGAAGGATGGGGGGGATATGGGAGGATCTCCGACAGGTTGACGACGTGGCGGGGGGCTACTACAAGGAGAAGCTGCGCAGTGGAGTAGTCAATGACGCTCGTCGACTGTCTGCTGGAGGTTTCCCGCCTGTCCATCGCCGTCTTCCTCACCGTTCGTCGTTTCTGTCTGCTGCCAGGACCCCGCACAACGACGCACACATGGAACAACACAGCAAGGAGCAGGAGAAGAGTGGACAGCAGCACGAGCGGGAACTGCCGGAGGACGTCTGCCATGAATCCCAGCATGCGAGGCATGTACCAAACAAAGCTTGCATCAATGCGCCCGACAATAGCCCACAAATCACGCTAGGCAGATGCCTGCAATCGACCAACAGTGCTTCAACACTAGTCGAGTTCGGGGCGTGGACACAAAGGAGGCAAATCACCTCCAGCTCCAACGTCCCTCTTGTTCATCGGCCGCCCAATTTATCATTTGCAGCCTGGAATCCGGCCGGAGCTAGATGGCTACGCCTGCTAAGCCTGGGTTCGGCGTATGGGCCCGGTAAGCCTGATGGGGCCAAACCATTTTATATTCTCAGTGGTGTTCTGGTTTGTTCGACAAGTGAGTCTCTTGGATGCAAATTGTGTCTTGCCATCTCCGTCCCCCACCCCTCTAAGCTGGTCCCAACTGGCCTGGCTTTTGGTCCGGTTAACAGTGGAAAAAGCGTTAACATTCAGCGACCGGAGGTCGAAATCTGCGGTTTTGACACACTATGCCCAAATTGGGTTTCTGCAGTATAACGTGTTGATGTCATCCATTTCACCCCGGGTCAAAGGTGGCTGGTCCTGGTGTGGTCCCTCAAAGCCCTTCCATGTCATCAGATCCCACCAATTTTTCACAGTGTCAGAGTCTTCATTTGAAGTTGGGAAAATCCAGTTTGGTGAGTGCTCTGCTCTCTGAAGCCTCCTTCCTCCCAGCCAGCAACATTCCTTTTTGGTGGGTCATTTCAGCCGCCCACCAAATCGATGAAGTTTCCAGACTGGTGGTCTGAACGAAGTTTGTTTGTCCTTGACGCGGTTTGCCCACCTATAAATCGTCAGTTTCTTTAGACAATCTGGCGCATTTAGAAAGACGCAGTTATGTCGGAAGGTAAAAAGGGAAAGGGGGTGGCAGGAAAGGAAGAATGGCGATTGCGCCTTCTGCCATTACATAACAAGGATGATCCTCCCGCTACGACACAGGCAAAAAACACACCTCTACTACCCTCTGGTATGCAGCGCGGCCTGGAAAATTAAAAAAGGGTGAAGAGGAGGATTTTTTTAGCAGAGCCTTTGGTCAACAACCAATGGACATAGATGATCCTGATACAGAAATGCGAGGTAGCCTGCCGGATGGTTGGCATGGTCCGGAAGACCCGCAAGGGAGAGAGGGTGCAGACGTAAATGCAGATACCGAATTGAAAATGGATCGTGAATCGCCTCAAAGGGTAGTACCCGCACGACACAGACGACTTCTGGGACGACGTTTACACACACCTGGTCCCGGTGCTAATCAGAGGTCCCAACCTGAAACTGATGTTGGAACAGGGACCGCCGCCAGAGTCCACCTGGCAGCAGGTACTGCATAGGATCTGGAACATCGTGCAAAGGTTATTCACCCTACCCACCACAGAGGGCCCCGAACATCCTGCCCCGACCAACCCACACCCCCCCCGGAAGGGGTCCTGCTGATCCTGGCCGATGAAGCGGCCCTGGACAGATGGCAAGACCGGTGGAGCCCCTAGACCTCCTTCCCCCAAGATGTGCAGGAGGATGAACGCCTGTTAGCCGACTTATGCAGATCCCTCGCACTCTTCAACGCATACCCAAATCTAGACCCTACAGACACAAGCTTTTCATGCATCAGGTACAGCGACCCATCGAGACGATCAAAGTCCTGCATAGACTTTGTCCTGATGTCCAAAGACCTGCACGGGGCCCTTCGGCTAGCCGCCATCCTACCAAGGAACCCACACCCCGGCCATCACAAGATGTGCGAGATCATTCTCGACCGGGGACTGGGTACAAACTAAATACCTCACTACTGAAAGACATTTAGTTCCAGAGTCTTGTACAGGATGTGTGGCGATACCGACAAGACCAGAAACAACTTTTATGCCTATTACAGATGGCAAGGTCCCAGAATCCAAGGTAAGATTTCCAAATTAAGCATGAAAGGCACCATGGACACATACTTATTTGGCCGAGTCTCAGCACACGGGAAACACACTACCATTGAAGTCGTATACGACCCCGCCCAGGGTGAGAACGCGCTGGCAACCTCTGAAGTGCACTGCGTTCAAGTGGTCAACACCTTTTTTCTGGATTTGTTGACATTCAATGTAATGAACCCACGAGAGGAAGCCAAGAAGAAGGATATTGTGAAAGTGCTCAGACCCATGGAGAAATGTCTCTCCCGAATGAAAAAGGAAAACCTCGGCCCCGCTAACCAAAGAGGAGATCTAGACAACACTCCTCCAGATGGAGGAGGAAAAGACCCCGGGCATAAACGGCTTCCCCAAGGAACTCTGGAAGACCATGTGGCCTGCTCAGATCTAATGAGCTTCTATAAGGCTATGTGAGAAACATATGAGTTGGGGGAGCTAGTGGGACAAGGTGTACTATCTCTCCTTCACAAAAAAAGAGACAAGATGAACCAGAGGAACTACCGAACAACATCACCCTCCTCATGGTGGTGTATAGGATGTTGTCCAAAGCGCTGGCCAACCGTATGATTGAGGTGATGGAGAATATCATCCACCCTGCCCAAATCGGCTTCATTCGCAATGGAAACATACAAGAAAACATCCTGCTAATCAGCAAAATGATTAAACTATCCCGATAATCCAAACAAAACATAACCTTCATTTTTATCAATTTCCAGAAGCCATACGATCACGTAGACTGGGTCTTTCTAGATATGTGTTTGTGAAAATGAATTTTGGCCCCCGTTTTTGAAGATGGGTCAAACTCCCCCACAACAATGCCACCACTAGGATCCAAATGAACGCCTCCTTGGCCCCCGAGATCCAACTCCAATGTTCGACCAGGCAAGAGATTTGATCACCCCCTTCCTCTTCCTCATTATAACAGAAGCGTTATCGTCCTACCCGAGGAGCAACACAGACCTCTGGAAAATAAGGACCGCACAGATTCTGGAGGACAATGTGTGCTCCTTGTTCGCGGACGACCTTACCATCATGGCGGAGGCAAGCCCCCAAAATATGGAAGAGGTGAATCGACTAATCGAGTGCTTTTGCTGCCTGTACGACACGGCCGTGAACTGGGGGCACAAAACCCTAGGGTGGTGGCTACACCATCAAGGAGGGAGGCCCCATAACACCCCCCAAATTACATGTTTCCCTTTGGAGGCCCCGGTCCGGGTTTTCGGGGTTTCCATGATGGCACAAGGGAAACTGACCGCGGATGATGAGCGGGTACAATCCTTGACGGACTAAACTCACCTCATGGAATAATAAGCACACCTCCATTTTTTGTCACGCCCTGGTAATAAACAACTTTGTGCTGGCCTCCCTATAGTCTAAATCGGTGTTATGGCCCCTTAGTGAGGCAACATTGAAAATTCTGAAATGGCAAGTGGCAGTGAGGCAGCATTGAGAATTCTGAAATGGCAAGTGGACGCCTGCTTATGAAGACGTGACAGCGAGAGCACACACCATCAGCAGAGTCGCATGGGACTCAGTTATCCAATCCAAGGTGAAAAGGGGGCTAGGCATTATTGACCCCCATACCAAGGTACAAAGACTTATCCTGCAGTGGGTCAAGACCCTCATTGTCTCCACCCACATCTCCCCATGGAGCCCTCTGGCCCTAGTGTAACTTGCTAACCTGGGCCCAAAGGCCCTCTCGTGCGTCCACCTGCTAACCTGGCTAGAGGACAAATATTGGAGGATCCCCCACAAGCGAAGAAAGAAACAGGGATACCACAGAAGAACACAGCAACGACTCGAGGAGAGCGAGATGGTTAATGGAAGGCCCAGAATTCGGGGTTTTTCGCTGCATCACCACAAGCAGTGTTGTTGAAAAGTTTGCAAACAAACAATGGAGGATCATAATACAAACATCAAAAATCCAAACAGGCAAAGAAAAACTAAAACAATCAAAAGCACTATAAAACCCTATTCGAAGCATTTTTTTTTTTTTCCCAATAAATTACAATAATTGACGTTGTGCGAAAGATACACAATTTTTTTTTTTTTTTTTTTTTTTTTTTGTTAGATCATGAAAAGGATACGCTTCCATTGGTCACAGCTCAAACCAATCCATACCCACTGTACCCTGTCTCATGCTGCCTCCACCGAGGAAAATC
>BFEA01000274.1:257101-295658 GCA_003427395.1 Chara braunii
TGCAGTGATTTATTCTCAGGACCGGGGCCACTACGACAGTTATTCCAGGCGGCAGTTTGTTTTCAGGTCCGGAAACGTTGCGGCATTCTATATCACGTTCGGGACAGGTTATCATGGCATGATTGTACGGGTTCGGCATCCGCATGGCACAACAACCCGGTACTGGATTTCGGGTTTGGTCAGGTTCGGTGGCATCGCGGTGTTTCGTTTCAGGTTCGACGCCCTCACGACAATTTATTTCGGAACCTCTGCGGTGATTTATTTTCAGGTCCGGGATCATTGCGACGGTTTACTTCAGGTTCGGTACTATTACCACGCCGCTGCATCTTGYCGTGTTCGACATGTTTCAGGTACGGTATTGGTTCGGCATTGGCGTGGTACACGCCACAACATCATTTTCAGACTTGGTACTGGATCGGTATCGACACGGCGCGAGGCACGAGATCCCCGGATGGTTATATCAGGTTCGGCTTCGGTATGGTAAGAATTACAGCAAGCCTGACTGAGTGATCCGGGTTTGACATTGACAGGTACGGATTGCTGAGATATAACCTCGAGACAAGTTCTAGTTGGCTAGTTCAAGGTTCGAGATTGGTATGGTGACGCCGCAACTTGTTCCATGGGACACCGCAACGGGTTACCACTATTTTCGTGTGTGTACTAGCCTGGGACACTTACGCGCGCTGATCCAACGATCGGTCGGAGATTGCCTCATTTGCTCCGGTTCTATGGGACTTGGTACCGTCAAACTGCCGGTATACGGGTAGTGTGGCCAGCGGCAGATAGAAGTGTTAACCTTTAGACATATGYAGACTAAGGGGGGGGTGGCTGCAGAGCTGTTTTTTTTTTTGTGGGATTGGGCTCAGCTTGCCTGGCTCAAGGGACTACTTCTGCTACCCAAAGATCACTGGTACTGCAGGGTCTGAAGGGCCACGCGGTTTCGCAAGGTACCGTGCGGAAACTGGCAGTACAGGTGGATCCGCATGGGGGCCCCTGCCCTGACGCCGTGGCCACTACGGGCCTAAGTGCTTAGTCACTCAGATATCACTAACCCGCTAAAGCCCGTGGCAAGGAGGGGGATGTAGGGGACTATCTCGGCTCGGAACCATTGCGAAACTCGTCGGAGCTGTCTACGCCAGTGGGCYGGAGCTGGTGCCTGGGTACTGTGGACGACGAGCCTGTGAGACCGGTACCACTGTTTTCTTTTTCCTCCGTGGCGCGACGGACTATTTCCTGCACACTTGCATTCCGAGAAGGCCCTGGTCGGTCAGACCATGGGACTGAAGCGGATATAGGGGAGAACAGTGAAGGGAATGGGATTGCATGCCAGGTGTGCCCGACGTCAAGCAGTGGCAGAGTGGGAGACGAGCTCGAGGCGGAGACGCGTCGGCGCTCAGGCGGTTACTTGCGTGTGAGAGGGAGAGTGAGAGAAAAGGGGACTGCACAGCGGGGGCGAGAGACTGCGTGTGAGAGGGAGAGTGAGAGAGAAAGGGACTGCACAGCTGGTGGAAGTGACCAAGGCGACCGTTGTCACAGCAGGGGCGATGACCAAAGGGACAGCAGCGCACGGACTGTGACCGCAGGGAACGCAGCGCACGAGTCCGTGCTCGTTCATGGGGCGCTGGTGCTGACACGATGGTTACAGTAGATGATGATGACGTCAACAGTCTGACGCGCTGGTAATCGAGCATCGGCAGCTRCACGTAAGTTGGMAATAAGGAGCTATTGTATCTGCAACTCTTATCCACTCACCTGCCCCGCTATCCCACACTTGCAGGCTGGGCCCGTAGAGAGGGGAGGACAATGCGTTGGAGTTGGTGAAGCGGGGGCGTGCTTGAACACTRCTCATCTACTGTGTGTGAGTGCGTYTGAATGGTAGAGAGGGACTGTGTATGATAGAGTGGGACTGAGTATGAGAGAGAGGGTCTGTTCAGAGTGAGAGAGAGTGCATAGTGAGGGAGAGAGTGTGCAGTAACAGAGAGAGTGCAGAGTGTGAGAGAGAGTGCACAGTGAGGGAGAAAGTGTGCAGTGACAGAGAGAGTGCAGAGTGTGAAAGCGAGTGTGAGAGTGAGAGACTGTGCAGTGCGAGAAAGAGAGAATGTGTGGAGTGAGAGGAAGAGACTGTGTGTGTGCGCTGTGTGAGAGAGAGTTGTGTGCGCGTGAGAAAGAGAGAGGGTGTGTTGACGGGGGAAGAGCAGAGAGAGTCAATGTGAGAAAGTGAGAGGGTGAAGGAGAGTGATTGAGATATTTTTATTTATTTATTTATGTATTTGTAATTATTCCATGAACCTCGGAAGAATCAGCGGGAAGAGAAGGTATTTGCCTCGTCATCTAATTAGTGACGCGGATGATTGGATTAACGGGATTCCCGCTGTCCCTATTTACGGTCTTGCGGAAACACACCCAAGAGGACGGGCTCGGGAGAACCGCTGCAGGCGGGGACAGCTTGCTGTAGTGACCCCTCTGTCCAGACAATCCCGCTGCCTGCGGGGAAGGTGCTCAACAATGATTTACCAATCTGCCAATTCCGCTGTTAGCGGGTATGCTCATCAATGTGACCAATCAAGTTGATCCCGCAGCCAGCGGGAACGGTGCTCAACAGTGATTTACCTATCTGCCATCCCCGCTGCTAGCGGAGATGCTCATCAGAGCGGCCAAACCAGTTGATCCCGCAGCCTGCGGGGAAGTTCCTCAACAGTGATTTACCAATCTGCAAATTCCGCTGTTAGCGGGGGTGCTCATTAATGCGACCAATCAAGCTGAACCCGCAGCCTGCGGGGACGGTGCTCAACAGTGATTCACCAATCTGCCAATTCCGCTGTTAGCGGGGATGCTCATCAATGTGACCAATCAAGTTGATCCCGCAGCCAGCGGGAACGGTGCTCAATAGTGATTTACCTATCTGCCAACCCTGCTGCTAACGGAGATGCTCATCAGTGCGGCCAAACCAGTTGATCTCGCAGCCTGCGGGGAAGGTGCTCAACAGTGATTTACCAATCTGCCAATTCCGCTGTTAGCGGGGGTGCTCATCAATGCGACCAATCAAGCTGAACCCGCAGCCTGCGGGGACGGTGCTCAACAGTGATTTACCAATCTGCCAATTCCGGAGTTAGCGGGGATGCTCATCAGTGTGGCCAATCAAGTTGATCCCGCAGCCAGCGGGAACGGTGCTCAACAGTGATTTACCTATCTGCCAACCCCGCTGCTGGCGGAGATGCTCATCAGTGCGGCCAAACCAGTTGATCCCGCAGCCAGCGGGAACGGAACTCTTCAATACAAACAATCAGTTGGTCCTGCAGCTAGCGGGAACTGTGCTCCCAAAAGAATCACGGGACTGGCGATCCCGCTGCTGACTGGCAAATTGTCACACTTTTGGTGATTTGGCAAACATTCCCTCTGCTGGCGGGTTAATTATGCTACCTTTGCTGACTGGGCAATAGACCCTTCCCGCTGCTGGGGGGGCAGTTGTTTCACGCTAGCTGATTTGCAAATCGAGCCCTCCCGCGTCTCGTGGGGCCCAGTTATCTACTTCCGCTGATCGGGGAATCGAACATACCTCTGCTGAAGGGACAAGTTACTTTACTCTACCGGGCGCCATCGAGCCTTTCCNGATCCCCGGATGGTTATATCAGGTTCGGCTTCGGTATGGTAAGAATTACAGCAAGCCTGACTGAGTGATCCGGGTTTGACATTGACAGGTACGGATTGCTGAGATATAACGTCGAGACAAGTTYTAGTTGGCTASTTCAAGGTTCGRGATTGGTATG
The DNA here is from genome assembly GCA_003427395.1 of Chara braunii. Classification (NCBI taxonomy): domain Eukaryota; kingdom Viridiplantae; phylum Streptophyta; class Charophyceae; order Charales; family Characeae; genus Chara; species Chara braunii. The sequence goes on from BFEA01000274.1 coordinate 260,869, forward strand.
GTGACGCCGCAACTTGTTCCATGGGACACCGCAACGGGGTACCACTATTTTCGTGTGTGTACTAGCCTGGGACACTTACGCGCGCTGATCCAACGATCGGTCGGAGATTGCCACATTTGCTCCGGTTCTATGGGACTTGGTACCGTCAAACTGCCGGTATACGGGTAGTGTGGTCAGCGGCAGATAGAAGTGTTAACCTTTAGACGTATGCAGACTAAGGGGGGGGTGGCTGCAAAGCTGTTTTTTTTTTGGTGGGATTGGGCTCAGCTTGCCTGGCTCAAGGGACTACTTCTGCTACCCAAAGATCACTGGTACTGCAGGGTCTGAAGGGCCACGCGGTTTCGCAAGGTACCGTGCGGAAACTGGCAGTACAGGTGGATCCGCATGGGGGCCCCTGCCCCGACGCCGTGGCCACTACGGGCCTAAGTGCTTAGTCACTCAGATATCACTAACCCGCTAAAGCCCGTGGCAAGGAGGGGGATGTAGGGGACTATCTCGGCTCGGAACCATTGCGAAACTCGTCGGAGCTGTCTACGCCAGTGGGCTGGAGCTGGTGCCTGGGTACTGTGGACGACGAGCCTGTGAGACCGGTACCACTGTTTTCTTTTTCCTCCGTGGCGCGACGGACTATTTCCTGCACACTTGCACTCCGAGAAGACCCTGGTCGGTCAGACCATGGGACTGAAGCGGATATAGGGGAGAACAGTGAGGGGAATGGGATTGCATGCCAGGTGTGCCCGGCGTCAAGCAGTGGCAGAGTGGGAGACGAGCTCGAGGCGGAGACGCGTCGACGCTCAGGCGGTTACTTGCGTGTGAGAGGGAGAGTGAGAGAGAAGGGGACTGCACAGCGGGAGCGAGAGACTGCGTGTGAGAGGGAGAGTGAGAGAGAAGGGGACTGCACAGCGGGGGCGAGATACTGCATGTGAGAGGGAGAGTGAGAGAGAAGGGGACTGCACAGCTGGTGGAAGTGACCAAGGCAACCTTTGTCACAGCAGGGGCGATGACCAAAGGGACAGCAGCGCACGGACTGTGACCGCAGGGAACGCAGCGCACGAGTCCGTGCTCGTTCATGGGGCGCTGGTGCTGACACGATGGTTACAGTAGATGATGATGACGTCAACAGTCTGACGCGCTGGTAATCGAGCATCGGCAGCTRCACGTAAGTTGGMAATAAGGAGCTATTGTATCTGCAACTCTTATCCACTCACCTGCCCCGCTATCCCACACTTGCAGGCTGGGCCCGTAGAGAGGGGAGGACARTGCGTTGGARWTGGTGAAGCGGGGGCGTGCTTGAACACTRCTCATCTACTGTGTGTGAGTGCGTYTGAATGGTAGAGAGGGACTGTGTATGATAGAGTGGGACTGAGTATGAGAGAGAGGGTCTGTTCAGAGTGAGAGAGAGTGCATAGTGAGGGAGAGAGTGTGCAGTAACAGAGAGAGTGCAGAGTGTGAGAGAGAGTGCACAGTGAGGGAGAAAGTGTGCAGTGACAGAGAAAGTGCAAAGTGTGAAAGCGAGTGTGAGAGTGAGAGACTGTGCAGTGCAAGAAAAAGAGACTGTGCGGAGTGACAGAAAGAGACTGTGTGTGTGCGCTGTGTGAGAGAGAGTTGTGTGCTAACGGAGATGCTCATCAGTGCGGCCAAACCAGTTGATCCCGCAGCCTGCGGGGAAGGTGCTCAACAGTGATTTACCAATCTGCCAATTCCGCTGTTAGCGGGGGTGCTCATTAATGTGACCAATCAAGCTGAACCCGCAGCCTGCGGGGACGGTGCTCAACAGTGATTTACCAATCTGCCAATTCCGCTGTTAGCGGGGATGCTCATCAATGTGACCAATCAAGTTGATCCCGCAGCCTGCGGGGACGTTGCTCAACAGTGATTTACCAATCTGCCAATTCCGGAGTTAGCGGGGATGCTCATCAGTGTGGCCAATCAAGTTGATCCCGCAGCCAGTGGGAACGGTGCTCAACAGTGATTTACCTATCTGCCAACCCCGCTGCTGGCGGAGATGCTCATCAGTGCGGCCAAACCAGTTGATCCCGCAGCCAACGGGAACGGAACTCTTCAATACAAACAATCAGTTGGTCCCGCAGCTAGCGGGAACTTTGCTCCCCAAGGAATCACGGGACTGGCGATCCCGCTGCTGACTGACCAATTGTCACACTTTTGGTGATTTGGCAAACATTCCGCCTGCTGGCGGGTTAATTATGCTACCTTTGCTGACTGGGCAATAGACCCTTCCCACTGCTGGGGGGGCAGTTGTTTCATGCTAGCTGATCTGCAAATCGAGCCCTCCCGCGTCTCGTGGGGCCCAGTTATCTACTTCTGCTGATCGGGGAATCGAACATACCTCTGCTGAAGGGACAAGTTACTTTACTCTATCGGGCGCCATCGAGTCTTTCCACTGTCATTTCTACTATTGCGATCTTGATCGGACAGAAGAAGAGGTAAGGGGTAAGGACTTGGGGATAAGCGTGGGTCAGTACCTGCATAACACTCGCTCAATCAAAGAGAGCGGGCTGGCGCGCTTGAGTGCGCCCTTTTACCTTTTTTTTCACTGTTGTAATTTCTATCTCARTCAACTGTCTGTGGAGAATGGCGGGTTGAGCCTGTCCACAGCGGGAGGAAGAAACCGAGCTAACGAAGGAGGCGAGAGAGTGTACCTAGGGAAACGGAGGGAATGAGTGCAGGCGGTGTATTTCATCAGGGGGGAATAGACCAATGGTGCAGGGAAAGATGAGAGAGAGAGAACAGCGACAGAGATAGAGAGAGAATAACGAGAGAGAGAGAACAGAGAGAGAGAGAGAGAAAGAGAACGGGGGGGGGCACATCCAAGGTTGACTCGGGAAACTCGCTGCTGCGTCGGTAGCTGATTTGCCAGTTGACTGTCGAAACTCACTGTTGCGTGAGCTCACTGAACTGTTGATTAGCTGTTGAACCAATTGGTTGTTGAAACTTACGGTTGTATGTGCTTGTGGTATTACCAGTTGTCCGTTGAACCCCCTTGCTTTGTGAAGTTGCTAAATTGCACAAAGAAAGAAAAAGAAAATTGGAAGCGTGACAGGGCGCCGCAAGTTTCGATTCCTGCTGGTCGCCGAGGACCTCGGAAGCGGGCGCGGCGGGTGACAGACGCCGTTCCCCTTGGCTTCGGCGAACGGTAGGCGTCCCTCCCCGGGTTTCCTCACAACTTTGGCGGCGTTGCCAGGGAGGGGAGCAGCACCCCCAAGGTCGCGGCCTTCCCCAACCAACGGGGGTGCACGGGCTGATTAATCAAACACTAATTAGCTTGTTTTCTTGATTAGTTTTATTTTTTATAATCATTTTATTTAGTTTTTTTTGAAATATCTCCCGATCCGCGAGCTTTCGCGCGAGCCGCGCCCGGAGCAAAGTTCGCCCTCTCGTCGAGGCGAACGTTTTGAGACATTTTTTGAAAAATTCTAACGGCTAGAAAAAAAATATGGAATTTTTTGTATTTTTTTAATTACAAATCCCAAAAATCATGAGTTAAAATTTCTAATTGGTTTTTCCTCGATATCTCCTGATCCACGCGCTTTCGTGCGAGGCGCACTGGGAGCAAAGTTCGTCCTCTCGTCGAGGCGAACGTTTTGAGATATTTTTTGAGAAATTCGAACGGCTAAAAAGCGAGATATGGAATTTTTTGTATTTTTTGATTAAAAATGCCAAAAATTTTGATTTTTTGTTTTATTGAAATGGTCGGGAAAATAAGCGAAATTAGGGGTACCCCGCTGGGACCAAAGTGGGTCCCTGTATTTTTCCCGACATTTTGACACCGTAGTCGGGGAAAACGGACTTCGTTTGGACAAACGGCGAGCTCCAACAGATAGAAAAGGGGGAAGAAAATCAACGGGAAATTGAATTTCTTTGTAATTTTGTTTAAATTAAAAGAAAAAAGAATTTAAAAATGTAATCCAATAAGTTTTTCTTCTAAAACTAGTGAAAGCTAACAAAAATTTTCTCGCGTCGAGCGGGGCTTTGCGGTGTTCGTGCGGTTGCGCGCAAAACCCAAAACCCTAATTAGGGGAAACCNTAAGCGTGGGTCAGTACCTGCATGACACTCGCTCAGTCAAAGAGAGCGGGCTGGCGCGCTTGAGTGCGCCCTTTTACCTTTTTTTCACTGTTGTAATTTCTATCTCAGTCAACTGTCTGTGGAGAATGGCGGGTTGAGCCTGTCCACAGCGGGAGGAAGAAACCGAGCTAACGAAGGAGGCGAGAGAGTGTACCTAGGGAAACGGAGGGAATGAGTGCAGGCGGTGTATTTCATCAGGGGGGAATAGACCAATGGTGCAGGGAAAGATGAGAGAGAGAGAACAGCGACAAAGATAGAGAGAGAACAACGAGAGAGAGAGAACAAAGAGAGAGAGAGAAAGAGAACGGGGGGGGGCACATCCAAGGTTGACTCGGGAAACTCGCTGCTGCGTCCGTAGCTGATTTGCCAGTTGACTGTCGAAACTCACTGTTGCGTGAGCTCACTGAACTGTTGATTAGCTGTTGAACCAATTGGCTGTTGAAACTTACGGTTGTATGAGCTTGTGGTATTACCAGTTGTCCGTTGAACCCCCTTGCTTTGTGAAGTTGCTAAATTGCACAAAGAAAGAAAAAGAAAATTGGAAGTGTGACAGGGCGCCGCAAGTTTCGATTCCTGCTGGTCGCCGAGGACCTCGGAAGCGGGCGCGGCGGGTGACAGACGCCGTTGCCCTTGGCTTCGGCGAACGGTAGGCGCCCCTCCCCGGGTTTCCTCACAACGCGCCAAGTTCGGAAAGGCAATAAAAACACGGCACGGCTTTTGAAACAGGTGGGTCAGGATTTTTGCAGGCATGGGGTTGTGGTGTCACTGGTTTGCAGACTGCAGCTCACACCATGACAGACCTGCCCACATGAGTTCTTTTTTGCCTTTTGAAACTCAAAACCTGACGCGGCCGCACTTGTTTCTTAAATAAATCCTTGAGTTGGACAACCCCACTTCCCCTCTGGATCTTATGCATGTGTATGCTCTCTTATTCGGGGGCAGGGTTCTATAGGAATCTTCTAACTGCTGGCTGAATAGTCAGGACTTGCTCCATTTTTCCGATGTCGCAATGCTATTCATGTAGTCAGTATCAGGGATGCTGGACCCACTTTCCAGCAGGTGCTGCTCCCCACCAATAGACAGGAGCCATCCCCCATGCGGCTAGTGGTGCCTGCTCATATCAGCACCCCTAGCACACCTGGTGGATGTTAAGAAAAACAACAAAAAAAGGAATCCTCTAGCTGCAGCTCGGCGAGGAGTAGGTAAAACATCAGAACGTCCATGCCCAATGGCAGGAAAGATTGCCCTTCTGTGCCCTGTTGGGTGGAGCTTCTTCTGTCCATGACCGGCTCCTGGGCCGGGTTGAAGTCTCCAGCTATGATGAGGGAGAAATCGGTGGGCAGGACTCCTTACGGCAATTCCCACATTCCAATCTATGGTCAAACCTGTACCCATCACCAGGTGACCTGGTTCAGTGATGGTGTGGTTGCAATAAGGGAGAGAGCGATGTTCAATTATGATATTCACGAAAAAATAGAAGTCAAAAATCAATCATGTTATATCCAGCTTTTCTGGTGTTCTGTAATTCTTGGCGGCATTTGGCTTTCTTCCTCAGTCGGGATAGGATTTCGGAGATGGTCGAATCCGGGCTGCTATCTACATAGTTGCTTTGTTTTGTGCCCCTGGTATGCTGATGCCAGAACGACACTGGCTGGAGCTGGGGCGTTGCCCTGTAACCTGCAAATGGTAGGAGTGTGAGGCCTTGTCGAGAGATCTGGGGATTAGTCGAGGGAGGAAGACAATCCAGTGGCGAACTGGGGGGTGCTGCCATGAAAACCTATGGGTCCAGGATCAGTCTAGGTGGTGAGAACAGGATAGCTATGGTTGATGTTGGCTAGGATGGCATTGTCTCTGCGATGTAATGTCCTGGTTCAGGGAGGGCTAGGGGTTGTTCTAGGATTAGAAGGCCAGATTTGCTGATATAGCATAATCTTCTAGATTTTTTTTACATACTAATCGTCATCATCATTAGCATCATCAGAAAAAAAAAAAAAAAAGGAATCCATATCTACTGACGCCAATCATTATCATCACCACCCTCATCAGATATGTCATCTGTTGGGGACTCAACTAGATCAAATCCTTTATTTTTCGGTATTATTATCAATTTTGCTGATTGTCTGATTGAGTTGTGAATGTGCACTTGCCTAGGTTGAGTTGATGCCAGAACGACGCTGACCGGTGTTGGGGCATCGCCCTGTAACCTAAACTACTCGGAGCTTGAGGTCTTGTAGAGAGATATGGGGATTGCTGAGGGAGGAAGGCAGTCCACTAATTTGACCGACGGTAACAATCCTGCCGACGGTGGTCGGAGCTGGGGCGGGTAGCGCTGCCCTGTAACTTAGCTAAATAGAGGGTGTGAGACTGGGTAGAGGTGGATTGATACACATCACAACATCAGATGAAAATTGCTGGAATTGGTAGAAATACCTGGAATTAGGATAGGGTCCCATGTTGTAGTTCTGAGTAGAGAACATTCTGACTAGCCTTCCTGATCACTCTTCCTTATTGGCTAGTCCTTAGAGTGTGATTGCTCAGATTATGATTCTGATTAGCAGAAAATCATCAGTTTTAGCATCATCATCATCATCCTCATCATCATATGTTGGTTACTCCGGGTAGACTGTGAGGACCCCGGCCTCAATGTTCTCAAATATGAATACAAGCCTTGGGCACTGGGCCCTTAAAAAAAAAAAAAAAAAAAAAAAAACTCCAAGAAAAGGCCAAGAGAAAGAAGAGATGTTCTTGACAGACTCGTCATCGTGCTGGGACAAGGGGATGAAAAGCTAACTCGGTCCCCGAAACCGAAACAGGGAAGAGAGAGGTTACATGGCTACCTGGACGAGCAAGCCCAAGCATTGAGGATTCAAGCCAAAATACAGAAATAAGAAGAGTGGTCGCTACGTACCTCTGGAAGAACGACCGCGAGGACCGTAGATGCATTAAACCACCAGTACCTACCGGCTGTTGCGGCCGTTAACGCGGTAGTCGAATCGGTCTGCGGTCGGGTCCATATTCATTCGACCTTGGGGGGGGGGGGGGAGGGAGGAGGGCACGAAAAATTCCTACCGGTTGTTGCGGCCGTTAACATGGTAGCCGAATCGGTCTGCCGGTCGGGTCCATATTCATTCGACCCGGGGGGGTACGAAAAATGTGGTAGGTACTGGTGGTTTAAATGGAGAGTCTGGGAACATCTAGCCCAGCCAAAAATATATGGAGGCCTGGCAATCCTGGAACCAAAAGATCAATTAGATGCATTGAACTTAAACCACCAGTACTTCCTAGAGTCCTGCCCGTTAACGCGCCACGATTTTAGGAAACGTACGGGCTACTACAGGAGCACCCAAGTTCATCCGACTAGAAACGTTTCTACTCCTTTTTTCTCCGTGGCTGATAGCTTGGCCAAGTACCGGTGGTTTAAGAGAAACTGATCTGCCTTCTAATGAAAAACATCGACCTGCCTCTTGATGGGAAATGACATTCCGTGGGTCCCTGATGTACTGACCCAAATAGCTTGCTTGGCGCCCAGGCCCTCCCCAGGAAAAGTGGTCTGTCCCGTCCAATTGATCACCCACAGGCCATCAGAAAGTAGTGACCCAAGGAGCCGAGCTAGGGTGGACCTGGCAAAAGACCCCTTGTGGGCCGAGATTATATGGCTCGGGAGGCGTCTGGCACCCCACCAGTTGGCTTCCCCCGCTGAGATCGCATGAGCTGCAAAGTAGAGTAGAGTAGATAGCCAGGCAATAACCGATGAAGAAGGGAGCCTGTGTCACCTACAAGAACTCCCATCGGCTGACCTGGGTAGAATAAGCAATTTACGGCAATGGGGATCTTTGGGATTCTGGGAGGGTAGGTGGAAAAAAAAAAGAACACATGAAAAAACAGCCCAAGAGTGTGAAAGGGAGGGACACAAAGCTTATACAACTTCTTGGAACTTTGTCAGGTTCTCAAATCTGCAGCTCCTCTGTTTTTAGTTTCCAATTGCGGTTCAGGCAATGTATACAACCCAGCTTTCTGGGCAGGTAGGGTGCCCGAAGTGCAATTACAGTCTGTATCTTGCCCCATAGTGCAATTATAACTCGTTTTTGTGACTCTACTGAAGTTACCCCTTTTTTTTTTAAGCTCTCCCATTTATGAGGAGATAGCAGGGGACAGCCATTTCATTGGGATCTGAGTTGATGATCTTGTTTACTGACAGTTCCATGTGTATACCATTCATCACTGTCCATTAATTGTGAGGGGTAAGTATGCTTGCCGGGGTCCCATTTGTAGGCTGGGTAGTAGTGGTGGGCAGGTAGTGAAAGGTGAAATTGAGAGAAGAATATAGCTTAGGTTTGGGGGGAAAAAAGAAAAAGAATGGTATACACATGGAACTAGTGGTAAACAGGCCATCACTTCAGGGGCAAGGTCCCACTGGCACAGATTAAGAGATAATTGCTGTAGATAACGGAGATTGACGACCTATATCTCTTTATCCATGCAAGTGGGACCTGGCCCCAGATCCCAACAGAATTTGCTGTCTCCTCATAAATAGGTGAACTAACAAAGAAAGAAAAAGAAAAAGAAACTGTACATGTGGAAAACAGTCACAAACAACCCGGGTTGTTTGTGAGGAATTCCCAGCCTCATTTTGGTCTTTTATGGAAATACTTGCTTTCCTCCCCCCCTCCTCCCAAAAAAAAAGTCACATCTTCATATGTTGAACAGAAGACAAGAAAAGACAAGGAAACGTACAAATTGGCTTCAAGAAAGGGTTCAATAGTGACAGCAAATGTATACAGCCAATCTAAGAAAAACTGACAACAGATGAACGAACATGCGGGTGATGAAATGGCAATAAATAATGAGAGTAGCAGTTAATGGGCCAGTCAATCATTGAAAAGATCAGATGTCCCTACGCTACTCGCCATCTGCCAAGTTTGGAGGGTTGGTGCATGGGTCCACTTACTCGACAAACTTGATGGTAAGAACAACTACCAGAGAATTGACAATGTAGAATTGTCCATGTCGAGGGGGAAGGTCCCACTACAGTCCCTCTACCTTCTTTCCCCCGAATACAGCGTACGGTCATTATTGCTGTATTTGGGGTATCTTTCAGTCTAAAATACAGCTAAACTGAGCGTATGTTGTATTCGGGGGAAGAAGGTAGCAACGAGGATTGGATTAATCTCCTGAATCTGGGCGTGTTTTAAGCAGAGATGCAGAAAAGTAGTTCTATCTTGATTTTCGGCACCTTTCCACGAACACGTCCAGATTCAGGCATTCAATCCAAGCCTCTTTGCTAGTGGGACCTCGCCCAGGCCGCCAAAGCATTTGGCGAGGTTCCCAGCCTGTGACGGCAGTTTCGTAGAGGGGCGCTCTTGCAACCCCTCCACAATCGGAATGGACTTTTTGCTGAGGGCGCCTAGGTGGCAGCTGACGTGGAGGAGGACTCCGTTGTCACCTTGTGGAATCCAAATTTTGAATGCCAAGTATATGGAGCCATGCGCGTGAGATTCCCTAAAATTGATGTTTTTCTGGCTCTGCAGAGTCTGCACAACTGGCCACCATTTGTGGCAGATGGCAAGTAGTGGAACCAGGACCAGAGCAAAGATGACAGTAACAAATTCTCAAAATGTTGTCGATGACATGGCAACAACAATGGGAACAAATGACAACCATCCACGCCAAACAATCATTGATAGCATTAGATCAATGATGAGAGTATGGATGAAGGTCCTAAACAAAGCAAGGATGGAAAGAACAAGGGATTTTCTTGGTTTGGTTTGCAGACTTCACAGTTGTTTTCTTTTTCTGGGTTCTGCAACTCCCAATATGGGCTTGGCTGGTGATGCCTCGTTCATAGTTGGGAGACGCCTATACATATCTAAGGGACGCCGGGCCCGTTTCCCGGCTTGTATAATAATAAAGGTGTTAAACAAACAAACAAACAAAAAGAAATAAGTTCAAATAGCTGCGCGGGTGACCGCTGCACAGTTCCGAATTCACAGGAATAACAGGGCACTGCGGTTCTGGGCCGAGGGAAGTTAGAAACTGTAAAAACAGAACTGTTACAGCTTTGTGCACTTCTAGCTGTTGGAAGTTCGCACTCGTGTTTTGTTTTTTTTTCCTACGCCTGCGACTTTTTTTTTTTTTTCGTGCCTGCGGCATTTTATTTTTTTTTTCTTCGCGCCTGCTTATGCCACGGCCGAGCTATCTAGGCCACACCCGTGGCTGGGCCATGGCCGAGATGTCTTGGCCACGCCCATGGCTGGGCCACGACCGAGATGTCTAGGCCACGCCCGTGGCTGGGCCATGGCTGAGATGTCTAGGTCACACCCGTGGCTGGGCCACTGCCGAGATGCCTAGGCCACACCCCTGGGGAAACGAGCCAAAAACAGGAGGGCCTGCTACCGGTAACTGCTCCCAGGCCAGGCCACGGGAAAAAGAGCGGTAGCACTACCGCCACCTCCCGTTTTTTTGGCCAATTATTGAACCGGTAGGCCGTTGAACGCAAACTGAGAAAAGTGCCTGCTTCACTTTCGTCCTTGAGGAGAAAATATAAAGTCCAGCAAAAGAGTTCTTCTCAGGCTGAAACTCAAACAGCAAAAGAGGGTTTCAGCCTTCAGGCTGCAACAAAGTTCAGAACAGCAAAGAAGTTCACTTTTTGAACTGGGCAGGTGGTTTCATTTCAAACAGACCATGAACGTGGTCAAATGCATCGAACCATTAGCCGGTCCTGGAGGATGGAACGGCCGGTCCAGTTGCCAAGAGAACTGGACCAGTACCACAACGGTATCATAGCCTCGGGAGTTCCTCGTGCTCACCTTCCTCGTTGTCTCCTATGCCCTGCTCACCTTCCTACAGATGTGTGTTATGATTCTGGTTGTTTGTTGTCTGAGACCAACACTCACACACATAGACTTCCAGGTATGCCCATACATACACAGAAGGAAGGGGAGAGGATAGGAGTATCACACCGCACAGGGAGAGATAAACACAGCGGAAGACTTGACCATGCGATGTGACAGGGTACACTGAAAGTGCAATTCACTCCACTCAATCCTCACAACCAGTCATAAAGAAAAGCCGAGCAGATCACATCCAGGACACAATGAAACGATGATAGTCCAAACCCAGTTACACACTGTTTATTAAACTCAGAGTCTCGAATTGTCAGGATAACTTCAATACTACAGTGCGCTGCTCAGAAATGAGCAGCGCTTCACTCCCTAACCCTGATTAGCACCCGTAACACCCCTGAGCCCCTAAAACATCAAGCGCCACCCAAAGACAGCCTCCTGAGGGAAGCGCCACCCTGAAACAGGCCTCTGAGGCCAAACGCCACTCAGAGGATGAAGAAGAAGACCAGCGCCACAGTATCTGATGATGACGAAGTGTCGGAAGACTTCCTGGGTGGAAGTCTGCAGCAGCGCCACCAAACCCTGACAAGATGACCTCTGAGGACGAAGCTGCAGCTATGGCTGCAGCGTCACCACCCTGGAACCCCACTCCGGAGGAGGGTCCAGCAGGGCACCAACCTCTCTCACCTCCAGCAGACCTCAATAGCCCAGACCTCTGTCAGCCCCTGCGTGCTGGCAGAGTACAGCGCAGGTCCCAGCTATGGCCGGCGCTCCTAAGGTCTGGCTATGTCTGTCTCCTTCCACGCTGAGCCGTCACCACTTCCGGTTCACGCGTAGCGCAGCAGCGATGTACTCGGTACCAACTGCCAAATCCCTAAACCGATGTGCCCATTCTATCTATAGACTAACCTAGCCTAGATTCGACCTAGACCGGACTGACTGACCGACCGGTACCGTTTCTGTTTCGGCCTCTCGGCCTCTACCGGACCCGGCTATAGGCTATAGGACCGTCTATCAGAATAGGCCCTTAGGGCCTATCTGTCCTAGGGGTAACCCAGGCCTGCTATTCGCAGTTAGGGTAGCGGTAGGGAGTTCTGTTAGTACTGGGCCTGCATTTTCCCCGAATTTGCAGATATGTCCCTCACGAATTTCCCTCACAGGTAGGTCTCTCGGTTAGCCCTCAGCCAAACAAAATTACGAATGTATCCTACCTATAGTACAGCCTCGACAGAGAGACGCTACAGGCAACCAGAAAACAGCAAGTCATTGCATGTGTGAATGCCCCTGATGTGCCTGATGGCGACGCAAACAAACACTGCTGCTTTTTCTTCTTCTTCTTCCTCCTTCCTCCTTCGGGCAGCCCAGCATCTCCAAAGACTTGACTGGCTCATTGGGTGTAGCAGCGATCCTCCCTTTTAGCCCGTCCCAGTCCTTCGATCACAAGGTGACGGCTGTGGGTTTTACCCTCAGCCCAAATTTTCCCAGGCGGACCAGTTTTATAAACTCCCGGGCAGATGCTAGGGGTGCTGGTAAGAGCAGGCACCCCTAGCATTCTCGGGAGGCTCCATCTATTGGTGGGGAGCAGCACCTGCTGGAAACCGGGTGCAGCGTCCCTGAACATTGTCATTATTCTTGGTATACAGAAATATAGTTGCTCTCCTGCAGGACTGCCAATTGTAGATAATGACCTACCCAGAGCCTACTGCAGCAAGTTTATAGCTCTATATTTACTCCAATGCAGGACTGCCTATTGAAGCTCATTGAAGTACGCAATCGTATGGAATGAATAGCATGTGAATCCGTCCCCTGCTGAGCAGGACCAGGGGGTAGACCCTTGGGAGGACTGCCGCTCGTAGAGGCCCAGGGGGCACCCTGAGGAGGATTGCCGCTGGTAGAGGCCGGGGGGCCACCGGGCCCCAGCATTACAGTCCTCCTCTCCCCCCCCTATTACCATGAGAGTGGAGTAGTGCTAGAGTGATGCTTCTGTTCCATTACTTCCCGAATGAGACGTTGATGGCACTCATACCAGTTTTTCCACCAGGGCTTGGGGGGGGGAATGGGTCTGGCGGGCAATCATCGTCCACAGGAGGCAGAGATGGTAAGAGACGATCGCCTGCATTTTCACGAATGGACAGCAATAGACTCCAGGGAACCGTTGAGACCAACCCAACAGTTTTTATAAACTCAATACATCACTGTTAAAACTTCCGTCCTTCCAACAATTTGTGAAGGAGTATTGAGAATATTCTTTTTCTTTTTTCTTAAAAAACAAACAAACAAACAAAACAAAACCAGTCCATCGCCACTAATCTGCATCCAGGAAATCGGAATTCCAATCGATGGTCAAATGGTTTAACCAAGGAGTGGCGCAATTGAGGGAAAGGGTTTTAAAAAATTGGAAAAAAAGAGCAAGTGAAAGAACGGATGTGCTTGAAGGCCTCCTACACAACTTAGAGCAGTGGGACGGGAAGTTAAACGACCCCCCATTGGACAATCTTGCCTTCTCCCGACTTCAGCAAGCAAGAGACAGATTGCAAGAGTATTTGGATGAGCAAGCTGAAGCATGGAGAATACAAGCTAAAATCAAACGCATACGTTTGGAGGGCACGATGGCCAAAACCTTTTTCGCGAAGGCTAAGGCCATTGAGGCAGACAACCATCAAATCCCTGAGACATCCTCTGGATGTCAATCAGACGGTGGCCATAAGCCCATACACGGTAGTGAACTATGTGCCAAGTACTACCAGGACCACTTCACTTCCAGGACAGTCCAACGAAGAGTGGACGAAGTGAAAGAGCTCAGGCAACAACTACTACTCAACTTAGACTCTATCCCGAACCATGAACAGAGGTAAGCATTTTGACGCCCCGTTATCCCAAGATGAAATCTATGTGGCTCATGAAAAGACACCGGGAGTTCGGGACTAGACTCTTTCCAAAGGAGTTCTGGCTAACCAATTGGGAAGTTCTAGGACAAAACCTCATGGAATACATCAATGCGGTCTTAGCAGAAGGTACATTCGGGGGTCTGCTGAACCAGGGAGTCACCACCCTGCTGTATAAGAAAGGGGCAAAAGATGAAATCATAAATTATAGGCCCATCACCTTACTCCTGATACCATACAAAATGGTGGCAAAAGCGGTCACCAATAGAATGCTCCCCCACATGACTCACCTCATTCACGCAAACCAGTCTGGGTTCATCTCTAAAAGAAACATACATGACCACATTTTAATGGTTAATGAGACGATAAGTATGCCAAACAGAGAGGGAAAGAGGCAGTTGTTCTCTTTATCGACTTTGAAAAGGCATACGATCATGTGGATTGGGCATTCTTGGACCAATGTTTGCAAAAGAGGGAATTTGGGCCAAACTTTTGCACATGGGTGGGCACACGTCATAGCACGACCACAACTAACATAATGGTTAACGGCCACTTATCTAACCCATTTGCTTTACAATGGTCCGTTCACCAGGGGGATTCCATTACGCCTTTGCTATTCCTCAGTGTCATGGAGGCCCTCGCAGCGGCCATCAGGGCTAACCCGAATATACAAAAGATTGCGGTCCCAAATGTTCCCCCCCACCTTATACCCAAAACATCGTTGTTTGCTGACAACTTGACGGTCCTCATACACGCTAACCAACCTTCGCTACAGGCCCTGGTAGCAACAATAGACACCTTTGTCATAGCCTCTGGTATGGTTGTCAACTGGGGATCCAAAACGAAGGGTTGGTGGCTGCACCTACAAGAGCAAGCACCGCCACCTGACCTGGTCATAGCTTGGCAGCAACGAAAGGAAGCAACCCAGGTGTTTGGGGTCCCCCTCTCGGCAATGGGCCCCGCACCAGACCATGGGGCTCCATTGGTGGGTGATGCTCTAGATAGGCTGACAAGGTGGAAGGGCCTTCCCACGTCAATGGTTGGCCGAGCACTCGCAATCAACGCGACAATCTTTTCAGCAATATGGTATAAAGCGGCCTATTGGCCTATCCACCCAACACAACTGAAAACTCTAAAAAAAGCAGCAGCTTATATTTGGAAAAACGACCATGAAGACCGCTCATTCATCTCACGGGTGGCATGTGACTACATTGCCCAGCCTAGAGCTCAGGCGGGGTTGGCAGTGCTGGCACCTGAGGACCAACTGAAAGCGCTGTCCTTCAAAAGTCATCATAAGAATGCTGCTGGGAAATGACATAGTATGGACACCTTATGCTCATATCCAAATTGCCAACTTGGCACGCCCATTCCCCCCAGAAAAGCTAGTCCACCTGTTGCAGTGGTTCACTAATCCAGCATGGGCTATACCCGCCCCGCCCACGGCTGAACAGAGCCACTCTCCCCGAACTCGAACAAAAAGGGACATTGCTAATGACCCCCTGTGCCCGAATATGTTGAGACTGTGGAGAGTCTGGAGACGAATGGGCCCCGCCCGTCTCCCCCCTCCCCTCTGCTGGCATGAAGTGAGGAAACAACCCCTGTTTGGCAATCCCCACATCTGCGACGCAGAGGGGACACCATTTGGGCTCAAGAACAACTCACACTGGCTATCCTGGGTGGCCAAAGGGATTTTCACCATTGCAGATATATGGGATGACCAAAGGAATACCTGGAAAATGGAAGAGCAGCTAAAAGAACAATTAAAATACGTCAGGCGAAGAGAGAGAAACTTACCCTTCTGCAAGAGGCCATACCCCTTCCATGAATACGCCAGTTTAGAAAGGGTCCCACAATCGAGAAAGGTGACTGGGTAATCCACTGCTGAGATACCCAACCTCCAACTGTGGTTTGGCGGGTGACGGAAAAAACGACCTCGAAGGCCCACCTTGAGGCATGCCATGTTCAGCACCCTGGGGCAAGGTGGGCCAGACTGCGGAGGTTGGACAACGAAGATAAAACCATCAACTGGTCTGGTCTTATAAGAGTTCAAACAGTAGAAGGACCAGACCAGATTTGGTATCAACCATCCACCCCTGTAGGAGTCTTGCTTTTTGATCCGGTGGACTGGGAATGGCCGCTGGCAGGTACCCAAAGCAACCTGAAACTGTGGCAATATACGGTCAAACAAGGATAAGGAGTGGTCCATAAGAAGCGTCCGACGGACACCCTTACCATGAAGCAATGGTCAAGGGATTCCATCTTTTTTTTTTTTTTTTTTTTTTTTGGGACAAATGCTCCAGTCTATTCGTGGGGAGCAGCACGCGCTGGGAACCAGGCCCAGTGTCCCATATAGAGTTACACAAGTCATTTGAGATACCGGGGCCATAGCATCGACGTTTTTTTTCCTGATGGATGGAAGGTGGAGTGAACAGGGGAGAGCTCCACTCTGCAGGGGCGACGCAAGGTGGGAGGTGAAGCCCTGGAGGGGGTGCGAGCAGCTTTAGTGGGTTGCTCTATTCTAGGGCTGGGGTGGGGGTACACATCCCATCGGGGGCAGATTAGGGTAAAAGGTGGGCATAGGCATACTTTGGGAGGGAACTGTATGCCTTTGTGGGATAAGGGGGAGGAATGTGGGACTGTCCCAAGTCGGGGCTGAGATGGGATGCCTGCAATCTGGGTAATCTGTTTCGGTGGAGGCAACGTTGGGATAGGGTGGGAAGGAGGGGAGGGGATGCATTCCATAGTCTTTAATCATGTTATATTAAGCTTTTTGGTGTTCTGTACTGTTTGGCAGCATCTGGTTTTCTTCCTCGTTCGGAATATAGGATGTCAGAGATGGTCGAATCTGGACTGATATCTGCCGATGCCAAAACGACGCTGGCCGGAGCTGGGGCGTTGCCCTGTAACCAGCAAATGGCAGGAGTGTGAGGCCTTGTAGAGAGATCTGGGGATTTGTTGAGGGAGGAAGGCAATCCAGTGGCGAATCGGGGGGGGCTGCCCAGATAACCTATGGGTCTAGGGATAGTCTAGGTGGCGAGAACAGGTCAGCTATGGTTGACGTTGGTTAGGATGGCATTGTCTCTAAGATGTAATGTCCTGGTACAGGGAGGGCTAGAAGTTGTTCTTGGATTAGGAGGCCATAATTGCTGATATAGCATAGTCTTCTATATTTTTTACATACTAACCATCATCATCATCATCATCATCATCATCATCACCATTAGTATCATTATCTCACAGTTTACATCGAATCAGCAGAAGTTCACCATCATAATCATCTTCATATGAGGGACGCTGAGCCTAGTTCTCAGCATGTTTGGTTCGGTCACTCCGGGTAGACTGTAAGGACCCCGGCCTCAATCCTCTTATTGGTAATATCAGCCTTGGGCATTGGACCCGTTTTCTGTATTAAAAAAAAAAAAAAAAAAAAGGTACAACAGCGGTGGAGATGGTGGCTTCATCGTGGTAAGACTTGCCGGAGTAGGGTTCAGGGGGTTTGTTGGGGGGATATCTGCAACCAGTGCATGAAGGAGACGAATACTGAGATCTACAACTATGATGTTGATTGGTGGCTTGACTGCTATTTGCCTTAGTCCTGAGCCCCGGTGGTTTGCGAAAAGACGAGGCCAGAATGATGCTGGTCGGTGTTGGGGCTTGGTCGTGCTGCCCTGTAACTCGAGCTGTATGAGGGCATGAGACCTGGTAGAGAGATCTGGGGAGTTGTCGAGGGTGGAAGGCAGTCTAGTGTCTTTTGGTGAGCTGGTGCCTAGTCGACGCTGGCCGGAGCTGGGGCGGGTCGCTTTGCCCTGTGGCCTAGCAGGTGGGGTTATTCTGGGGTGGGTCGTGCCACTTTGTAACCTAGCAGTTGGGGGCATGAGGCCTGGTAGAGATTGGGCATCGAGATATAGGGGTGAGGCAGGTAAGAGTTGGGCTGCTGAAAGGCCCTACGACAGGTGTTTTTTTTTCGAATGCTTCTTTGATCCGAGCTTTGGGGGACATAATTTCAGTGTTCTTGTAAAAAAGAAAAAAAAGCCGAAGCCGGGTAATAGCCCCGGTATCTCAAGGATATCTTCAAAAAAAGGTTTGTTTACAGGTGGTTCTGAGAATGCTTCAGGATTCTGGGGACTTCTAGCAACTCGCTTTAGGCTGTTTGATACTGGTACTGCAGGAGCGTGAGGCCTGGTAGAGAGATCAAGGGATGCTTTGGGGTGGGCATTCCAAGGGACAACCAATGGTTGCTGTTGGGACGATGCTGGCCGGAGATGGAGCGAGTCGTGTTGCTCTGTAACCTAGTCAGGTGGGAGTGTGAGGCCTGGGAGAGCTCGACAGGGAATAAGACAGTGTTGGATAGTTTTAGAGAGTTTTGTTTGGGAGTCTAGGGGTTCTGAGCATTTGAAAAGAGGTCAGTAGTCATTCATAGTTTTTCAACCTCTTTTTAATTCTCTTGAATTTCTTCAATAGTTCTCAATAGTTCTCAGATTGATTCTTAGCCGAAGCCCAATAGTTCTCAATAGTTCTCAGATTGATTCTCAGCCGAAGCTTAGATACCAGGAACAGACATTCGAACCAAAGAAATTTACTCTGGAAAATTTTTGAATACCAAGTTTCTGCAAAAAGAATTGGATAAGAGTCGGCTTATGGAAGCAAATGCAACGAAAATAAAAACATGGAAAGTGAAAATGCAGATTGGAGATTAAGAAATTTGGAATATAGGAATTTCGGTATTAAAAAACACCAATCAGCTCAGTTCTAGGAGTTGAGAGTTACGATGATTCTAAAATATTCGAGAATATTATTTAGAAATTTAAAAATATTAGAGATTTAAGTTGGATATTTAATTAGGATATTATTTTAGTTGAAAGAGTAGATTGGTTATAAGGATGATGATATGTATGATGATTGGATGTTGATTAATTAGTTTAAAAGGGATGAAGAAGATGATAAACTTAAAACTGTAAATACTACGAAAAATAAAATTTCCCCCTCCTCCCCCTCATCTCTCTTCCCCTCCACCTATTCCAGACCTCCCTCCACCCCCTTCTCTTTTCACTCTTTATTCCCTTCCTGTCTCTCCGTCTCTTTCATCTTGACAATCCCACGTCTCCTCCCCCACCTTTCTCTCCCGCAATACACCACCCTGTCCCACACACTCACCCTCACCACTTCATCCATTAAGATAACACTCGCACATCTTGGTGAAATTGAATCCAATGGATTACAACAACTACCGATTAGCGCTGCGGTAAGGAGAGTATACAAGAGATGATGAGGTAGGGGGAAGAGGAAAAGGACGCTAGAATGAAATAGAGACATAGTAGAAAGAAGGGTGCCGAGTATGGAGTGAAGGATGTGGAGATGAAGAAGAAATATCCGGTAGGAAAACGGAAAAGACCCACTCCCCTTTTTACCTGCTCACCTTGACGAAGAAGACAATGCAGATGATGAACGACGATGAATATGATAATGATGGTGGTTGTTGAACATGAAGATGATGATGTAGCTTGTTGACAGGAATACTGATGATACTCCACTGTAGATGCAACTTGGATGGAGTAGACAGGGCAACAAACAGCTGGCGATTAAGGTTCGAGTTGAAGCCTCCCATGATGAAGGTTGATATTTCGTAGACTCCCTTCTTGAGTACCTCCCACTCACTATCCCTCGACAATCCTCCTTCCACCCCCCAGGACACACTCTACTTTTCTCCTTCTCGCAACGAGCCGACCTCCTCCACCATAAAATTTGCAAGATGGAGTGTAGAAGTGATTACCCCTGAAGCAATGCTCGATTAAAGCAGAACTCCCCTTCATACGGCATGCTAGCCTGCAGCATCACTCATATGAAGCGTGAAGCAGAGAGATGGCACAATTGTGCTTTCAAAAGTCAAGGAGCCGAGAATGAAGAAGCTCTACCAATTGATCGTCGTCACCCATCCCTCGACCATTAAATCTTGAAGAAGTCATGCAGCCCGCTCGCTCACCGCCATTCGCATGCACTGACAGCTACACGCACGCGGAAAAACACTTTGACACTTGTCTTTCGGCACGTGCATGCACGATCGCACGCACACACACATGCAACAGCACGCAATCAGGCATGAAATTGCGCCCGCCCACATGCACTCACATGCACGTACATGCCCAAAGACACGCACATCGCACCCTCTCACGCACACGAGCATCAGCTGCTGAGCCAGCAGTGCTGCGCTCGTGGGCGTCATTTTTTTACTAGTCAGTTCTCTCTCGTGCCAGTAGACAGTGTTTACAACCCTGTAGGCTAGCCCCTTCGCCTGCTCCAGGGTGGCTCTTGCTGGCTGTGTCGATCTCCCACAGTACTTGCGTATAGGGGAGAGTCGACCCTCTTGTTCCAGGTCAGTTTTTGAAACTAATCAGTCAGGGTACGTAAACAACGCTAAAGTATTTGCCATTGCAAGGCCCTATGCGACATGGGCATTATTCGGGCATACCGAGACCATTGAAAATTTTGCAGGTAGTCAGGCTGAAGGATGGACTTGTTTTTAGCAAGGGAGTCTCAACCTGTGATGTTGTGAGATCGGGGTCAGAGGTGTTGGAATGGATATCTCCTTTAGGATTGGAGTCCCTCCCTGCGAGGGTTACAAAAGGTGGGTGGTGTGATCTTTGAGAGGGTAGGGGCGGTATTGAGGGTTTGTCCTTTTTTGGGCCATGCTGATTTCGGGTCGGATCAGCTATGGCAGTTGGGGAGAGAGGACAAGGGGTGCTGATGTCAGCAGGGTGAGAGTTGAGAGGGCTGTTCCGCTTGGAGGGGGTGGGGCAGGAAGGAAGGGGGATCTTCTGCTCTACGGGGGCATACGTTAGGGGGTATTGTATGCGACTGAGAGAGCAGGAGGGGTATTCTGGGGGCTGTTTTGAACTAGGGCGGGGAGGCGAGGGGGCGCCTTCCCGCGGAGGCAGTAAACAAACAGGGGGTTGTTTTTTGGTGGAGAGGAGGAATCCCTTTGGCTTTGTGACCCCTTTACATGTATCTGAGACCTCAATAGGTGCTGCAGTTTCCATGGGGAGAGAGGGTTGTTCTTTTCCCTCTCTTCCCCTCTCCTTGTGGGAATGGTGGGCGCTGGAATGTTCATGTGATTTTTTGGGATTTTTTATGCCTGATTTTCCTAATTTTTCTTAATTGAAAAATTCTTCCAAGGTTTGGTGCAGGAGGCAGGGGGTTGTGGTGGTTGTGACGGCGGGAGATGACGCACTCTGATCCTTGAGTTGGACAGACCCTCGCTCCCCCGTGGCCTAATGCACGTGAATGCTTGTTTGTTGGGGTGCACCATACGGAAGGAGTCCAGCAATTGATGCTCCGCCAAGAGTTGGTTAAACACAAGGGCGTCCAGCCCCATTTGAGGTAGGGACGACGTTCGGCTGCTCGTCTGCACTTGGCTCCTCGTGTCGATGGCAGGGTCCGGTGTCAGGTTGAAGTCCTCTGCTAGTATAAGGGGCAGGCCATCCGGGAGGACATGCATAACTTCCAAGAAGAAATCGGCGCTATCTGATGAGCTGTTAGGGGCATATATACTTGGTATTGGTGGTAAATTATAGTAGTGTTTGGATAAATGTTGTTCAGTCATTTGTATATATAAGAAAAAAATCAGCTGAGTGAGTACACACCCATTTGGATTGTTCATAGGCGATTCGTTTAAAAAGCAAAAGAATTATCAAGTTATATCAACCAAAACAAAAGAAAGAAATATAATCATGCTCATACGCTGAGGTTTGAAATTTAAAGACGGTTGATACAATGTAATTGATACCATGGATTATCCATAGGCCATTCAATTACTGTCTCCACTGATTGCCGTTCATTGAACACATGCGCGTATGCGAGCGGAAGTTACTGCATGCTCAATCACAGGGTGACAACACTGGCATTGCTTCTATAGGCATACGCAAAAGGGCAGGGAGAAGGATTATCGCAAGATACTAATGACACTGGTACTCCAAATTGTTTTGTAAAAATTATCATATGGGACGATGGGCGCGGTTCCCAGCACGAGCTGCTCCCCACGAATATATTGGCGCATGAAAAAAGAAAAAAAAAGTGAGAGCAATCTGAATCGTGCAAGGCCCACCACAAACCACCAGTACTTCCCCCGAACATGGATAAATTTCATTCGAAACGAACTGTTGACGCACTGGAACTACTGGTGCTCTAAGCATCAGATGAGTACACACCCATTTGCCTCTCAGCACACCTGCACCTTATATTTTGTCTGTTCTCTTAGAGCACCAATACTTTCGAGCCCTTATCTCCGGAACCGGATGTTTGCTGCGTGCCAAAGAAAACGAACTAGTGTAGCAGAACCAAACTTGCCCCTTCTCTTTGAAACAAGTACGACGGTGTCACACTTTCAATTTCGAAAGGGAAAAAAAACATGTGCGGGCAACAAAATCTGGTGCAAACACTGCAAAGTTTATATATCGGTAAAAATGGTGGTGGTCCGCGTGTGATTTTGTTGCCCTTTTCAAACTCGGTGCGAGAGTTTGTGCCACAACCAAACTTGCCCCTTCTCTTGGAAGCAATTCCGGCAGTGTCACACTTTCAGTTTCAAAAGAGCAAAAAAAACATGTGCAGGCAACAAAATCGAGTGCGGAGTTTGACAAGGGACAATATCGGTAAAAATGGTTGTGGGCCACGTGTGATTTTGTTGCCCTTTTCAAAACTCGACGCGCGAGTTTGTTGCCCTTTTCAAACTCGGCACGTGGGTAAAAAAATACTAAAAATGCTTTTGTTGCCCTTTCAAACTTGGCGCGTGAGTTTGTTGCCCATGCACGATTTTGTTGCCTTTTTCAAACTTGTCTGTGCCACAACCGAACTTGCCCCTTTTTCTTTTGAGAAAACTAGGGTGCGGTCATGGTTTGAGTAAATCCAGTCCCGTGGGGAGTTTACATTGCAGTCGAAACTCCGCTTTGCAGAAAAGTCACACCTCGGAGTTTGGAACTGCAGCTCAGTCAGGCAGGTGGCCTTTTTTTTTTTTTTTTTTTCCCCCGGTCGCGCGCTGTTTTTTTTTTTTTTTTTTTTTTTAATAAATAGCTGCCTTCTCCTCATCGGGGGACAGCCATATATTTTTCTCTCACCTCACAAATTTTTTTAACTGGCGTTCTGCCATGTCATGGAACATATCTTTCGTTTCACTACGTACCACTGCTCCTAAGGCTGTACAGGGGACCCCTGCAAGCATAGCTTTCTACCTCTCTTCGGTCGTGCGCCGCACTGCAGCTGAAAAAAAAAAAAAAAACGGCCATGGTCGGGCCACGGCCGAGATGTCTCGGCCACATCCAAGATTGGCCACGGCCGAGATGTCTCGGCCACACCCCAGATTGGGCACAGCTGAGATGTCTCGGCCACACCCCAGATTGGCCATTGTGGAGATGTCTCAGCCACGGCCAAGATTTTTGGGGGGAACGGAGGGGGGGGAATGCGGTGCGCGAAAAAAACAAAGAAAAAAAAGGCGCACGACCGAGGGGGAAAAAAAAGGGAAAAAGAAAAACGGCCACCTGCCTGACTGAACTGCAGTTCCAAACTCCGCGCTGCGACTTTTCTGCAAAGCGGAGTTTCGACTGCATAGTAAACTTCCGATGGGACTGGAACTAAAGAAACGCAGTCATTTAGAAACTGCTTTCTTGACTGCACCCTAGTTACCCCTTTTCTTTTTTGTTTTGGCTGGCGAACAAATCTGGTAGGCCGCAGTGCGTATACGGCTATGTAGGAACAAAATAGTTGGAAAACTTACTGGGGGTTTATTGATGCTCATTTATATGCATTAAGTACTTCACATTGGCGAAGGAAGGAGGGTGGAGGGAAAGGGGGAGCCTAGGAGAGGGGAAGAGGAGGAGGGGAGTGGAGGGAGGAGAAGAGCTGGGTAGAGAGGAACCTCATTGGGTCGTCAATACTCACTGGCAGAGCAGATTACTAGAGACTGCCACAAGAACCCACTCAGGGGTAGGGTTGCAGAGAAAAATGAGCCGAGGAGCTGTCATTGCCTGCGGCAAGTGGGCACACCTGCAGACAATGGTTCAGATATGCCTTGTGGAAGCACTGCGTCCAACTCTCACAGTCACAGTGACTGTGTAGAATGACGCAGTGCAGACGTATGTCACAGACATAGCTCCCACATGCGAGGAACAGAGAGCCACTGTTGTTCCCGCCCCGGTCTACAAATAGGACATGCTATATGAGGGTGTCGCAGACAAGCACAATGTTTAGACTCGCTAGAGTCATCATAGGTACGAAACAAAAAACTTGCACGGGCCGTACCCTCATAATGCTCACTGCATAAAGAATGTGGCTCACATGCTTGACGAACATCCGGTGGGTCACCACAGTGTGGCAGTGAGAAAGTTTCTTGGGACTACATAGTCGACATTGACTGTCTTGTGGACAGACGATGACGGGGACGAATCCAACTAAGGATGTTTACATTGTTTAGTTGTTGTAACATCTGCTGCCACTGCTTGCCAAGGAGGCGATAGCTTTTCGGGACAGCACACTGCAGGTGGTCCAAGCGAGATTCTGCTTTCCACCATAGGTCACTGTGTCTGCTCCTTGTCTGGCAAGGATGGAGAAGGTTCAATTGCAGGTGCAACTGGAGGAGGCCCAGTGTGATGATATGAATGCCAGCAAGGAAAGCAGACTCATGCTCGCAGTTATTCAAGCATGGCATGTCAAGGTCACAGTGGCATACCGGGCAACTAATAAGGCGACGGGGGGGATAAGTGCAAGAAAAAGATGGGTCATAGTTTTTCTCATGGGAAAGGCTGGTAGTGACCATCCCTTTAAAGCACCAGTACACCACACATCGGCCCGCGGGTGTCAGCACGAAACCCGCACCACTTCGGAGGCCGCCAATTTTTTTTTTCAATGGCGCCCCACGCCACGCGGCCCCTCCGAGTTTTGCTTGTGGCAACAAAACTTTCTGCAAGGCTGGGGCCGTGTACTTTTGGTTTAAAGTGATCCAAGCACATGTTAACCGGAATGTGCCTATATGTTCACACAATGGCATGGCGCAGTGGCGCTCCTCTGAAGGGCACCCGGCACCGTCAGTGGCAGATCGGTCTGATCTGCACAGGCAATTGCAGCACACACGAGCGTGCATGAGAGTGGGAGCATCCACACGCGTTCAGTTGAATGGACACGTGGACACCACACATGTGTGTCTGGGTGCCCACGGACTTGTTAAGGCATCATCCTCACCCATGTCGCCCCTTCCCCCTCGCCCCTTCCCATAAGCCATCATCCTAACCCATGCTGTGCCCTCCCTTTGCTGACAGACTCCATCATCCCTGCATATTTCCTCCTCGTGTACTATATCTCATAGCGGAACCTCGTCTCTCACCTCCTCCCTGCCTGTCACCCACTTGTCGTCCTGCTCCACTGGAGTGTCATCCTGCTTCACTGGAGGAGGGGCTGAAGCCAAGCATGCCTGCCTGGATGCCTCTTCTGGAGGAGGGATACAAAAGCGAGCACCTCTGCAGTGGAGGACACAATCTCACACACAACCGTTGAAATGCCGTTTGAATATGAGGATCAGAGCCCGTCGAATGTGTGGATCAGTCTTGGTTTTCCTTGGACGGGAATCCGGCTGCTCAGTGGTAGCTGAAGAGGCCTGATGGGCCGATGGCCCCCCTGTTGCTTCTATTTCCATCAGAGCAATCAATGATGTTCTGCCTCCTCGATCATCGATTGAATACCAGCTTTTGTATGGGGCGCTGGGTCCGTTTCCCAGCACGTGCTGCACCCCAGGAATAGATTGGAGTCAGTGTAAACCCCCTCACCGGCGGATGGACACCTAGTGATGTTTTCCCGGAAAACAAAATGATGGAGAGGGCCTCTTCCCTGACAGCAGAATACCATGACAAAAGACACTCTTCTCTTGCTTCCTCGCTCTTGCCAATAAGATTGTGGTGCAATCTTCAACCACCAGTACTTGACCCAGCTATTGATGCCGAGCCTGGAATGCCCCTGAGCGCCAATTTTTGCCGAAGCGCGGGGTACCGTTTCAATTTTTTTTTTGCTGGCGCCTCCAGCCATTGTGGTCCAGTACCCTGAAGCCCTAAAGGCGCGGCGCGTTAACGGGGAAGCGCCGCGGCCGATAGCTGGGCCAAGTACTGGACCAGGTGGTTTAACCACCGAACCTCCAGTCATTCTTGTCTCTTGCTTTTCACTTGCTTGTTCTTCCTTGTCCAATTTAGTCATCCTTTTGTTTTTGTTTTTTTTATTATAAGAAAGCGCAGGTTGTTGTAGAGGTGGGATACTAGACAGATGACAGTCACCCACAGTAATCGACCACTCGATTGCCCAGATGAACTACTCTGAAAACCCACTCACCCTTCCTCTCATCGTTTTGCTCTGGTGCACCTCCATCCCCCCGGTCCTACCCTAGTGTTAACCACCCAGGACCATCACCCATCACCATCTTGGCGGGGTGACGTGACCAGACAGCGGTTGCAGGCGTCCGGGTTAAGCAGGGACCCCTACCCCCTGCTCAGCCCTGGTTGAAGCAAACGCCGTGCAAGCCCGATTGCACAGGGACTTCGGGAGCTAGGTATGAACATGTTACTACAGGTCTTCACGAGGGTGCACAGTGACTCCCATCTAGCACAGTAGACTTAAGATCGTAGTTGATAGCCTAGTAAATAGCCTAATTGGTAGCCTAGTTGATAGGGGGATCGATACCCCTAGTTGATAGGTAAGTTGCTGTCCTAGTTGATAGATGAATTGATATCCCAAGTGATAGCCAAGGGCCAGCTAGAGTGTTGATCAATATCCTACGGCGGACGCGCTTTTTCAAAGATCAAAGAAAGGGGTCTCTCGAGGTGTGGTTGGCATTGTCCCGTTGGCTAGCTCAGTAGGATTCATGCCTGAGCGGCACCGCACAGGTGCAGGGTTATATTCCTGCTGCTGTCACTTTCAGTGGCCTGAGGAGGATCGGTGGCCACAGCCAGTCGACACTGGTAACTCGCTGGGGTGAGTTGTGCCACCCTGTGACCCGTAGCAATGCGGAAGCGTCGGGCCAACTGGAAGCGGCTGCTCAGGTCCTGCTGCGGCCAGTCGCAAACCACCCAATACACATCCAGCTTAGGTTGAGTTCTCTGTCAGTATCATTAAAGCTGACATTCATGGCTCGATTACGATGCCTATCAGGGTCAAGTCCCTTTTTTTTTCTTTTTTTTTCTTTTTCTTTTTCTTTTTCTTTCTTTCTTTTTTATTTATTTATTTATTATTATTTAAAGACTCAGTAAACCATGGTAGGTAGGGTGATAACAGCAGCCATCACCTACTATGGTTTGTAATAACTTTGTATGGGTCACTCCATCTATTGGTGGGGAGCTGCATCTGCTGGAAAGCAGGTCCAAAGTGTCCCTCAATTTCACGATACTTCCCAGAGGCTTAAAAACTCTCAACATACCTGTCACAACATAAGCTCATTAAGGAAGCTCAACAAGTCATGATCATGACATATAATCTACAATAACTTCCATCAAAAGAAAAAAAAGAGGTTTGGTTGCTATTTCGTTTTCAGGTTTGGTCACCGGACCTAGGAAAACCCGGATGGCTAACATCTGGAGCCATCACCCCAGCAAGTCGGCAATTCTGAGGATTCTCTCACCATCCCTAGAACACCGGCCTTGCAAAAGATGTTTCGTTGAAGTGGTGATTTCATACACAAGACTCGCAAGTCCCTCCGAGCCTCTTTTTCCCGGGACGCTGTGCTGCCCCGGCCCCCCAAAAACGAACTGTCATGGGTGCAATCTTGCCAAGCAGCACCAGCCTTTTTCCCTCCGCTGCGCACCTTCTTTCGGCTGTCATATAGGCAATCAATCACAGATGCTGCAAAAAGCAGTCTTTAGTCATCACAGTCAAATGTAAAGTCCTTGTCAAACAATTTCCAGTGTTCAGGGACGCTGGACCCACTTTCCAGCAGGTGCTGCTCCCCACCAATAGATGGAGAGTCCCCGGGGGTGCTAGTCATGTCTGCTCATATCAGCACCCCTAGCATTAACTCGGGTTGTTGGAAAAAAAAAAAAAAAAAAAAAAAAAAAAAAAAAAAAAAAAAAAAAAAAAAAAGAAGCTGTGATTTTATAGCACCTGGGAAATGGAGTGGACATTTAACTTGATTTAAGGTTCTTTTTTTCCCTTTTTTTTTTTCCCCAAACATCAGAAGGCCGGGCTACCTGCTAATGGGGTTGGTAAGAGCAGAGCCCCCATTAGCAGTGGCCCGTTGGTTGGTGGCTCCTTTCTATTGGTGGGGAGCAGCACCTGCTGGAAAGTGGGTCCAGCGTCCCTTTTTTTTGCAGACCGACTGTGGACTGAGCCATCAGTTACATATCAGAACTTGACAAGATTGAACCACTGAACTACTGACTCGTAAGCTATTCTTCGGTGCTGTAGTATCGAACCTATGTGCAAAGGCTCAGATCTACCATTTCTTCTCTTGTCCGGGGTTTATCTGTTGAGATTCTGATTATTTCCCATGATACAACGCCGCCTCCCTAAGTGGGCCCTTTAAGGTTCTGTTTGTCAAGAACAACAAGAGAACTGAAACGAAGCATCACCACAACAGTTGCTCGTAATGCAGAGGACAGGACAGGATGGAAGTTACGGGTGAAACACGGCTTCGAGCTTTGATTTTGAGGTGGGGGCAAGGATGTGTGGAGTAGGTAACTTCTTACCTCAGGTCTTTGCCATGGGCGGAAGCTTTGAGTTTGGTGAAGGTACTCCCCAAGCACAGCAGTGCGGATGGATGGACGAGGAGGAAGTCTCCGCCTTGAATCGATTGCCGGATTTTTTGTTACAGTTACTGGTGCCGGTCTGGTATTCGGTGAAGTAATGCTGCTATCCTGGAACAAGCACAGTGCTCGAGAAAGAGGTCTGAAAGGGCTGGAGGGCCACGGAGCTGTTCCTGGTCCACCTGCCGCTGTACCTGGTGCAGCTGCTCTTCCTGCTGCTGGCCATGTGGCTGCTGTTCCTGTTCCTGTTCCTGGTCCTGGTCCTGCTGCTGCTGCTGCTGGTCTGTTATTCATCATTGCTCGCTGTCCACCATTACTGGTCCCCGTTTTTGGAAAACTGGGTAAGATCAAAGCCAAGCCTGTCTGCATCCTCTCCTCTTGAGATCCTTCACCACTGTTCACTCAAGCCTTCCTTCGCCGCCTTCGCCTCGTGTACGCTCGTGGGAATAGGTACTGCCTCCGCCGAGAGAGTGGATTGCAAGCGGAGAGGAGTGGTGCTTTTCTCCGTTTGACTTAACTCTTCTTTTCACCAGCAGACACGATAAGTGCTTTGGTTGATCTAACTTAACTCAAGTCGTGATGTATTTTGTTTGTGAACGGCACTTGGTCTAGCTCGCTGCTCAGCAACAGGGGAGGTATTCCCCTCGTCCAGAAGCTAGCAGAGAAATGGTAGCCTGAACAAGAAGTGACAGAGCGGCTACGGCAGAGTGTGATTTACTGTCCTGCGATTACGGCAGAGTGTGATTTACTGTCCTGCGATCATGGCAGAGTGTGATTTACTGTCCTGCGATCACGGCAGAGTGTGATTTTTACTGCCCTGGGAACAGTATCATTTGTTATGAGCATAGAAGGATGCTAGTTGTCTGTGCTTGGAAAATGTGTCACCACACAAACTGGAGAAGTCGCTCATATCCAGCTGCCACACATCCGTGCACATACAAACAGCCAACCATAGGCGTTGGTCATTGGTTAGTTGCTAGCACACCTTGCAAAGGACTCCTTGAGGGTTGAGCAAAGATGAAAAGAAGACAAAAAAAGAGAAAAGGAAAAAAACTTTCAAAAAGATGAGAAGAAGGTGCATCAATAGCCACAACATCTAGCTAGCTACCTGCAGGGATGAACCATTGGTCCATTACCATATGATCCAATTTTTCACATTCCTCCCCTTAAGATTTGAACACGGATGAAAAGAAGGTGAACCACTAGCCACAACATGTAGGTAGCTTACCTGCAGGGATGAACCTTTACCATATGATCCAATTTTTCACATTCACTTCATGAGTGAAGTTACCATGGCTCCCACAAAACAAGAGGCCCAAAAATAGGGGAAGTAAGCAAACAAGGCAGCAAGGGGTGGGAGGGAGGTAGAAATGACGGCAGCAAGGACAATTATAGGAAGGAGGGAGGGAGGGTGCGAGGGAGGGAGAGTCATGGGAGAAGGACAGATAGGCAGGCAGTGAGACAGAGGTGAGAATGTTTGGTTTTACCTCCACCCACACATGACCCCCGCTGATTTTTTTGTTTTCTGTATCTCCAAACCTTGCCCAATCAATTTTCTTTTTCACCTCACCTAGACCCAGCCTGCCTAACTATTTTTGGAAATTTCTCACCTTTGCACTACCCACCCAACACTTGAAAAAGACTCTCCCCCAGACCTGCCCGCACCCGGGACCTTATTAAACCCTCTCCACACCTACCTACACCCGCCCATGACTATACCTTTGACCATGCACAGGTGTCATACACGTGGCGTCGTGGTCACAAATCCGTATTCCCACCATGACATTGCAAAATATAACAATTCAGCATTCAAAAGGCAACGGCTGCACTAGCGCTAGCGCCCTGATCCCAGCGGACCGGTAAGGCCCGGTCCCTCCGGCTAGACTAGCGCCTGGGGAGGGGAGCTCCTCAGCTGCTAGGCCTGTGCACACGCCCGACAGACGTGCGTGGCTCCTTGATTGCCACGTGGCATCTGTTGTCGGTGACGTGGACGTCCGCGACGCACAGGCAGGGATAGCGCCAGCTGTGTGATCAACGAGGAAACACATAGGGGCGCAACTTTCTGGGTAAGTGGTGGAGTTGGTGGGGGAACTACAACGTGGAGATATTCTTTTCTACAGTGAAGACGACGTCTCACCTGCAGAGGATGGTGAAGGTGGGCGAGATGAAGACGACGTGGTCAACTATTATGCAAATATTTGTGCAGTGTGTGAGGATTGGGAAACAGAAAGTGAGACGAGTCGTGAAGGTGCTGTGCACGATAGTGATGAGCATAAGGGGGGGGCTGGCGAGTGGTGGGTTAACCTGATGGCGCCCTCTTATCAGGACGAGGCTGCAAGTGCCGTCGTTGACGGTGACTCTCATCCTCATCAGGGCATTGGAGACCATGGCGAGAGGGAATGTGCCCTTGATGAGGCAGGTGACTGGGAGGTGGAGTTGGGGCTAATGGCAGCGGCGGTGAAGACAACAGCAAAAACAGAAGCAACTACAGCAACGACATCAACAACAACAACAACAATACCGAGAACAGTCGCAATGGCAATAACAACAACAACAACAGAGACCGGCGTTGATGGCGACTCTCATCCTCATCAGGGCATTGGGAACCATGCTGAGAGGGGATATGCCCTTGATGAGGCAGGTGAGTGGGAGGTGGAGTGGGGCTAACGGCAACGGCGGCAGCAGCGGTGACGGCAACAGCGAAAACAGAAGCAACTGAAGTAACTACAGCAACGACATCAACAACAACAACAACAACACCAAGAACAGTCGCAATCGCAACAACAACAACAACAACAGCGACAACTAAGACGACAACAACAACAACAACAACAACGCGAGCGGCGACAAGGGCCGCCACAACGACAGCAGCAAAGATAAAGATAATAATAACATCAGCATCAGCGCAATGGGGGGGAATTAGCGGCTTGTTTGGGCTGGCGAGGTGGGGTTTGGGGTTGAAGGTGCGATTTACCGTTCCCCCCCCTCCCTACCCGGTGTTTTTTCACGTTGATTCGTTTCTCATTGTCTGGCACCGGGTGGGAGTAGGATAGATGATCTCCACCTCGCTGATTAGGGTTGATCGGCTTTCAACTCTTAATCATGAAGGGGTGTCGCTTGACCCCATGAGGAGTTAGGTTGTTTACGGTTTTGAGTTTTGGTTGATTCCTTGATTGGGGTGATATATGAAGATGCTTCTTGTCAGTTTTTCGGTAGGATAAGACTTCATGGGCAGGAGGTCAATCCTTCCCTTGTGTAGGGAAGTAATCAATGCCTCTGCTCTCTTCGGAGATATAGGTTGAGGTACGATTACATACAGAGTGATTGCATGTGCACTACGACATCTCCACACATTATTGTATAGGGACACTGGACCCGTCTTCCAGCTCACACACATCACATCATCATAAGGGTTTTGTGGCATGGTTTTGATCGATAGGGCTTAATGCCTCTGCTCGGTATGGAGATACAGTAGATAAGGTGGATAGGGTGGATAGGGTTTTTCCTTCATGCCACATATACTGTGAACATATACAGACAATACTGGATGCACAGTAGGACATATCCACACATCACTGCATAAGGGACGCTGGGCCCAATTTCCAGCCGATACACAACACATCTTTGTACAGGGGCGCTGGACCCGATTTCCAGCAGGTGTAGCTCCCCACCAATAGATGGAGCCTTCGACGTTGGGGCCCACTTATCGGGGCTGCTCTCAGCACCTCGTTAAGTAGGTTTTCCCGCATATGAAGTTCAATAAATAAAAAAAAGAATGAATCACAAGCACAAGCATCTGCGAGGAACAAGCCCTCAAGGAGTCTATCAGACATCACATGATCTGGGCTAAGGCCCCCAGCAAGCCAAGTGCCCGCCCTAAGTGAAGGCGGGCCTGAATACTCGTCAGAAGCAAAATTCGACATTTCCATATGTGGGAATTCAAGCTCTCGCAGCACGCCAGTTGGTTGGGTAGACGCGTGAGCCTCACATTGCTGCGTCATACAGTTGGCCCAGGCCTTGACAGGTGTGCCTGGGCACATACACACAAAGCAGGGCCGATACATTGGGAAGCAGGCCATCGGCTTTTGCACAAGCAGTACCACCGACGCACCTGCCTGGGAGCCCTGCACAGATGCAGCAAACAGCCCAAGTCCGAAGACTCAGGCCGTGCCCAACTGAAAAGAGCCCAGGCCCTCAATTGTAGTCTCCGGCCTGGGCGCAGGGTCTGAGGCCCAACCGGAAGCTACTGGAAGCTTCCAGCCAGGCCACGCGCAGCATCCAGGAGGCTGCCACTTCGATAAAAGAAGTGAGGCAGCCCAGGCCAGGCATTCTGGCCAGTGCTGGCAATGCGGAAGTGCTGCTGCGCTCTCGCTTGATGCTGTGCTGCTGCCAAGGGCGCTGACGGGGCGCGTAGTGGTGAAGTGGGGCGCTGCAGGCCAGCGGGGCGTAGGCGTCCATAGCCGGGCTGCTGGGCGCCAGGGGGTAAGCCGGGCGATCGAGTGGTCTTCGGGGAAGGAGGCGAGTGTGGGGCAATCAAGGTCTGATTGAGGGTGACGAGATACATACCTGGTGCATGAAGAGAGGTCGGCTATGGAGTTGACAGTCATGTACATTTGGTCTTCGGGAGTCGAAGTGAGCCTGTTGTGTGAACCAGCTGTAGGTAGGATAGTCGGGTAGAGTACGCTGGGTGCTGGGCGCTGGGCGCCAGACAGAGGGGAGCAACTTTGGATACTGTGTTGGTGTGGCCTACGGGCTTGAACATTGGCTCATTACTTCATTGTATTGCTCTATGTGGATGGTTTCTCGGTGCATTGTGTACTCTCTGCTTGGATACGACTACCTGGACAGCTGTGTCATTTCACAACTTGGTTTTCTGTATATCTTTCACACTCATATTCCTTGCACATCATTGTCTTGAGGACTCGGAAAAAATACAAAATGGGACACACTTCTTTTTTTTTTTTTTTTTTTAGTAATTCATCTCAGCAATTGTCATTATGAAGACCCCCTTCTTGTTAGATCTACCAAACTAAATCTCATTCACCAGAGAGAGAGAGAGAGAGAGAGAGAGAGAGAGAGAGAGAGAGAGAGAGAGAGAGAGCCTCAGTCCACCCACCACTGATGCTTCGCCAGACTACGCCCTGCTTTGCCAATCATATTGCTCTTGCTGCACTGTTCTGCTACTGGACCTGCTGTGAGGGTGCCAATTTATTTTTATTATTATTACTATTACTATTATTATTATTATTATTATTATTATTATTATTATTATTTTAACTTCCTCCAGTGCTAGTGGTGCTGGTAAGAGCAGACACCGCTAGCACCTGGGGAAAGGCTCCATCTATTGGTGGGAAGCGTCACCTGCTGGAAAACGGGTCCAGCGTCCCTTGTACAAAATGATTTGGAGAATAGTCAGAAAAGAGAGGAACTGAGAAGATCCTGCCAGCATTGATTACTCTGAATTCAGAGGATTGACTGAGCAGGTTGTTGAACAAAGCGCTAATACCATCCTTCTCCTGTCCTACCGTACTCCACCCTCCTGCCAACTCCACAACTGGCATCCAGGTCCCACATCCTGGAGACACGAAGGTACCTCTGGGGGACACCAGCGGGACCGTTTGTTCCCCTGTCCATTCCTAGCCCATTCCTTTACCACAACCTGGCTGCTAGCAGTGCCTGTTCTCCTACTTGGCTTGGATACCGGTGGGGGCCGCTGGGGGGCACCAGTGGTTCTTCCCATCGTTTCCTTGCCTGCTCCTATATCCTTTGACCATTCCCAGAAGGGCTTAAATTTGTCTTTTTGTTTGAGATGGGAACTGATCATACTCTGATTTCTAGGGCTAAAGGGTGTGGTGAAACGGTTTTCACCTTTTTAGCAGTAGCAGATGCAGTACCCAGGGCTCGATCCCTAGACCTCACCCTACTCATGTACAGTATCTGTGTAGACCCCAAGAGTTGAACCTGTGACCTGTGTATTCGTAGACGGTTGGTTGATCTGTCGTAGGTCCATACACAGCAGGGGTTCGATCTGTAGACCTATAGAGTAGAAGTCTTAGTAAGTTCCAGAAGCTTAGCTGTAGTCCTTCTAGAAGGTCGGCAAGTGGGCAAGTGGTCATTGATTGATTTGATTGGTTTGATTGATTGATTGATTGTGTGTGTGTGTGTGTGTGTGTGTGTGTGTGTGTGTGTATGTGTGTGTGTGTGTGTGAGAGAGAGAGAGAAA
>BFEA01000274.1:321312-346374 GCA_003427395.1 Chara braunii
CACACACACACACACACACGCACACGCACACGCAGAAACACAGACGCACACGCACGCACACACGCGCGCGCACACACACACACACACTCTGTCGCACACACACAAAAAAAAGCGCGTGCGCAAGGTTCTACCGAGCTTGCACGTGGTTGTGCTCCTTCCCTGCGCCGGGCTAGCCCGTTATTCTCTGCGATTGATGCTGCTTGTACCAACTGCAAATCCAATTATGCGGCCGATATCTCTGAACAGCTTTGGTATACACCATTAATTGTTACCATCGCAGCAGAGGCTTCTCTTTTATTTAGGCACCTACTCGTAGTAGTAGTAGTAGTAGTAGTAGTAGTAGTAGTAGTAGTAGCAGCAGCAGCAAGAGCAGTAGCAGGAGCAGGAGCAGGAGCAGCAGATGCAGCAGCACCAGTAGCAGCAGCAGCAGCAACAACAGCAGCAGTAGTGGTAGTTGTAGTAGCAGTAGTACTAGTACTAGTAAAGGAGGAGGAGGAGGAGTCACTGTGTTTGTAGTAGCAGTAGTACTAGTACTAGTAGTAGGAGTAGGAGGAGGAGGAGTCACTGTGTTTGTAGTAGTAGCAGCAACAGGAGAGAGAGCAAACGCTGGGCTGATACTACGGGATGGGCTCTGCTATATGACAGGAGGCTATTCCTTCAGTTAAGGAGGCTAATCTATTCCGTTATATAAAGGAGACGCACGCAAATGAGGTGTCCGATACAGCTTAGCGATCAAGCTTTTTTTTCTTTTTTCTTTTTTCTTTTTTTTAAACACGCCCCTCCAGTTCTAGTGGTGCTTGTAAGAGCAGCCACCGCTAGCACCAGGGGAGAGGCTCCATCTATTAGTGGGCGAGCTATGGAAACGAGATATGGTTGCCAGCTTAGTTAAACACGGATCACCGGTGAGCCAAGCATTCTCCCATTCTCCCATTCTCCCATTCTCCTCGCAAGTGACACTGTACAGATCACCACTTTCAGATGAGCGTTGCACTTGGCATCAAGAAAACAACTTCAGGAACTTCAAGTGAAGATCTAGGAGAGAGAAAACCACGCGCCCCCTATTATGCCAGCAAGACGGAGGACTGATTGAGCCCACTGATGGCATGCTACGGTAGCATCTGAAAACATACACATTTAGATATCAGCGTTGCTCTTCGCATCAAGAAAACAGCTCGGAAAGTGCCGAACTAGGAGAGAGAAAACCAAGTACTAAAAAAAAAAAAAAAAAACTAAAAAAAAAACACCAAGTACTATGCTCCCAACAATGCCAACAATAAGATACTGGGAGATTGGTTGAGCGGCTTGAGCCCACTGATGATGGGATCATAAGTTCAACTTCTAAAAACATCCAACCACGTGTTTGGTTTTAGACACACTCCTATCTCAAAACAAACACGTGGTTCGAACCGGCGTTCGGGGAACGGCCCAATACCTTTCATTTCATTCGCTGGCCAGTAACTCCCAAAATTCCAAAATTCCATTTCATAAACCGGGTAGCAAACAAGAACGGGCCAATAGGCCATCCATCGATGGTGCTGTGCTGTCAAAGGCTCAAAGCACATCATCACATGAATCATTTGTTCGCTAAACAACTCTCCACTACTAGAATCGTTCTTGATCCGTTCATACACTACCACTGGCTTCACCCGAATAGAACGCCCGGTCATTACAGTACACCTGCATTTGAGGGCAACGTTCAATCCAGATGCAGCAATAATAACCGGGCGTTTTATTCGGGGGAAAGACGGTAGCGAAGGGTTCAGATCGATGACCGAGTGGCTGACTTATCAACTCGCTAGAATCGTTCTTGTCTTGATTGATTGGCTGATTGAATGACTAGATCGCTCGATGGGATATTTCCATGAGACTACCTACCAGGCTGCAGGTGGATTGGTCTGGTCTAGTCCGGCGTGCAAAGCTTCGAGAGAGGATAAGTGCACTACGCGAGAGAGGAGGAGACGAGCGTAGAGGCCATGGCAACTCTCACAGCATGTCGTTACAAGGGTGGAAGAAGCGTGTGCGTGTGTCTTACCGACCTCTATTCCAAAAACTGGCAGTCGTCAATGCTTGCCTCTGCGAGGAAAAACGAGCGAGCTCGCCATTCGCACAACACACTGTCACCTTCACTTAACGTGAACTGCCAGCTAGAGGAGCTCCCTGCTGGTCACCGACGTCACGAACCGTATGCGGAACATGTCGCTGTGACGCTGTCACTCGTTCCGCTGCGCTCAGCGAGAACAACCGCGACTGCAACGGCCACGGATTGCTGCCGATATGTATGGCCACCTGCACCATGCACATCCTCGACTGGATGGGGGATCGATCCGTTTAAATGGGGCAAATGGGGGAAGAGAGAGAGGGAGAAGGACGGGGAGTGAGGTGAGGGAGGGCGGGAGGCACCGGAGGGAACGGGTGGGAGACCCGCAGCAATAGCAGCAGCAGCAGCGGCGGCATCTTTCGAATTTCGAGCTCGCTTTTCCTGCAGTAAGTATCACCGACCTCCCCTCTTCCCCAGAATACAACTTACGGTCTTTGTGGCTGTATGTGAGGCAACTTTCAGTCTAGATACGATTATAATATAATGACCGTACGATGTATTCGGGTCCGGGGACGATGGATAGGCCACAATTCAGTTGGGTAACTACAGAAACGAAACAGGCACTTGACTTGATTTCGAGCAGGCATCGCTTCCTGCCTTCCGATCTGAAAATCTTACGGCTGCGCTGTGGCCACGTTGAAAAATGCACGAAAGGAACGCTAAGCCCCCGCTACCTAGTGGGAATGGGACTTGGCCCGTGGTACCTGCTTTTGCATTCTGTAAGGGATCGGGGCCCGTAGAAGCTGAGTTCAGGGGGCAAATCCAGCGGCCTAGCTCAGTTGGTAAGGCACGCAAGTGGCATTCAGGAGGTCGTGGGTTCAATCCCCATTGGCCTCATGCACCTTCCTGCGCAAGCTTGGGCCCGCCACCTTGAGATATGCGGTTGGCCCCCCGAGTGGCATTGAGCAGAGACTGCTGATGTTCACAGGGGGAGGGGACCGGAGGGGAGGCACAGTGACTGGCCCATAGAAGAAGCTCGGTCCTGATGCTACCGGCTGACCCCTGCCCGGTATCGCCCACCTGCTGTAGCAGGTATAGCACCTGCTGGTGGGTGCAGCTCCCGCATGTTCCCTCGTTGGAGGCTTGAGCACGGATGTGGCTGGTACAGGGTTCCCCGTAATACTATAATGACAATAAAAAAAGCCCTGAAAGGCCGTCCTGTCCAGATTTGACAGGTAATTGAATTGGTTGGGCTTCAAAGAATTAGCCTTTAAAATAAAATAAAATAAAAAGTTCAGGGAGCACGCAGTGGGGGAACAAACTCGTTCTTTTTTTTTTTTTTTTTTTTTTTTTTTTTTTTTTTTTTTTTTTTTAAGGAACTCGGTTTCGTTCACTCAGGGGCCTGGACCCACTAGCATCGCTTCAGCAGTTTGCTTTTCAACGACGTGCGGCGAGAGGTGACATCCAGTGACCGTTGATCCTTTTGTGTATCTTCGGCACAGGGCGATAAGGACCGATTTCATGGAGTTATCTGTCCCCTGGCCAATGGAAGAGTTTCGTTTTCATTTTTCAGTCCATTTAGCTAGCCACTTTGGGTTGGCGCGAAGCTGCAATATTGGAGTTTCTCAAGGGGGGGGGGCGTTTTTGCAGCTGCGCCTTGCTTTCTTTTTTCGCAGAAATTGAGAATATTGAGATTTCCGTGGAAGACTGCGAACAGGCCGGCGGGAAGGTCGCATGCAGATGTACCGGGTTGGTGGAAGTGTGGATGCACTGAAGTTCTGTCATGATGTCTATGTCAGGCCCTGTAATTTTTCGTTTTTTGGGTCCTTTTCTTTGCATTCGTGTAAATGATAAAAAGCATTGTTTATGCGTTTTTAAATGAGAAAAGAATGCCACACACCGATTTACTCGATGCGAGTGGGACGAGGCCCCAGGGGCCGAACTTCTTTTTTATCTTTTTTTTTTTTACCAAAAAAACGCACCCCCTGCAGTGCTAGTGGTGCTGACAAGACCAGACACTACTAACACCCGGGGAGAGGCTCCATGTATTGGTGGGGAGCATCACCTGCTGGAAAACGGGTGCAGAGTCCCATAGAATGAATTACAGAATGAATACAGGCTGGATCAAGGGATGTTGACTGCGAATCCTGCCCGCATTGATTACTCTGGCATCCAGAGGATTGACTGTGCAGGATGTTAGGGAAGGGGAGAAAACCTCTTCGCCCTAGTACCAGGCGCCAGATATCAACTTCTTAAGAAACTAGTTCCTCCCAAAATCTACCCTTTTTCTTTGAGATCATGAAATTACCTGCCAGCATTGATTGCCCTGGGATCCCCAGGGGATTAATTGTGCAGGAGTGAGCGGGTGTCTGACAAGCCATGATTAACTAGCTCTCCCTTACATGCTACAGTACCTAGCTTCCGGCAGTGTCTTCAGTGGACCGGCCTGATGTACGAGGGGGGCGGGGAGGCGGGTTCTGCACCCAGGGGGCGGCTGGGGCACACTGCCAGTTCCTCCCTATACCCTTATGCATCCTGATCGGTCCACTAAAGTCTCTATTGGAGAGGTTACCCTGTGTCGCGGCCATA
Organism: Chara braunii; assembly: GCA_003427395.1. NCBI lineage: Eukaryota > Viridiplantae > Streptophyta > Charophyceae > Charales > Characeae > Chara > Chara braunii. The sequence goes on from BFEA01000274.1 coordinate 325,940, forward strand.
CCAGCTCAATTCGATCAAGGTATTGTTGGGCAGGAGGAATAGGTCAGGAAATTCAGAGGCAAGGGGGAGTGGGATGTTGCAAGGGATTGCAGTCCAAGCATGGAATATCAATCGGTAGTTTTTCTGCGGTGTGTCCAACCGATAGTTGTCATCCTGTTGCCAGCCATCCCACTGAATCTTTGCTATCCATCCTCCCTGTTCTCCCCCCAGCCAGTCCATGCAGAATTCATGTAGTTTTTTGATAACATCTGATCTTTTCGTGAGAGCTTTCGTCGTATGTACAGTTTTTTTCCACTGGGCTCTGATTGCTATTTCTATCATGTCTTTAATCATGTCCATCATCTCGCGCCTTCAAGTGCTAGAGTGCATCTGTGACGCCATATGGCACATAGTACCGCTTCCCTCCCGATCCAGAATAAGTTGGCCGTAAAGGTCGAGGTTTGAGCGGTCCAATGACCAGTTAGCAGGGCTCTCCATTCCCACAGCCATTCCCTATCCGTGCCTAGCTGGTTCCAGATCCGAACCCACCCACGCCACATCAGGATTGAAGTTGGGAACTGCAAAAACAAATGTTCTATTGTCTCGTTAGCCTTTCAAGAAGGAAAGCCTTCTTTGCACGCCAGACACCAGGGGAGGGCCAACCCTTTCTGCTCCACGTGGAACTTCTATTTCAGTGGGATAGAGAATGGGACTCGGGATGCTGGAGCCGCTTTCCAGCAGGTGCTGGTTCCCACCACTAGATGGAGCCTCCCTGGGATTGCTAGTGGTGTCTGCTCTTACCAGCACCCCTACTGGTAGGATCAGATCGGGCTGCTTGTGCTAACAAAAAAANAAAAAAAAAAAAAAAAAAAAAAAAAAAAAAAAAAAAAAAAAAAGGAATGGGACCCTGGACCCGGTTTCCAGCATTTGGGATTAGAGGGAAGGTGGATAGAGAATGGAACCCTGGATCCGGTTGTCAGGGCTACCTTCTGCCCCCGAATACAACGTAATAAGGTCATTATGGCTGTATCTAGACAGAAAGATGTCTCAAATGCAGCTATAATGACCATACGTTGTATTGGGGGAAGAAGGTAGGACTGTTCCCCCAGCACGGGCCTTACTTTTGCTTTCACCAATTTTTTATTTCTTTCACTTCAGGTGTGAATGACCGGGAGACTCCCCTGGGTACCCAGTCATTGCCCACTTCCCCTCAACCCCTCATCCCCCCCTCATATCATTGCAAACCCAACCTCACTCTGCCACACTATGTATCACCCGCGGTCATGACCGCGGGCTTTTTTGCCTCATGCGGCCGGGACCCCACCCGTGGCGGTCGACCCCCGCGGCCGACTGCGGGCATGAAACCCGGGGATTCAAAAAAAAAAAAAAATAGGCCAAAAAAAAAAAAGACAAATGGGGTTGTAGGGTTTGAAATTCCCTACATTCCTGTATTTTTAGTTTTATTTTTTGACTTCGTTTTGTATTTAAAAAAAAAATGAAAAACAGAAATCTCTCAGGCAAAAGTTCTTCACTTTATTCTTTTAGTAAGAAAAATAAAGGATTTTTGTTTGATTTTTATCTCAAATGTGGTAACGAATTTTGATATGACCCCAAGGCAAAAGTTGTTCAGTTTATTGTTTGGCATAACATATATTGTTTTCAGATTTTTCTGAATTCGTTTTTTTTTTTTTTTTTCATGACCGCGGACCGCGGTCATGACCGCGGCCTCGCGGCCGGGAGATTCATAGCTGCCACATCCTCGCCTACAGTAAGGTACCCTTATACTTTCCTGCCCCTGCTCACATTTGTAAAACTGATCTGCTACATAGTTATATAGGTATCATTTCTGTTTTCTAAACATTTCCAATCCACTTCTGAAGGGACATGGGCCCGGTTACCAGCGCGAGCTAGGAGGGCATGGAGACGGAAGGTCCCACTGGTGCCTCCCAGTGGTTCCAGCTAGTCTCTGGACCTGGCTAGGGTTTTAGGAGGGAAGGAATAGGGGCTGCTAGCTTTGTGAGTAGGATCTGGCATCCGGTAAGAAGGATGAAGAGGTGGACCCCTGGGTTTGAATAAGCTAGATCATGGCAAAGAACTCTGGACCCGGTTTCCAACACTGGAGGTTTCTCAGCCTGTTTCATGTTCATGTGTCTCCCTATACTTCTACCTATGCATTCGCATAAGGGACGCTGAGCCCGGTTCTCAGCACGTGCTGCTCCCCACAAATAGATCGGAAATTGTCTTTAACAAAAAACAAAAGAAAAAAACAAGAAGGGACCCTGGACTGGCGACTACTACGGCAAGAGTGAGGAGATACTGGTTACTTTTCTAAGGGCCTCGTTAGACCCTCCTTGGAAATCTGATTTTTAGGAAATCGGCATCGTTACACTGCGTCCTAACTCACCAAATTCCTTGAATGAATGTGAAAACGCCCCCGAGAGATTTCCTTCGATTCCTCAGAATCCCCAGCCAAAATGTCATTGGATTCAAGGGGTCCTCGCGAGGTCCCTTGGGTTCAAGGAGCCGCGATTGACGGAGTGTTCTAGAGCGAGCGCTGACAGGAAAATTTGGAGTCGATGTTGGTGCACAGGTCGTCCGTGGTCCATTGGGCGGACATCGCCAGCCTCCAGTACCCAATAGGCCCCCAATGGCCTTTTACCGTTACCGTTGGTGTGAAAATGCGTGGGGGTGGTTCTTCAGCTGCAAGGCGCTTCACGAAGCAGGGTTTTCCATGCGCGCGTCGCTGGCCGTGGTGTCCAACGGTCAATTTTTTTTTATTTTTCTACAAGCAATGTTGAAGCACTGTCAGTCGATTGCAGGCATCTGCCTAGTGCATTTTGTCGGCTATTGTCAGGGGCATTGATGCAAGCTTTGTTTAGTAAGCGCCTCACAAGTTGCGATTCATGGCAGACGTCCTCCGACGGTTCCCGCTCCTGCTGCTGGCCACTCTTCTCCTGCTCCTTGTCGTGTTGTTCCACGTGTGCGTCGTTCTGCAGGGTCCTGGCAGCAGACAAAAACTACGAACAGTGAGGAAGACGACGATGGACAGGCGGGAAACCTCCAGCAGGCAGCCGACGTGCACCATTGAACACTCCACTCTACAACTTCTCCTTGTAGTAGCCCTCCGCCGCGTCGTCAACCTGTCAGAGATCCTCCCATGTCCCTCTCTTCCTTCTCCTCATCCACCATCTCCGCGTCGCCCGTGGGATCATACCCGATGCCATGGCGCAACAGAATTGCACAATGGATTACGATAACGACACACAATCGGTGCATCCATCACCTGTCGCATCAACTATCTCTGCCTGCGAATGAACAATCTCATCCTCAGGCGAGTTGTCATTCTCTCGATGCGATAACGCATGGCGACGACTGACACAACTGCGACCATCGTGTTTCTCTCCAATGTCGTTAATGCCTTCGCACCACCCGGGAGCTCTCGTTCCATTGCAAGACTCGTAATGCGCAAACACCCACCACTCGTTCGCCCGTCGGTGCCCTCGCTGCACCTTCTGCACGTCGATGGGGACCGCACTCGCACTCTCCACGTTTCACGGAAGCGTTACGTTCGCGCTAAGCTATGACGGCCCGAAGAGCATGCGGAACACGAAGGCGACGTCGCAGTAGAGAACCGTTATGCATACACGCTACGTCGCCCAACGTTCCAATGCCATCCTTTTAAGCCATGGCCGCCATCACTCCTCCACACAGACGTTTCGCCCAAGTCTCCAGTCCAGCCGCAAGGACACCTCATGCACTGATGTGTCACAACGAAGGGTTCAAAATTTGAAATTGGAACGGGGATGTTGGCGTTTTTTTTTCTTCCTCAACCCGGTAGGCCTCCCCGCCGCCGCCAGTGGACCACATCCGAGGACTCACGGACATCCCAGCACGATGACGGACATCCACCCCCTCGCCCGCGTGTATTCGCATGAAATTGGCCGCTCGAGACCTCCAAGGGTTTTCCTTGGGACCCATTGAATTAGGACGCGGTGTAACCACGACGCCGAAAATCGAAAATTTTTCCAAGGACTCCATCCTAATTCCTGAGGATTTTTCAAGGAGGGTCTAACGAGGCTCTAACTCTCCCACTGTTTCAAACTCATGCTTGACAGTATAAGCAACTCGACTGGGCCCCCCCAGAAAGGGACCCTGGACCCGGTTTCCAGCAGGTGTTACTCCCTGACTCCCAACAAATAGATAGGAACCTTCACACTGAGTATCGGACCTTGGACCCGGTTTCCAGCAGGTGTTACTCCTTTTTTTTTTTTTTTTTTTTTTTTTAAAAAAACAACACCCCTGCCAGTGTTAGTGTTGCTGATAAGAGCAGACACCACTACCACCTAGGGAGAGGCTCCGTCTATTGGTGGGGAGCATCACCTGCTGGAAAGCGGGTCCAACGTCTCATATTACAGAGAGAATAATGACTGAGAATGTCTGAAAATGTCTGAGCATGTCTGTGGGTTTCCTGAGGCTGTGCTCCTTGATCATCCCGGGGCTCCGTTGTCCCATGGAACTCCTAATACACCCATCCCCTTATTGGAACTCCCCTTATATTTTGCTCAGCCTTGTTACAACAGTCCCCCTGTTTGATTTTTGTTGCGACTGACCCTTTAAACCCTTAAAGACCTTAGAGACCTCAGCAGACCCTCTGTTCCCTCCGTGTTCTATCAGTCAGTGATTGTGTGCAGTCCCAGTTACCTCTGTTACCACAACCCTGGAACCTGCATCCCCTGTATGCAGTACGGCCTGACTGTCGATCTTAGTTTGGAGGGGCAGAAGCCTCTTCACCCTGAACCCGGTCCATCTTCAGAGACAGACTTTGCATACTTATGTGTGATTGTTACCTTCCTCTACGTGCCAATGAAACCTGCATTCTTTGCAGCTAAGTGCAGATGCCCAACAGACCGACCCTCTTGCTGTTCCCCTTACTGATACCCATACCATTGCCTTTCAACGATTGTCGTGGCAACCGGGGGAAACATATATGAAAATTCCTCGGGGTGCTTCATCTGAATGTTGGGGTCGACCTGGAGCCAGTCGTGGAACCTGAGCATATAGTCCTTAGTGAAGTCCTCTTGCCCTTCCTTGTCCCTCATTTCCCCTAGCCAGTCTACCTGGACCATCCTGACCCCCCTTTCCCCCCCCAGCCATTCTGCGCAGAATTTATGAATTTCCTTGGTTATATCAGCTTTTTGAGATAGGAATGTCATTTTATCCTTTTTCCATTGTATTCTTATTTCTGTTTCGATAAACTGTTTTACTGTGTCTATCACTTCCCCTTCCCTCATCCTGGCCCCTTCTTGATCAAAGATGCACCTTCTTAACCATAACGTCCAGATCAAAGCCTTTTTGGATATGGAGAAAAGGTTACTGGCTAGGTGGGATGCATGCAGTCTTGCCCACTCTCCTAAGAGAAGGTTTTTCGAACTTTTCCCACTTCCAAGGCCATTCCTCGCCAGTGCCCAATTGGGCCCAGATACGGTCCCACCAACGCCACAACAGGACTGCCCCAGGGCATTGTAGAAAGATATGTTGTATTGTTTCGTAGCTTCTTCTTCCTAGGAACCCTGCATTACAAGATTTGCACCACTGGAGACCCTCCCCTCTCTGTTCTAGATTCGTCCTGTAAATGATCCAGTCATTGGTGGGGAGGCACCTGTGGCTGATTTGCCACTGTTGAGAGGCGAATTTTGCTGGTCTTTCCTTCACTCCTCTGAACTATTTCAGCCCTCTTACTTGGTCCCTATGCAGATTAAGGTGTTTCTGCCATCTGTCTCCTACCTCCGACTGAACATCCACCCGGGGCCTAACCATCCTGTAGGTGCTTCTCACTGCTAACTCATGTAGATGCACTGGTTGCCCATTGCGTTCTCTTATCCACTGCCATTCCAGAGGGTCCACAACTAGCTCGGATAGAGGAGTTTCTGGTAGGTAGGCTTGCCATTGGATCCCCCCTTCCTTATGGCTCTGTAACACTCGGATCCGGTAAAGGTTAGATTTTTCATCCCATTGGACTGCGTCTGGGTGGTATTTGATTAGAGTGTCGTCCCCTCTTCTTTCAAAAAGGTTGATCATGCCCCCCTCTGATGTTGCCTCTACCACTGAACCTATTTGTAACGGAAAGTCCTCCACCCGTACTGCGACCCAGTCTTGTTCCTGCAAAATCCTGCCCTTCCTCAGGGACACCACCTAGGCTAGGGGGATCGAGAAAATTAGCTGGTCCAGTGAATCCTCCAGATTGAGAGAAGGTTAACGGAGACCCTAATTTTCAGACCACTTGCCATGCCATTTATATGAAAACCAAAGGGTCATTTTAATCAAACTTGCCACCACTTCGTAGAGTGGAGACCATACTACCGTTAACCATTTGTGTCCAGATTATGAGCGTGTTGAAGGCTCGGCCTAAGTTGTTGGGCTGTTTTCCAATCCTTGTTGTCCTCATCACATATGTCCCGTACCCTGAGGATCCCCTGTCCGACCCATGAAGCCCAGTGGGGGTGGGAACAACCATATACCCTTCCTTGTCTATCAGTAATTGCCATGTTTCCAAACAGGGGTTGGCGTAAGATTTCTTCCATCCGTACTGGAATGGGCCTATCACGGATTGGTAGCTACCGCCAATTCTTGATTAAGTTGCACCAAAAGTTCTCTCTCGCTAGGTTCTGTCGAGCCGCTCCTCTGTCTCCCTCCTCTCGCGAGCGCGTGTTGGCTCGGGGAATGACCCAATATCGGTCGTCTAACCATGTGAAAGGGTTTACTGTGTCAATAGTTCTGGGAGCCAGTCTGCGGATTTGTTCCAATGCCAGCTCACGCCATGGGATGTTAATTCCTACAATCAATTTTTTGATCCATTGGATTGATAAAGAGGCAGGAGGGATCCAACAGACCGAGACCTCCTCTGGTTTTAGGTTGAATAAGCTTGTCCCATGCCACCCAGCTGATCACGCTTTGTTGCTCGTGGTTCCCTCGCTAGAGAAATGCAACCAGTTGCCTCTTCAGGCTCTTGATGCTGCCCTTTCCCAGGTGCCAGAGGGCCGCTTTGTACCAGGTCGATGCCAACACTACATTGTTGATTGTTACTCCTCACAAATAGATATGAACCTTCACAGTGAGTGCCACTTTAGTAGGCTGCTCCTACCACTGATAAAATGAGAAGTGCGGCTGAAGTTGTTGTTGCAAGAGAAATAAAAAAATAAAAAGGTACACAAGTGGCATTTAGGAGGGCATGGGTTCACTTCCCGTTGACCTTTTTGCTTTTGTTTTTCTTTTAAATTTTCAGTTCCCATTGACCTCACGTACCTACATGGGTGCTTAATGCTTTAGCTAAGGCCCTCATTGAATCTCCCCGTTGGTACATGTAGACCAGGTTCTTTTTTTCATTTTTTTTTTCTTTTAGAAAAAAAGAAACCAAAATCTTTATTATGCTGGAAACTTTGACGCCGAACCTCACGCCCGGAGTAGGATGTGGGCCTGTAAGTGCGAAAAGTGGTGTGCCAAGGATTTTTGGGAAAGTGGGGTGGAGTCCCAGGTCAGAACAGGGATTTCCTGTGGCAAGGTTCTAGGGGCACGAGTGCAATAGGGCTAAGGGCAAGTTCCTTCTGGTCGGTTGGTATTTATGTCGTGCCGCATGAGGCCGATGGCATGCGCGGTGCTTTCAAGGCCGCCCGCTTCGTTTGTTTTGGGCGGCGGTTCGGGGCGACGTCTCCCCGGAAGGGTTGTGATTCCGATGAGTCGGGCCTCTGGGGGCAGCCACGTGGCGCCTATCGTCGCGTGTTTGGGTTAGGCCCTCTGATTTCTGGGGCTCGTCGATTTATTGCGACGCCGACAATTTTCGCAAGGCGTGCGGGGCCAATACTCTGCGATGGAATTCCACAGTACTAACGTAAGTTGGTGATACGGGAGAAGGAGGCGGAAGGGAGGGAAGTTGGTAGCGATAACCACGAAGTCGGGGGATATGAAGTAGTGCGAGTTATCCGAAGTGGGAAAATCGGGACACCTCGGGTCGCTGGTCGTAGCACAATGAAACTCCCTAGGGCACAATCGATTCTCGGTTAGGCAGGGGAATTCCGAGCGTTTCTGTCTGAGACACTCGTTTACCTAAGGATTGAAATACTCCGGATCCCACAACGAGTTTGAGTCTCTCGAGCGCGTCATCTTGTCATTGCGGTGTAAGGGAATTCTCCCGCACGCATCTAACCGGTAAGGGGGATTTTTTCGATGTGATATCGGAATTCCCTTCTGTTTGGGTGCGTAGGGGAAAAATTATCCCTGCCTACCCGATATCGATGGTGTCAAGTTCGCCAACGGTTACAAAGCGTCTTGCGTGGATATGTATAGGCTGCGCAGATCAGATCGCGCTTACACACATCCCCGCGAGTTATTGGCTTATTTCTGGACAAACCTCCATCCAATCATCTAATCACTCCGTGATCCCGTATGCCATCGTATACGAGATGCAGTAGCAACAGTAGCTCAAAGAGGGGATAAACAGCAGGGGAAACAATATTGATGACTACGCAAAATTCCTACTATGCTCGGTATGCAAAAACGACAAGCAAAGGCAAGGATCAAGCAAAATGACACGCAATCCGACATGACATTCATTCATTCATCCATTCATTCATGCAACAAACGAAATCGAGATCAGTCGCAAAACGAGTATGGAAACCGAGTCAAGATTCCGAAAACAAAAAAATGGGCGAATCGCCCTGAGATCAAAATTTATATACAGAAGCAAAGAGGGAGAAAAGACATAGAAAACTGCAAATCCTCGCCCATCAACCTCAGCTCCCTCTTCCTCTCTCTCTCTCCGATGCGGACAGTCTGTCGTCACGCACCAACCCACGAAGTCGTCACCCCGCTTAGTCCTCCCGCACCCGTTAGGTTCACCCGCGCCCACAGTCCGTCGTGGCCTGCGTCAATCCCGCGCGTTTGGCACCAGCTCGTCGGGTCGCCCAACTCCCACGTCAACTCACCTCTTACTTCGCTTGTTTGCCGATCCTCACTGATCGTGCTACCCCGAGCTTCCAACAACTGGTTAAGAGAGCTATCTAATCACGCAGCCGGAATTTATAGCGTGCATGCATGCGTGAAGAACACGAAATTGCAAGGACTTAGAAAGCAGATTAGGAGAGGAAGCGCCTACGTTCTACATGGCCAGATCGCGGCATGGGGGACGTAGCCTCTTTCCACGCATCGATCCGAGCATGCAGTCCGCGGGCTGGCTGGACACAGCAAGAGAAAGTGAGAGCGGGAAATACGAAGTTCAAGAAGAAAGATACAGTTACAATGGCGCCCGCCCAAAATTACAGTTACACATATGATTAAGAACGCCGACTGATCAGAGTTCCGTTGCAGCCGCTCAAAGAAGCGCATAAGCAAAAAGCGTCGCGCGACAAAAGAACATCCTAATTGCAAAATTCCTAAATTCCTATCTAATGCAGAAAAACGAGAAGCGCAATCTCCGAAAAGAAAATCCGAAATTCCGAGAGCCCTTGGGGCTCTACAAGATTCAAAAAGAAAACTCAAAAAGAACGAAACAAACTTCCCGCGCGGTCTCCGCGCCTAAAATCCAACAGCAGCACCGAAAAGAAGCGACGCCAATCGTTATTAATTGCGCCTGGTCAGCTCGACAGCCACTCGATCAATCATCCCGGGACTTGCCCGACCCGAACCCAACCATCCGAAAAGAGACGATGCAAAAAGGTGACGAAACGAGGACACTGATGCAACTTTCCGTCAATCCCGATCTCCCGTAATTGGCCCATCCATCCCAGCTTAGGACCCGTCATTGCTACCGCGCAGAAAATCGCGCAGAACAGAAATTGGTTCGTCACATATGTGACGCCCAGGGGGTTCCAATCATAAGCAAGTTCCTGCTTGCTTGAATCTTGACACGTGTCGATTTCTCTAATCGATCGACACGAGGAGCTTTCTGCATTGCCACTCACCGTGTGAAGGAGTGTGGACGTCATCCGACGTGGCATACGGGCTCTGTCCTACAAATTCCTCAGGAGGTTTTTTTGTCAATGTAAGGAGGGGATTATTCGCGCCATCGCCGTGGCACGCACACCAATCAACCGAGTATCAATGTCCAACGGCGAGGGGGAAAGGAAGACGATACATGGGGGCATGGCGAGGGGGAGGGTTAATCGGAAGCGGGGTAAGCATCGTTCCACCTGGGTTACTGTTTCCGGGAGCTTCTGGTAACGGACGATCCTGTGGAAGTGGGGGAAGCGATTACCAATGTGGGGGAGGGAGGAGAGATAGCCGGGATACAAGGTGGTAGAGGTGCGGAAGAGTGTCGCGCAGAAATGGTCGTAATCTTCGCATGCGGGGATAGTCACCGTAATCATACAATAGACTTCAACCATGTTGTGGCCTCGCCATGCGGCACTGAAGAGAAGGGTGTGGAGGCAGAAATCGGGGAGGGCGCATCGGGTCGAGGGATGGGGGTGAATGGTAACGACGAGGCGGGTGGCGTAGAAGAATCGGAAGGTGTCTATGGGGAAGGGATTGCGGGGGAAGGTGACACGGGTGGTAATCTAGTGGAGGGTGAGGTGATCAAGGGGACGACGGGATAACGACCGGGGACGAAGCCCGATGGCCCGCATCGGTACGGGCTCGAACTGATGGACGGTCGGAGGCGGAGGGGGAGGGGGATCGGCTTCGTCGCCGCCCTGCCGGTGCGCTCCAAGTCTCAGCCTGTTCTCCATCTTCAGGCTTAGGTGGCTCGGGATCGCGGGCCGGATCGTCGGTGATCGACAAATTTGCCGCGCTGGCGAACTCCAACTGTCGTTTCTCGGCCGTGATCTCGTCTCTTTTGTGCGCCGCTTCGGGGTCTTCCGCCCGAGTGTTCGTCTGCTCCGCTTCCTCCGCCGAGATCTCCCACTCAGACTCCTCCAGCTCTAGGTCCTCCTCTTCTTCCTCGTCTTCTTCCTTCTCGTCACTCTGCTCGCCCTCGCTGTGCTCACTGTAACTGCCTTCCTCCGGGGTTTCTTCCTCCTCGTCCTCTTCAGTGGCTTCTTCTTCTTTGATTGCTATCTCTTTGTCCTCGGAGGCTGCTCGATCCTGGAAGACGGGGAGATCGATGATCTCCCGCGGGTTCAGGTAATCCCGCTGCGATGGCGGGTTAGAGCTGCTTCGCGGCTCCTCCAGGCACGCTGACCACTGAAGGTACGGCGTCAAAGTCCGTGTGAGGACGTGCGGAACGGGGCTCTCGTCGCTCTGCGAGACGATCTCGAGGGGGAGATCGTCGGCCAACTGCGCAAGGGGGACCGTGGGCTCCCGCACGATCAGGTGGCGATGGCCGGGTCATACCGATCCGAAGAGGAAACCGAGAAGATCGCCCTCCGCGTCTGTCCTCGAGGCCTGGATGATCATCAGCTCCAAGTACTTAAACCACTCGCGGTGTTCCTCGTCCCTTGTCCACGTAAGCCTCACTCCGACGAGGCACACCGACAGATCTATGAAGTGTTCGCACCACAACCGCCACTGCCTTGGATCGAGAAGGGGAAATACTAGTGGTTCCAAGCAGAAAGAGAAGCGAGAGTGGAGCCACTGCCTCTGCTAACACGACCGCCTGAGGACTGCCCGTGAATCGTAACTCGGTCGCTGCGTACACCCCCTGGGTGCAGAAGAATTGCATGAGCCGCAGAAGATCCAGATTGAGCCGCGAATGATGAACCTTCCGGATCGCTGAGATATAGCCTCGTGTCGCGAGCAGATGATCGTCGAGAGCTCGCTCCGTAAGAAAACTCATGGCAAAGGTGGAGGGGACAGAGTATGGGAAGAGACGGGAGATGCAGGGGAGGAAGAAAGCGATGGAGAGTCGTCGTCTGTTTCCATAGCCAAGGAAGAGGAAGAGGGTGCAGGAGATGGGGAAGAAGGGAGGGGACGCAGGTAAGGCATATGGCGAACGATCGGCCGCGCCGATCAACTCCCCGAGACCTCCAGCACGAGGCACATGGTGTTCACTCCGTTCGGTCCAAGCTCGATCACTCGGAATCGCCCGAAGAATCGTGGCGCTATCTTACCTTGGCGAGCACATTTCCTCACCTGCACCAAATCCCCTAATTTGTACCGGGGCCGTGGACCCGCGTTCCCGTTCCGGGCCTCGTCACTACGGACCTGCCGGCCTTGGGCCAACTCGATCATTTTTTGTCGTTTTCGGGCCAATCGGGGCAGGGACCGTTCCATCAATTCCATGTGCCGTGTGGCCTTGTCTCGAACCGTGGCCCTGGTGGGCCGTCGGTTTAGTGAAGATTCGTCCGGGAGGCTTGGTATTGAAACGCAGGCCACGCTATTGGTCCTTAATTGAAACGGGCTCAGGCCCGTCGATTCGTGGGGCGTCCCTCAATGGACTGCCAGGATATGATCTACGATATCGGGGCAGGTCCAGGGGTCCCGTGCCACGATACTGCATCGTAGCACATTTTTTATCACCCTATTTGCGTTTTCTACCAGCCCGTTAGATTGCGACATGTGGGGCGCAATATTCCGAATAGCGACGCAGTGTACGACCAGATTCCTCAAGACTTCTCCTCTGAATTCTACCCCATTATCGATCAAAATTTCCTCCGTGTCCTGGTGCATCCCTAAAAACCGATTGACGTATCACGCAATTTCGGCCGCCTGTCGCGTACGACAGGGATATGCCTCCATCCATTTCGAAAAATGGTCTACGAGCACGAGTAGGATTGAATATTCGCAGCTATTGGGTCCAGGGGGCACCACAATATCGGTAGTGTTCATGCTAACCCTTTGAAGCGGCCGTTCCACTACCGTCGGTACTATCGATCTTGGCGGCTGAATCGGCGCCTTGTCAGCAGAGCAGACCTGACCGTTCGTGACGATGAATTTCACATCGTCACGAATATTAGACCAATACCACTCATTTTTGTCGATTGCCGACTCCGTAATTCGTACGGCAAAATGGGAAGCCGTTTCCTCGTGCGCTGTCTTTACCCAGTCATACCTCATGAACGGGTGCGGTACTACCATCCAAATCCCGCTACCATCCGTTTTCCGTTTTTCCAAGCATCCCTCAATCCAGCGGTAGTCCCGAGCCCTTTCATTGGCCCTCCTCTGATCTTCCCTGGTGAAGTCCTGGAGGGGGTTACCCACTAGGGTAGCAATTAAGGCGATATCCGTCCATTCCTCGGCCGTTTTAAACATCCAGGTCTTCTCTAACCCTTCTGACGTAGCATCTAAAAAGCGAGCCTCGATCGAGATCTTATTAACCCGATACAAGGGGCACAACCAAGGCTTGTTGACATTTCGGTATTGGATGCACGAGCCGTGGGCTCGTGCGACACACTGTCGACAGTCTATCCATTCCGCATATCCTTCTTCGCTAGGGCGCATAAAGACCGAATATGCGCGAGAAATTGCTTCACAAAAATAACAAAATTTATCAGGCAGGGAGAGGAGAGATGAGGAGGAGAGGGGAGAGAGAGGAGTTGAAAAATTACCTTCGTCACCCATTGCCACCTGGCTTGCTTCTTGCCACGTGGAAGGACCGCCACGTGTCCGTACTTGGGCCCATTCGTCGATTTCGGTTCCTTCCACGGGATGACCTCTTTCGCATCAGGCACTTTAGCTGGTCGATGCAGACGTGTCAGTCCGTTCGCGTTGCCGTGTCTCTCCGTCTTTCGATGGATGATGTCGAAGTCATACTCCTGTAGGCACACCGCCCAACGTCCAATCATGCCCGTGTAATTAGAGAACCTCTTTAGTGCTAGCAAGGGATCATGATCAGTCACTAGGAGGAACTTCTGTCCGTACAGGTATGGATGGAAGTGCTGGATTCCCCACACTACCTCGTAGCATTCGCCCTGCGGGGCCAATTCATTCCTTCGCTCGTCTGGTACTGTTCGTGACGCATACTCGATGACATGTTCACGGCCATCGTTCCTCTTATGCACTAAAATAGTGAAAATAGCCTCCGGTTGCCAGTCCATAATGAGAATGAACTGCTTCGAGGGGTCCGGTCGGATCAAAATAGGTGTCGTTGTCAGAGCTTCCTTGAGTGTCGCGAAGGCCTGCTGGCACTCCGCATCCCAACTGAGGGGCTGGTCCTTCCGCAGCAGGTTCGTTAGCGGTCATGCAATCGCGGCGAAGCCCTTAATGAAACGACGATAGTACGAGGCGAACCCCAAGAAGGCTCGAACCTGCGTTAGCGACATGGGAACAGGAGTCTCTCTTAGCCGCGACTTTTCTCGAGCCAGGCTGCAGTCCTCCACGCGTCACGACGTAACTCAAAAACGAAATTTCCGAAAGGAAAAATTCGCTCTTCTCGAGCGCGATCTTGAACCCAGCATCTCTTAGAGCACCCAGTGTCCATTCGATATGTTGCACGTGCCCGTGATAAGTCTCCGAGTAGACGAGGATGTTGTCCATGTATGCAATGACACAAAAGTTAATCATCCCCTGTGTGAGCCGCGTCTTGTTGACAAAGTTCTGGAACGTGACGTTCATGGCCCGCTGAAACGTGGCCGGCTCGTTGCAAATCCCTATTGGACATCGAACCCACTGCCACGTGCCTTCAAACAATATGAAGGCCGTCTTCGACTGATCGTCCTCCTTAATCAGAATGTGATGGAAGTCATGCCGAATATCAAACTTGCTGAAATAAATAGCACACTCAATCGCATCCAGCAAATCATCGATCCGGGGGAGGGGATACACATTTTTTATCGTGATGTCATTCAGTTTACGATAATCAATGCATATGCGGATCAATCCGTTCTTTTTCGGTACTAATACTAACGGGAACGACCATGGTCCGGTGGCGGGTTCAATCCAACCGCTTGCTTCGAATTCTTGAATCCGTCCGAGAGCCTTTTTTCGCTCTGCTAGGGAATACCTGTAAGGTTTGCAATGAATCGAGGAATGATTTCCCGTTCGGCCCGGCAGACACTCGGGGCGTCGTTTTTTTTTTCCTCTTTTGCCTCGCGCGTGGCGTGGTCGGATCCGTAGTGTGGCTCCAGAGGTTTCTCGCGCCCAGCGCCGCGACGTGGAGAGATACACCGGTCGTTCGTATGAGACTGAATCTGCTCCGGAACATGGGGAGATACACAGGTTCCCTTTTGTTCGTTTGTTTCGTTTCTTTTCTTTTTTGTCGTTTTGCCAGTTTCCTTTTGTTCGTTTCTTTCCTTTTTTTTCTTTTTTCTGTCGTTTTGCGGGCCCGTTGTTTTCGTTTTGGCTTGAGGGCCTCGCTGCACTGCTCTCCAAATGTGCAAATGAGACTGAATCCACTGCTAGAACACGAAGAAATACACTGCAATCTTTTTTGTCTTTTGCGCACGTGGAGAGTACCAAGCGTTTTGCCTTTTTTTTGTCGTTTTGTAGACGTTTTGCCTTTTTTTTGTCATTTTGCAGGCCCTCCATCGGGGAAGTTCGTTTAGCATGGCTCCTGCGCAAGGGTCACATTCGCAAATCGAGGGGGACGTTGCACAACTGCGAGTTCATGGTGCTGTATGACTAACGACAGTCCAATGTCTGTGTCTGTCACACTAATCGCTCTTTTGTATTCTTCCACGATGTCTGCGATTAGGTGGTGAATCGCATCAGGCACATATCATGGTAAGTGCAACTCATACGACTCATCCCATATCCTCACATTGATATGCTTTGTATTCATCCGCTTGACATTTTCTGGCGGGGGCGCGGAGATGAATGAGTTATCTGATCGCCAAGAGAACACCGTGGCCATCATCTGCGTATTTTGTTCTCGAATGACCACATGTTCTTCAGGTGTTACTCCATCTCGAACGTCTTGCCACATCACAGGTTTCGTTGCAATCCTGATTCCGAGCCCATTCTCGAGGCGCTTGGGGGGTTCCAAAGAGTTGATCTTTGCCCCCAATCGCAACAATCGAATTTCTTTTGTGGGTGTCAACAGAGACTTCGGGAGATCCGTGATATCGCAGTAGTGCCTTTTGTCGTTATATCGGGCGAGAAGAGGGGAGATCCCTTTGTACAGGGTTCGAGGGGGTTCCAAAGAGTCGACCATCCTTGAAATTTGTACGAGATGTTCTCCCATAATCATAGCTTGTGTTCTTTGCAAATCTTGGTTAGTCCTGCTCATTGTTTTAACATTTGTCCGTTGCACGGGGTACTGGATTCGTTCTTGTGCCATCTCCACGATTACGGGATCATCATCATCCTCGCTGCTGTCTGCGTCCTTGTATGTCTGCCCGTTGTCCCAGGTAATCATACGAAGGGTCCCCGTCATCGCGGGAGATACTCGTCGAGCTAGGTTAGCGGTAGTACGAAGGGTCGGTCTCATCGGTACAACATAAGGTTTCCCTCCCGTATTTCGGAGGATAATCGACCGTCTTTCGAAGTCCAGATTGACTCGCAGCGCTACCAGGGCGGGAAGGCCGAAAAGAACGTCGTAAGTATTGACATTTAATACTACGACATCTCCCAAAGCATGCATCTTCCCTAATCGAAATGCAACATTGGTCATCTGTCCCACTGTTTTAATCTTTTCTTCGTCTACGGAAACGAGCTGATCTCTTTCTGCTAGCATAATTAAGTCGTTCTTTCTTCCTGCTCTTTCAACTACCCGTAGCAAAATAGCCAAAACAACGGCTCCTGAATCAATGATGGCATTGTATGGAATTTCCCACACCTCAATGTCACATTCCGTGGATTTCCATGGGATAGGTTTAATCCGCAGGAAATTATCATCCTTTTGGATTAGCCCTATGCGTATAGGATCGGAAGCGCCTGCGGCATTTTCGTCTGACATTGGTTCTTTCGTTTTCGTGTTGGTCGTTCGGGCAAGGGCAAATCGCTTTCGATTTGCTTTGCAGTGCTGCAGCATATGTTCGTTAGTTTGTTCCGATATCGAAAGCAAATGACCGATCGGAAGAGGAATCCGATGATCCAATGCTCGGACGATGTTTAGAACATCGATTTCGCCGGTGACGAAGGTGGGTCCTCTCGACTCCATCTCTCCTCGAGAAGGTCGCCACTTTGCCACTTCTCGTTGTTCCGGTGCGGGTCTAATCGTACCGATCATCCCGAGCCCCGGATACCCAAGTGATACGTATTGATCCAACGGAATGAGCTCAGCAGCCTCCTCTTTGGTAGCTAACGTACTTCCTCCGCTTTCCATTTCTTCCATCAGTGTTCCTACCCATCCCGACCCGTTAGCGATTGGTGTCGCAGCTACTGGTGCGGCTCCGACCCGTTGTTGCGGGGGCCGGTGGGGGCAATCCCGAGCTAGATGCCCCGGTTGATGGCATGTGTAACAAACGTTCAGATTGCCCGCGGTCCCTCCGAGAACAGGCGTCGGGGCCAATCCCTGTTGGATTGGGGCGGCGCGTACCGCGATGGGCCGCATATTTCTCATCATAGCCTCCAGCCGAGCTCTTGTTGTTCCTTTTTGCTTTCTTGGATTAGGCTAATTAGTGTTTTGGTCAGCTCCAAAATGGCGGTCGATTCACTCGACCGTACGGGGTTCTCGATCGGTGGCGGGGGTGCCGTCATTACAGGTGTTGGCATCATAGGGGCGGGCATACCCATAATCACACCCGACGCCGGTCGTTTAGGGGGTATCTGCTCCAGATAGGTAACAGGACCTGACACAAACCCCATGTTTTCGAACTTGTTTTGCAACGCGGCCAGCTCAGCCTTGGCCCTCGCAAGTTCGGACGAGTCTCCTTCCTTAGAATGGTCTTCTCCTTCTAGGAAACTCGCTGCGAACTTTCATCCCATTTCTTCTGCAGCAGCCATGATTTGCTGCAGCGTATGATTGATGGGGGAGAACTGTTTTCGCAGTTTTGCCCTTATCGTTCGGCTGCGAAGTCCATCGATAAACAAATCTCTTCCTACTTGCTCACCTCGCCCTGTTTTTACGAACATCCGGTAGAACCGGTTTCGATATTCCATAACGGATTTGAGGGGTTTTTGAACTCGATCTTTAATCATAAAGAGTGTTTGTTCCGAATGGATGTAATCGAACGGATTCAAAAAATCTCGTTCAACAGCCATTTCGTCAAAACAGACATATTATATTTTTCGAACAAAATCAAAACTGATTTTTTTTGCCAAAATCCGGTCGGAATTTTTCGCTCCTGGGGGTCCGGCGTTCCCAGAACGCCGGACCCCCTACATGTATCTGGTCTATGGTTGAGACCAGATATAATTTATTATTATTTTTTTTTTATTTTTTTATTTTTTTTTTTGTATTTGGTCTCAACCATGGACCAGATACATGTAGGGGGTCCGACATTCTCGGAACGCCGGACCCCAGGAGCAAAATATTCCGGCCGGATTTTGGCCAAAAAAACTAGGTTGTTTGGCCGGACGTCCGGGATCCCTGGGTTGTCCGACCGGACGTCTGGTCGGACGTCGGACGGTCTCGGACCGGACAAGGGTTGTCCGACCTAGCGCAAAAAAAAAAAAAATTGAAAAAAAATCATGTGGCTTCTACCTTGCATAAGGTGTATGCCACCAAAATTTTGGCTCATTCGAGCTTGTAGAAAAAAAGATAAAAATCCTCAAAGTTTCTAATCCCCACCTATACCCCTCCTATCCCCACCAAAACCCCTCGTACCCCCCCTTCCCACCTCAAATAGCACCCTATCACCAAATGCTCAGAAAATTCTGAATTTTTAAATGGGGGGTCTCTATGGCATGCGCAACACTGTCATAATATTTTTTTATTTTTTTTTTTAATGCCAAAAAGTGGTTGTCCGGGATCCTGGACAACCCCCCTACCGGACGGTTGGGGGAGACGTCCGGCCATTGGACGACTGGTAACCTAAAAAAAAAGTCAGTTTTGATTTCGTTCAAAAAATATAATATGTCCGTTTTGGCAAAATGGTTGTTGTTCGAAGGTCGAAAGATCCACCCATACATAAGTATTGAACCAATGATGGGCATCTCCTCCTAATCGAGCGGGAATGTTCACCTGAGCCTCGTTATCGTCATACTGCTGTGTGCGGAATGTGGCTAGCCATGCTCCAGCAAGATGGTGCGCAGGGTCAAACAAATGGAGGTCAAGGGGCGTCATAGGAGCTCGTGCACGTGGTACGGGTTGATTAGGATTTTGTTGGGGATTCAGGTTCTGTTGGGGGTTCTGCTGATTAGCATTCATGTTGACGGCCCATCGATTAGCCGATCTGCTTCTTGTGACGACAGGGTCGCTTCTATGCTCGTTCCGAGGTCGAGGTCGCCCTCGGTTAGCCAGATCGCTCAATTATCGTGCTATTGGTCATACAGCCCGGCCACGTATCGGGCTCCGATACCAACCTCACGCCCAACGCGACTTCCTGATCGGAGTAGGATGTGGGCCTGAAAGTGCGAAAAAGGGTGTGCCAAGGATTTTTGGGAAAGTGGGGGTGGAGTCCCAGGTCAGAACAGGGATCTCCTGTGACAAGGTTCTAGGGGCACGAGTGCAATAGGGCTAAGGGCAAGTTCCTTCCGGTCTGTTGGCGTTTATGTCGTGCAGCATGAGGTCGATGGCATGCGCGGTGCTTTAAAGGTCGTCCGCTTCGTCTGTTTTGGGGGCGGCGTTTCGGGGCGAGGTCTGCCCGGAATGGCTGTGATTCCGATGAGTCAGGCCTCTGGGGGCAGCCACGTGGCGCCTGTCGTCGCGTGTTTGGGTTAGGCCCTCTGATTTCCGGGGCTCGTCGATTGCCGCGACGTCGGCAATTTTCTCAAGGCGTGCGGGGCTAATACTCCGCGATGGAATTCCACGATACTACCGTAAGTTGGTGATACGGGAGAAGGATGCAGAATGGAGGGAAGTTGGTAGCGATAACCACAAAGCCGGGGGATATGAAGTAGTGCGAGTTATCCGAAGTGGGAAAATCGGGACACCTCTGGTCGCTGGTCGTAGCATTGTGAAACTCCCTAGGGCACAATCGATTCTTGGTTAGGCAGGGGAATTCCGGGCGTCTCCGTCTGAGACACTCGTTTACCCAAGGATTGAAATACTCCGGATCCCACGACGAGTTTGAGTCTCTCGAGCGCTTCATCTTGTCATTGCGGTGTAAGGGAATTCTCCCGCACGCATCTAACCGGCAAGGGGGATTTTTCCGATGTGATATCGGAATTCCCTTCCGTTTGGGTGCGCAGGGAAAGAGTTTTCCTCGCCTACCCGATATCGATGGTGTCAAGTTCGCGAACGGCTACGAAGCGTCTCGCGTGGATACGTGTAGGCTGCGCAGATCAGATCGCGCTTACACGCATCCCCGCGAGTTATTGGCGTATTTCTGGACAAACCACCATCCAATCATCTAATCAATCCGTGATCCCGTACGCCATCGTATACGAGATGCAGTAGCAACAAGAGCTCAAAGAGGGGATAAACAGCAGGGGAAACAGTATTGATGACTGCGCAAAATTCCTACTATGCTCGGTATGCAAAAACGACAAGCAAAGGCAAGGATCAAGCAAAATGACACGCAATCCGACATGACATTCATTCATTC
>BFEA01000274.1:384031-402185 GCA_003427395.1 Chara braunii
CACACACACACACACTCTCTCTCTCTCTCTCTCTCTCACACACACACACACACACACACACACACACATGCACACAGACAGAGCTCTCTCTCTCTCTCTCTCACACACACACACATGCACACAGACACATCTCTGTGTGTATGTGTGTGTGTGTGTGTGTGTGTGTGTGTGTGTGTGTGTGTGTGTGTGTGTGTGTGTGTGTGTGTGTATCTGCTGCTCTGGCAATCGGTTTCCTCCGCCTCCCCTCCCTTTTCCTCTCGACACACTTGCTCCCCTCCTGCTTTCCATGTATGTCAGGCCTTCCGTTTTCTGGCACCGAGCCTGTATTGAGAACAAACATGACACCTTTTCAGTGACCACTGCTACGTGTGCCCTCTCAATTCGTGTGGTATGATACAGATAGCTATGCTAAAAGTGGCATATGCAACGGACTGTCCAGGCACCTTCATCCTTCATGAAATCAGCTGCATTCTCACGACACCCTTGTCTTCTGGCATCCATAATATGGTGAGCTTGAAGTCTCTCTTTATGGGTTCCACGCACCATTTCATCTTGGACTATGATGTCTTGTGCCATCATCTTCTGTAAGCGTTGAATCCTATGGTCCAATGCAGTATGGAAGCTTGAGAAGAAATACCGAGCATAATAAGAGGAGTAAACCACCAGTACATCCGAGCCTCTTTCCGCCAAGGTGGATTCCCCCTGCGCACCAAGCTTTCCTGAAACGCCAGGGCAGCGCTTCATTTTGGTCTGGTAGCCCCAAGTCCCCAAACTTTTTGGAATGAGCAGATTTTGATTCTCAAGTTTGTGTGGGCCATGTAGTGGTGGTTTAAGAAAGTAAGGAGGAGCAATTGTCTTTTTCATGCTCTATCTTGGTTCCCTAAACCGATGAATAGCAATCTCTCCAGTTTGTGGCAGTCACCGTTACAAGAATAGCCACTTCAGTCAACTTGATAGTCGGCCTATCATTGTCTCCAGAGGTGAAATTCACGTACACACACACAAACGAGTCCGAGTAAGTTATAGGCTTTATGAGAAAGTATGTCACCACCCTCCGTCCGACAGACCCAAGAACCCCCATTCAGACCCCAGATCCTGACGCACTTCTCCCGTCACTCTTCTTCCCGAAACTAACACCACGTCTTCCGCCTTCCTTTCCCGGAGTAATCTCCGGAGACATGTTACTGAAAGAGGACAAACAAATCGTGCAATCGCTACTTAATAGTACGACGAAGCCTACCACAAAACAAGTACCTATGACAAACTGAGCAGCTGTGCTGCGAGCTTCCACATCTCGTCGTGCGTCTGCACGTAGTTGTGAAGCGCCAGACCCAAAAATTCATCAGGAAAACTCTTCGCACGGAATTCTTTCCTCAGGGTCAGAGCCTACTTCGGACTACTGCACCTGTCCGTCGTGTTTCGGTCCAGGCGGTGGAACCAGCCAGTAATCGAGGCAAGTTTTTGCGTCCGACTGGACCTGGAACAGAAATTCTGGCCCGTCCGAAAGGTGATGTCCCCAGTAGTCCACAGAGTCTCCTCATTCTTGGTTTTCTGAAGGCTGCCTAGGTACGGAGAAACAGATCTGACTGCCATTCGGCTGCCCAAAAAGTCGCAGACCCCCGATCTGTCGTCGGTCCGTTTCAGAGTCAGAGTATCGGGGTAGCAGTTCTCAAATTTCCTTCGGATCTGTTCCCCCTCCCGATTGACCCTGGGTCCCCCTTTCGGTAGGCTAAAAATATTGAAACATCGAGCATTGTCGTTAAAAAAAGAAAAAGAAAAAAGAAAAAAAAGCCTAACTCCGAATACCAACTTACGATCTTTGCCGAAAGAGCTGAGAAAACGCCACTCAGCATATGCACACATGATGCATGCTAGTGGCGGGCCCATGCTCTTTCCTATTGGGATTCCAAAAACCTGCCTCCGCAAAATACCAGATGCGCTAGTATACGTATTCATCAATTCAAAACGAAGAAAATTCCTAACATCTTCCAAACTCACTGTCCACCGTCCTTCCCCTCTCGTAGCCCCTTGTGTCACTCCCTTTCCTCTGGGGTTAACTTTGATCAATTGAATTTGGAGGATCCAGTCCAGGGCCTTGCAGATCTCGTCATGATGCAGTCTGCTAAACATATCTTTAATGTCATAAGAGGCTGCCATCACTCTGCTTTCCTTATATGCCCGATGCATCTTAGTGCTCCACTGTAGGTAAGTTAAGGTGGCAATTGTGAGGAAGGGTAAGCAAGAGCCAATTCAGTGCCCTTTCAACTTATTCTGATGGTGGGTTCACTAAAGGTGGGACAAATGGGGCTGAAACGGGCGAGGTCCTTATGTTTTGGAAGAACATAAGTGCAACCAGCTCTCCCTTTTCTGTCCCACTTGCCCAGTTTAGACAAACCTCGTTCATCAAAAGCTGCATGGACTTCCTCCCAAATTTCTTCCTCTGTCCCTGCGACATCTACATAACCAGAACTCCACAACAACAAATCACGCATTGCTTCGGAATACAGTTCAGGACATATCAACACAATTTCACCAGGGTTGCGATCAACAGCACAAAAAACCAGATTTGAAAACCTGTGCTTGACCTGCAGTACTACATCCGTCGTAATTTCTGAAGTTCCGCACTTCCGCATTGAGCGATCGCGATCCGTCGGGAGGACGCCGCCTTCGCGCTAAACGCTGCGGCAGGCTCGCGGCGGGCATAGAGCGAGTTTCCGTCATCGTCTTCAACATCTGCCTGGGAGGAGGCTATGAGTGGGGGAGAAGAGGGCCGCTAAGGTGATATGGGCCAGGGACAGGGTTAAGTGGGCGTGGCAGGAAGGCGATTATGCGGAGATACCCACCATCTCCAAACCGTGCCTCCCTAGCATCGACCGGGTGGCAAAACCCGGTGCACAGCTGGAGAAGAGAGTCACGTAGCGGGAAGGCGAGGTGTCCGGAGTCGGATCGCAACAGTAGGAAGCGTGGGACAAGCGCAGGCAAGACGGAGAAAGAGACATACTACGGGCATAAGAAACGAGAGTGAAATAGAGAAGATGAACAGAGAAGTTAAAAGGTGCGACTAAATGAAAAGTCATCAGGAGAGGGCGAAGGGAGACAAAAGAGAGTGGGGGAACTGGAAATCACGAAAGACGATAGAGGAGAAGAAAACCAAGGACGAGAGCGGGAGCCGGAAATCACAAGAGACGACAGATAACCAAGGACGAGGGAGCTGATTGAGACACAAGGGAGGTGATGGACGAGAGTGAATCAAGGGCAGAGAAGGAGGGAAGACTGACCCTTCCACGCCCTCATGAGGCCCCGTGAGCGGCACTGCGAGCGGTGGAGGGCGTGGAAGTTACTAAAAGCAGCAGCAGCTGAAGGTACGCGCAACCAGAAACACCTCTCTCCCTTCCCCCCSCCCCYCCMCCCMCCCCYCCYCCTGCCCYYCCKCTCCCCTCCCCCCTCCCCCCTCCCTTGACCTGCCTCTTCCCGTGCAACCGCTTGACACTCGATTTGGGACAGGACGGTCGGGAATTACTCTTGGTTAACCACGGCTACGAGATGACGGTGGAAAAAACGGTGGGGGTGAAGAAAAAGGTGATCCACTACCAGGGGGCGATGCGGCACATGGCTGTAAGCGAGCGAAGTAGTGAAGAGTCTCGACCAAAAGAGACAACTATGTTAGACTCCCCATCCCTCCCTTGTGCAGCCCCGTCTGACACAAAGCTACACAAGCAGAAAGAAGTAGAGACATCAACCAACAACATCCAATCACAGGCGACACAGGCCTCTTCCTCTACATCCTGGGCCGACATGGTTAAACGGATGTACAGTGGTGAAACTTCGACGATCCCACGAGGGAAAGAAGGATCTGCAGACCAGAACTGGCAGATCCCGTTAGATAACCTTACAACTGCCAGCACGTTTTTCTTATCTAAGTTCCTCACGAAGTCAAAGGAAAGACTGGTCAACCATGGGGGGAAGCAGCATCGGGCTAAACCTTTGCCCGCCCCAAAACTCAAGGAGCGGGACGAACTTTACACCCGACATGCTAGCAACTGGGTGTTCTACGATGATGCAGTGTACAAATCCTCTAATGATAAGATTGGTTGGATCCGGAAGAAGCTCGCTGCACTCAAAGGAAATGAAGACGGCGTGCGAGACTATCTTGATTCAACCGATCTCATCGGCGCGATTCAACGGTATTCATGGTGATCAGCATGTTTGATGCAGATAAGAGGGTGATGGATACGTGGCACAATGTTCGTTGTGGATGATCAGAAGTCCGAATATACCCGTGGTCCCCCCAAAGACAACAAAATCGCGACGAAAAACGAGAACAACGGATGTCCAAATATTACTGGGTAGAGTTCAGGAATGTTCCGATCGAAATTCAGGCGGCATTTGTACAGGACCTTGCCCAGAAATATGACATCGTCAATTTTATAGATCCCCTACCAGCATATGTGGCACCTCGAGACGACTACCTGATGGTGGCCCTAGACCTGCCGGTAGGATACATCTTCCAGATTGATGATGTCATTCCCTTCAGAATTGGGGGTAAAGACTTTAACATTCACACGACACACAAACAGCGTCCCTGGTGTTTCAAATGCCAATCATACAGCCACGGAGCCTGGGAAACAGAATGGCCACACCACCCTGCCAAATGTGTTGAGGCTACAGGGCGCTTAATCCGCGATCCGTTTCAGGCCACACGATGGCGGACGGTGGATCCAAGCCATGAAGGTTGGGTATTCATTGATGAAGCCAAGGAAGGAGGAGGAGTGCAAGGATGGGAATGAGACAAAAAGGGGAAACCCAATTTGGAAGCCAGACCACCAGACCATTGGACACCGCCTCACACAGTAGAAAAGCACATGGGGACCCAACACAGACAATAGGGCACCCTCCCAGCAGGGTCCAGACCAGAACCACATCCCGAGCAATCCCCCCACAAATACAAAACCCACCAGAAAGACGTATTCAACAAGAAAAATGGAGCTCGAGGGCAACGGGAATAGATACTGGGCACTACGGACGGAAAAACATGCACCGAAAGCACCGAAAGCCCAATCAGGATCAAGAATGGGGCAGGAAACGGAAGGGGGGATGGATGGGGCCACTAGACAGTCAGTGGAACAGGGAAGAGAGGGGGACAGGATATTGACGAACGGGACTCCAATTCAGTCAATTCAAAGTACCGACCAGACTGAAAAAACAGGCCAGGAGGCAATGCGGATAGATGAGGATATAGCACATTCGCAGCAACAGGAGGAACAGGGCACCACGTTAGAACAGGAGCCCGAAATCCAAGAGGATACACAAGATCAGGAATTGCAGAACAAAGGCCAACACGCCTTCTACCTTCCCCCAGCTGCTGAACCCTTCCAACAGGCTTTTGGTCTGCAGCCTATGGATTTGGAGGACCCGGAGCCGGCGACAGCAGAGACAACTGAGACTCCGACTCCCCTGGACATAATTATGACGGACCCCGCCTCGAAACCACAAGGCAGAGGTGGGCAATTTTTTTTTTTCCTCACCCTCGACCCAACCCGCCCAATTTTTTTTCTTCCCCATCCACTCGGCCCAAGAATTTTATTTTTTACTTTTAGACGACCCCACCCACCCAAAATATTTTTTGAAATTTCAGCCCCACGCCCGATCCGCCCGTGGCCCGAAAAAAGCCCTCACCCACACCCGCCCGCACCCGTACGAGTATCATCACCCGCCCGCGTCCAATACCTAAATTTTCTTCACCCGCACCCACCCGCATCAGCCCGCACCTGCCCATGTCAGTCCCTTACACCATCACAATTTCATCGGCAACATAACATTGCAACCAAGACGTCTGAAATTATATTATTAAAACAACGGCAATGTCAACAATTAGACTCGAACATCTCTAAGGAAAGTATCTCAATATATTTTTTTTTTGTCTAGGGGCACCTGCACTGCTGGAGCACTCTGCGTTACTTTATCAGGACCTGGGCAACTGAATCCAGACACTTTTTTCTTTGGCTCTCAACCTCAAGCCCAACGTACTACACAAGGGAGGGGGAAGGGGGGGGGGGTGCATAATTTTCGGGTCATCCTGGGTCTATGGGTCGGGTGACCCAGACCAAGACATCACCCGCTTGCCACCCACCCAGCGGGTAACCCAGGTCAAACCTTCACCCGCCCGTCACCCAGAAAGGCATGCTGGCTGTGCCCGCCCATAACCCACCTAAGACAGCTCATGTAGACCCTAAATCCGACCCATCACCCTGTGGGTCGAGTGGGTGCAGGTGGGTGCGGCTCTGGGCACCCGGTGCCCAACTCTGCCACAAGGAGATGTAGGGGAAAAGATGAAGGCCCTGGCCGAATGGCTGCATGACTGTCTGAGGGCTAAATACACACACCTACCGGCAGACTTTTGGGACATGACATTTAGGGAATTGGTTGACCTACTGGACAGTAGTCCTAGCCGCACACATGCATTAGAAAAAGGGCTGCCCCAACCAGTGGATAATCAACAAATTTGGCTTCGGGTTTTGGGTATCGTCCATAAACAATTCCAATGTCCGCTCCCTGAGGCAGAGCTCTCCCCTTCTACAGACATTGTTCCCGTTCAGACACCCTTCCCCTCTCCCATCCCTTTCCCCTCCCCAGAGTCCCCTCTCCCCCCCGATGAACTCCTGAAAGAAGGACCACCTCCCCCATCGTCGGGCTCGGCGGGCGATAAACTAGAGTTGCCTCGCCGTCCTGTTTATGCCATTTGATCGAAAAAGGACTGTTCCAAGGACCCCTCCCTCTCGGGGACAAAGTCTTGGTAATCCCAATCCGAAAGAAACAAGATCGGTGGCAGGTAGGTCTCTCCTCGGCTGAACGTAATGACTACTCACCTAACAGGGGGGAGGTAACTCTACATGGTTGGTGGTTACCGCAGAACCCGGAAGGGCCAAATGGCTTCAAGCTGATGCCAAGGAGTTTATTAACTCTCACTATGAACCTGGAGCAAAGGCCATGATCAGAGTAGGGTCGGGTTCCTGCAAAATGACAAAGAATGACCTTTACGTTCTGTTTGATGAAAAGAAGGAAGCGGATCTTACATGGGTATCTCACAACATGCTTCATGGCCAGTCAGATCTGGTCTGATACAGAACTCCTTGACGGCGTTGCATGGGGCCAATACACTTGGCACCAACTGTAACACTGAAAGGAGTTGGTGGTGAAAAACAACCAAAGGCATGAAGGAGAGAAAGTAATCATGAATTGGATTGAAGCAATCTATGGCCACAATCGGGCCTGGCGAAGCACTGTGCAAAACGCGGATCTGGATCTCAGATCAATCAATGTCAATGGTTTGGCCTCCCATAATCCAGACAAAAAACAGGTGATATGGGACATGCTCCGGGGTGTAGGGGGGCACACTTGGCCAGACGTTATATGCGTCCAGGAGACGCATTTGATGGACACCCTGGATCACAACAGGGCCCATAAAACGGGCTGGCCCTTTCAAACTGCCATTACGTCAAAATAGACATCTTTTATTTTTTGAACGAAATTGAAACCGAGTTTTTTGGCCGAAAACTCGTCAAAATTTATTGTTCCTGAGGGTCCGGCATTTGTAAAACGCTGGACCCCTTGGCTGTACATGGACCTTGGTTGAGACCAGGTGCATCCAGGCGGAACTGTCTGGATGTACCTGGTCTCAAGCTAGGTCCATGTACAGCCAAGGGGTCCAGCGTTTTACAAATGCCGAACCCTCAGGAACAATAAATTTTGACGAGTTTTCGGCCAAAAAGCTCGGTTTCAATTTCATTCAAAAAATAACAGATGTCAATTTTGACGAAATGGTCGTTTTCAAGCCTTTCGTGCACACGCACCCGGACCGGCCAGGGCTGGTACTGCAATATGGGTTCCCCCAGACTCCCGCCTGGATGTGTTGAATTGGGAAAAAGACACGGAGGAAGGCCATAGGTTCTCAATACTAGGGGCTTTGGAACTGGAAGTCGTTTGCATTTTTTGTCTATATGCCCCAAATACTACACCGGAGCGAGAATAATTTTTCACAAAAATTCGAACTAAGGTTCCACAAGGTATTCCGGTCATCCTGGCAGGTGACTTCAACGCTGCTCCAGATCGATGGCTTGACCGTTGGCAAATCCTCCCCTCCACCTTGCGACAGACCGAGGAGGACGAAAATATGCTCCAACGGCTATGCAACTCACTCTCCCTCTTCGACACATATCGTCGCACCTTTCCCCAAGAAAGAACCTTCACTTGCATTCGAAACAATAACCCTGCTAGACTTTCCAAGTCAAGAATCGACTTAATCTTGACATCAGAATCCCTGAGAGGGAATTTGACACTGGCTGCGATTTTGCCCTCAAGTCCTCACCCAGACCTAGACCATAAAATGTGTATAGCAGCGCTAACTTTCCGAAAAAGGTCGGACCAAGGGCCTGGTTTCTACACGCTAAACACATCACTACTCCACCTCTCTACGTTCCGACATTATCTTGCTCACACCTCGGCATACTGGAAGGACCTACGTTCCGAAATAGAGTCCCCCGTGATAGGGTTCGACAATGGTCTGTTTTTCTCGACAAAAAAATGCAATGAGTTTTCTAAACAGAAAGCCAAACAACGCCAGCAAAAAAAAATTGACTTAATGACTCAACTTTAAGAGCTAGAACAACGACTCGATCCAAAACAACTAGACCAACATACACAGACAACTCAAAATATAAAAACTCAATTATTAGAGCATGCTCAATACCGATGGCAAGGCGCACGACTCTGAGGGAAACTTTCAAAATTATCGACCAAAGGCACAATGGACGCACAATGTTTTGGCCTATCACAAGTGAGAACCAAACGATCTATAGTGGAAGCATTGTATGGTCCAGATGGGACGGAAGTCCACCCTACAATCACAACAACAGGTTGCGTCAAAATCGCTCGTGATTTCTTCAAAGACCTGTTTGCATCGCACATTCCACCAAATAGTGAGGATAACCAACTACGTCAGATCGAGGAATTCCTCCAACCATTGATCAAATCCATATCCCTGGAACAAAAGGAGCGATTGGAGGCCCCCTTAACTAAGGACGAAATATGGGCGGCCCTCCTACAAATGGATGAGGAGAAAACACCCGGATTGGACGGACTCCCCAAGGAATTCTGAGAGTCAATGTGGGATTGTATGAGCATGGACCTCATGGAGTATTACAACGAAGTGTGGAGCACAGGCAACATGGGGGAGCTGGTGCGTTAGGGGGTACTATCTCTCCTATATAAAAAGGGGACAAATTTAACATTCGGAACTACAATCCTATCACCCTTCTCACGGTCCCCTACAAGATGCTAGCTAAAGCCCTGACAAACAGAATGATCTCTGTCTTGGAGGATCTGATCCATCCGTCTCAGACCGGATTTATGCAGTAGAGATAGATCCAAGAGAACATCTTATTGGTTTATGAGGTCATACAGTTGACCCAACAGTCCAAACAGAATGCAACACTGGTTTTTATTGATTTTGAATTTTATTATTATTATTATTTTTATTTTTATTTTTTTTAAACACGCCCACGCCAGTGTTAGTGCTGCTGATAAGTGCAGACAACACTAACACCTAGTAGGGAGAGGCTCCATCTATTGGTGGGGAGCATCACCTGCTGGAAAACGGGTCCAGCATCCCATATTACAGAGATAAATGTCTGAGAATGTCTGAGGATTGTTTAGGGAGCTTGAGCATGTCTGAGAATGAAATGCCCAAGAAAGGCAAGGAAGATGAGGACTGCGACTGTGGGTCCTGCCAGCATTGATTGCCCTACCAAATAGGGGATTGACTGAGCAGGCCTGTAAAGTGTCCAGTAGTATAGTCTTTTATGAAC
Organism: Chara braunii; assembly: GCA_003427395.1. Lineage (NCBI taxonomy): Eukaryota > Viridiplantae > Streptophyta > Charophyceae > Charales > Characeae > Chara > Chara braunii. The sequence goes on from BFEA01000274.1 coordinate 393,895, forward strand.
GTGGAGTATTGTGTATCTCTTCACCCTTGGAGAAGGGCGTCAGATGAACGTTTCGGAGCTGATACTATTCATTGACTACCTCCAGACTCTGCCCTATGTCTCAGGTTGCTCAGTCTATCTTCTTGCGTGGTCCTCCCCAGGGGGCTCCAGGGAGGAGTTCCGCGTTTGGGCGTTGATCACAGGGATCAGGTATTACATTCAGGGTAGAACCTCTGCCAATGACAGGGCATGGGGTGGGAAGGGGTCTGGGAAATCCGAGGGAGGGTGCAATGGGAACGAGGGCTCAATGTTAGTCCAGTCTTTGAAAACTAACCGATAGTCTCTTATTTCTCCCAGGTCACGCATCTCTCCATCTTTGTCACCACTCCATTCTATTTTTGCAATCCATCCTTCTGTTTCTCCTCCTACCCAATCTACGTGTGATTTCCAGATGTATCTGCTGCTGGATTTGTTTTGTGATCTCTACCCCCTCTACCCTTACCTTCTCCATGGTCAGGATGCATCTTTGCCACCAGAGTGCCCATATTGTTGCCCTCCTTCCAAGTCTGTATATATTCTCTATGAAGGTCGTGGTTGTTCCTGCCAATACCCAGTGCCCCGCCAGTATGGCCTGCCATGACCAGGGCCAGGGAGTGTCTGGTTCCATTTTACGCCATATATGGTCTCACCATCTCCATATGAATTGGGCAATCGGGCATTGCATGAAAATATGTTCAATAGTTTCCGCCTTCTTGTGGGAGGGGAAGAGACTCTGACACCGCTGACACCATGGGAGCAAAATGCATCTTTGTTCGAGGTTTATCCAGTCAGTTAACCAATCGTTGGTTGACAGCTATCTGCCACTGGAGGGAGGTGATTTTCATGGGCTTGCATTTCTGTTCCTTGAGCCATTGGATTGGTGACAGGAGGGTGCGATCCACGTTCAAGTGTCTGCCCATCTATCGTTGATCAGATCCCTTAGATAGCTTTTAGGTCTGAGCATTTTGTAGGCTGATTTAACCGTTAGTTGGTGCAGGTTAATATGTCTTATCTTGGGGACTTCCGTCTTTTGGGGAGGTTGCCAAGTCCATTCCACCGGGTCCAAAGACAAGTTCTGGATTGGTTTGTTTGGCTGGAACGCCACCCTTTGTTTTTTCTCTTCTATAACTCTCACGCGGTGCACTAATGTTTTGTCTCTCTTGTGTTACCGCGCGTTCATTGAACGCGTGTTTCACGTTCAGGGTTTGAACGCGGTGAACGAGCGTTTACTGAACGGGGCTGAACTCTTTTGACGCGTTCGCGCAGAAACCATGTAGTGTTGGGGGCCGCAGGTTTGGGGCGTGGGAGGGACTGGGTGGCGGGGGAGGGGCCAACGACCCTGCAAAAAAAAAAAAAAACGACCAAGTAATTGCCCAAAAAAAAAAAACGAAGCATCCATACGCGGCAAAAAAACTGTGCCCACATGCACTTCTTTTTTTAATTGGGGGCGGGGTGGGGGAATCTCCCTAACATGGCTTAGAAGGCCCATGCAGGCTATCTGAAGGGTCCTCGCAGACATGTAGCGCAGATCGCCCCACCAAAATCGAGGCAGGCAGTGAATATGAAATAGAGCACGAGCTAACCGAATATATAGCCGAGATTCAAATTCATGTCTGCGTTTCAGCAATTATGGGTTGCTCACGTAGCTAGGGTCTGTTGGTCTCTGCACGTGACTCTTAGGGCTTGGCTGCACTACTCACCAAATGTGCAAAACTAGAATGAATCTTCTGCAGAATATGGAATAATGCACCGCCATATATTTTGTCTTTTGTGCATGTGGTGAGTAGAGGCCCTCAGGGTCACTGCACGTATTGCTAAGTAAAGAAAAACGAGAAAAAAGAAAAACGAGAAAAAAGAAAAACGAGAAAAAAGAAAAACGAGAAGAAAAAAAAAACGAGAAAAAAAAAAAACGAGAAAAAAGAAAAACGAGAATTTTTCTCTTTTTTCTTTTCTTAAGAATACATGCAGTGACCCTAAGGGCCTCTACTCACCACATGCACAAAAGACAAAATATATGGCGGCGTATTATTCCATGTTCTGCAGAAGATTCATTATAGTTTTGCACATTTGGTGAGTAGTGCAGCCAAACCCTAAGAGTCACGTGCAGAGACCAACAGACCCTAACTACGTGAGCAACCCAGAACTGTTGAAACACAGACCTAAATTCGAATCTCGGGTATATATTCGGCCAACTCGCGCTCTATTTCATATTCACTGCCTGCCTCGATTTTGGTGGGGCGGTGTGCGCTACATGTCTGCGAGGACCCTTCAGATAGCCTGCATGGGCCTTCTGAGCCATGTTAGGGAGGTTCCCCCACGCCGCCCCCCCCCAAAAAAAGGGAGTGCATGTGTGTGTGTGTGTAAATATCTGTGTGTATTGGTGTGCGTGTGTATATGTTTGGGTGAGGGTTTTTCGTGTTTTTTTTTTACTTCTTTTTTTTAATGTCACGCGTCCCGGGGTGGTGCACGACGCGCGCATGCTGGGAGGGAGTGCGCGTTCGATATTTTCCGCCCCCATGCCACATGGAGCGTTTGAACGCGTTTGAATGCTCACAGAGGGGGATTGAATGCGCGCGTTTGAACAAGAACGCGCGTTCATGGCGTTCAAACGGTTACACAGTGTCTCTCCATTCGAAGGGTGCTCCGCTTTCTTGAAGGGTGCCTGTTCTGGTGCAAATATGGTATTCGACCAAGATTATTTGGGGCGAAACCATATGTATCAGACCAATTCTCAGTGGGGTCCTCGTGTCCGCAACCCAATCCCCCTCTTTCAGGGTAGGTCCATGTCTAAGGATCCGGTACCACTCTAGTGGAATGACCTCAATAAGGTTTTCCAGTAGCTCCTCTATGTGGTGGCAGTATCTTAAGGTCGCACGCAACTGGTCCCCTGATTTCCAGTTCTGCCTGTCAGTGTCCCAGAGATCCCTACCCTGAGTACTCCATGCCTGACCCAATTCTTCTAGGGTGGGGATGAGATCGTCATAACGCAGCCCTTCATGTTTGTCACCCATCTATTTCCGAAGAGAGGTTGACGATAGACTTCCTCCCAGCGGTTGGGGTGGGTCCTGTCTGGGAGCGGGAGTTTACGCCAGGTTTGCAAAAGGGATGGCCAAAAACTATCCAGTGTCTGACCCCCTCCTTCTAATTCTTCTGTTCTATGTGGGAGCTTACGTGGAATTGCCCAAAAACGGTCCTTCAGCCAAGTTAGCGGATGGGTCATTTGGGGGGATGCCTTGGCCAATCGAGCCAAATGTTCCAAAGCTAAGACGCACCACCGACTTTGGGGAGCAAAGATGAGTTTTTTTATCCACTTCACCTGAAGTGTCTGCACTTGTGCATACGGATAAAGTATTCCCAAACCTCCTCTACTCTTTGGCTGGATGATCGAGTCCTAAGCTACTCGGCTTATTACGTTTGTTTGGTCTCCATCCCCCCTCCATAGGAAGGCCACTGTCTTTTTCTTTAGACTCCTCAGAGCCGTTTTGCTCAATGACCACAACAAAGACTTGTACCATAAAGTTGCAAAAATGACATTGTTAAGTGTCAAGGCTCGACCGAACAAGGATGTGTGTTTGTTTCTCCAATTATTAAGTTTGTGCTGAGCCGGGCACTGATCCACTCGTTGTTGATTGAAGAGCGTCCTTTTGTGGTCATGGATACCCCTAGGATTCTTATCGGAGTTTTTGGTGGCATCCATGCTATGCGTGGTGATTCCGTAGGGCGTCCCCCTTGGTAGTGAATCCACCATCCTTGTGTCTTGGATCCCCAGTCAACCGTCATGTCGGATACCTTGGCAATATTTTCCATCATCCGTTGAATTTCTTCCATATTACGGTATGTAGCCTCTGCCATTATTGTTAGATCATTTGCAAACAATGAACACACCGGGATTGCGTCCTCTGGGATGCGTGTGATTCTAATTTTGGTAATGTTTTGGTTGGCCCGAAGGTTGGCGGCTAGTGCTTCCATAATGACCAGGAAAATGATTGGACGTTGGGCTGTATGGCTGCAAGAGTACGACTTCGATATCGTCAACGGGAAGACGGAGAAGCACGAGAATGCTGACGGTTTGACACGTCTGCATCGACCCAACAAGTGACTAAAGGGAAGGAGATTACCCCGTGGAAGGAACCGAAACCAACCAACGAGCGATCATACGGACAGGTGGCCATCCTTCCTCGAGCTCCTAAGGGGTGATCGACACGATGGCAATGGGGCGTGAAGGTAATCCCGAAGGTCCCCTTTCTCCTCTCTCGTCCTCCTCCTTCTACTCCCTCCTTGACGAGTTTTGTTATTTTTGCGAGGCCATTTCGAGAGTCTATTCGGTCCCTATGCGACCAAGCGGTGAAGGATATGTCGAATGGTTAGACTGTCAGCGATGTGTTTCACGAGCCCATGACTCCTGTATCCAGTATCGGAATGCGGACACGAGCCTATGGCTCCTGTATCCAGTATCAGAATGCGGACAAACCCTGGTTGTGTCCTCTGTGTCGCACCGACAAAATCCCGACGGAAGCTCGATTTCTCGAAAGCCACGTCGGAAGGACTAGAAAAGACCCGACGGTTTAGAAGGGCTGAAGTATGGACAAATGTCGTCCTGATAGCTACGGTGGGTGGAAACCCTCTCAGAGACTTCACCAAGGAGGATCGGAGACGGGCCAACGAGAGCGCTCGGGATTACCAATGGAATGAGGGACGGTTAGGAAAACAGAAAACGGACGGAAGCGGGATTTTGATGTCTGTCCCGCATCTGTTCGTGAGGTACGACTGGGTTAAGTCAGCCCACGAGGAAACTGCGGCTCATTTCGCTGTCCGAATCACGGAGGCAGGGATTGATAAAAACGAATAGTATTGGTCCAACATTCGCGACGATGTCAAGTTCATCGTCCGAAATTGTCAGGTCTGCGTCGCTGACAAGGCGTCGATTCAGCCGCCTAGGTCGATAGTACCTACCGTAGTTGAACGACCATTCCAGAGGGTTAGTATGAGCACCATAGATATTGTTGTTCCCCCTGAACCTAATAGCTGCGAGTATACACCGAGGAGATCCTGACGGAGAACGGGGCAGAATTTAGTGGGGAAGTTTTGAGAAACCTAGTCCTGCATGGCATCTCCATCCGCAACACTGCTCCCCACATGTCGCAATCCAGCGGACTGGTGGAGAACGCCAATCGAGTGATTAAGACCGCCTTGCGATGCAATATCGTGACGAATGACACGAGACCTTGGCCCGATATCGTGGACCATATCCTCACTATCCACCGGGGGACACCCCACGAGTCCACGGGTCTGACTCCCTTCCAACTACGAAGTAATAGCTTGCCCTGTGTAGCCCTACCGAGCCTAAATGATGAGACAACCCTTCTGCGACGGAACACCAGGGCGACGGTTAAGGATAAGGCCCAACGCCACTTAGAGCTGATGGAAAAAGCCCTCCCCCGATTGGCCCGAAAAAGACAGCGTATGACGAAAATGGCCCACGGTAACCGGTCCGGAGCTACGAGGCCCGAAATGGGAATGCTGGGCCTCGGCCCCAATATAAATAAGGGGACATCATGCAGGTGAGGAAATGTGCTCGCCAAGGCAAGTTAGCGCCACGATTCTTCGGGCGATTTCGCGTGGTCGAGCTTGATCCCAGTGGGGTGAACACGGTGCAGCTTGCGCCGGAGGTGTCGGGGAGTCGATTGGCTCGTCCGAGCATTCGACACGTATCCTACCTTCGTCCTCTCCCCTTTTTCCTTTCTCCACCATCATCCGCATCGTCCCTCGGCCAAGACGAGGGCGACGACTCTCTAGAATCCTCCTTTCTCTCTCAGCCATCGTCTTCGACCCCGCCTCCATCGCCATGAGCTTTTCGACGGAGCAGGTGATCAGCAAGCGACTAATGGTACCTGGGGGAGCCTTCTCGACGATCCGGCAAGTACGGCATCCTCAGTTGAGTCCATATCTTCTCCGATTCGTGGTCTTCTTCAGTACGGCGGCCATCCACGCGGCGACAGAGTTCTAGTTCGGCCAGTCTGGGGTGGCACGAGTGTTGGCCGAGGTGTCAGCCTTTTTGCGCTTGTCCCCACCTCGCGAGAGCCACGTGTCGGTCATTGTCGTCTTCACAGGCGACATCACAACACTGCATCCATCACGACACACTGCCATCCTCCGACAACTGCGAGACTGGGCAGCACACATCACGACTGAGTGGGTGCGATTATTGGCCCGACCGCGCGATCGTTTCGTAACAACAAACGACATCGATCTTCAGCTTCGGGTCTCCTCCACCGCACCTGAGGTCACCCTTCCTGTGCTTCGTCCCTTCGCTCGGCCTCAATGAACTGCCATCGCCGCTCTACCTTCAGTCTCCCCTCTGACGTCCCCACGTTTTGGCAATCCACCGCGGAAGCGTCCCTCTCCTTCATGATCAAGCCATTAGATGTGCCGATTCTAGACGCGGTCAAGTGGACGCACTGGTGGCAAACCTATATGGCGCTCAGTTTCTGCCTCCTCGGGGTCGCCTTCCATTGGGCGGAGCCTGCGGACAGGAGTGTGGAGGACGAGATCCCAGACGACGAGGTGGAATTGCTGCTCATCCAAGGGTGGAGAACAATCACGGAGGGAGACTTTTTGGGGATCGTGTTTGGAGAAATGCGCACCGGCCATCTGAGTCCCATTATGGACGAGGTGCTGGTGCTTTTAAACCAAGTACTCGATGACCTGCCGTTGGAGATCCTCTCACACTGTGACGAGAGACCAGGGACAGCCACGCTCACTCATATTCTGGAGCCGCATCTTCTTTTGTCCACCTGTACCAGGCTGTACTGAATTGGAGGAGGGAAGTTACAACGTGCCCTCGGCGGGTGAGTATTTACACGTCAACGTCACCGATCTTTCCACGTGGGACCCGCTCATCCGGCTCGCTCCCGCAGGAGAGACGAGTGAAGAAGAGGAGGAGGACGACGAAGTAGAAGCATCGGCAGAGGAAGAAGATCGGGAATCCGATCCCGATTACCAAGGATTGGAGGACGCCGAGTCGGAAGAGGCCAGTTCAAGGCGAGCGGAATCAGAGGAAGAAAAAGGTAGAGCGGGGGAGTCGAGCGGTCCCGACGAGATGAGCCGGGAAGAAATAAGGCTGTGATGCAGAGGAGACGACCGGTAGCGGAAGAAAAACGGCCGATCGAAGAATCAGGAGGGTCACTACCGCAACTGCTGCAGGACGATCCGACGCACAATCTAGAACCGCCGTGGGAGGAAAATGAACGAGAAGCGCCACCACGGAGGGATCAAGAAGCCGACGCCGCCGAAGAAGTCAATCGCCCTCCCAATCCTTCCCAGTTCGACCCGCAGCCCTTCGTTTACGTCGAGATGCAGGCGCCCGGGCTTCGCCCCCAATCAATATATCGTCGTCCCCGTGACTTCCTCACCGTCCAGCAGCTCCTAGGCCGGCCCTTATTCCCTGATACATGGCAGCCATTTCCCCTCTCCCTCTTCTATCACCGCTACGCCACCCACCTTCTGGTCACCCTCTTCCCCCATGCTACTACTCGCTCACTCGACACTTCCTTCCCCCTCCACGTCCTCCTCCTTAGCATGGATTGGCGGGAGTATAATAATATAGAGGTCTACTGCGTCGTTGCGGGCACGATCCCCGCGTGTGAAGAATATGACGGCTTCCGCGATGCCATCCGCCGCACCCTCTACACCCTCTACCCTAACTACCTCGCCTCCCTCCCCCATCAACGTTAGCACCCTCGCTTTCTTCGCATCCATCACTCCATTCATTACGTCTCACTCCCCTCCAGCGACGAGGAAATTTACAGCTTGATGCCTCCTCTCCCCCAAGTCTATCCACCACCTCCCCCACCCGTAAATAGATTCCCTTTCCCCGACAACATTCTGTATTGAGCCCATGTATGCCACGTCGGATGACTTCCACACTCAGATCCTATGGTCTGTGTCGATGGACGGGGGGTCTCCGTACGGCCCGTACGGACGGACGGACGTACGCCCGTACGGGCGTACGGGCGATGGCCGTACGAAGGTGTCCCAGGGGCAAAACAAAATAAAAAAATAATAATAAAAAAAAGGGGTTGTAGATCTTTTCGAGATCTACAACCCCGTATTTTTTTTTCGATTTTTTGGCCTCAAACAGGATTTTTAAAAAATCGAAAAAAAAAAAAAAAACCGAGACAAAAAATGGGGAAAAAAAAAACTTTGGTAGCAAAAAAAAAAGGGCAGTTGCCCCGTGTGTGTGTGTGTGTGTGTGTGTGTGTGTGTGTGTGATT
>BFEA01000274.1:405179-421892 GCA_003427395.1 Chara braunii
AGAGAGAGAGAGAGAGAGAGAGAGAGAGAGAGAGAGAGAGAGAGAGAGCAGTTGTGGGTGTGGGATGAGGTTCTTTCCTTTGCTCCTTTCTTTCCTTCGTTCATCTGTATAATTTTGGATCCGGATATGGTCAACTTTATCACGGTATTTTTTGGACTTCTCTTGTAAATCGCCTCGGATTTTCCTTGTCGTTTTTACTTTGTATGTATGTATGGAATGAATGTGAATTCCCTTTTATTAGCGATCCTTTCGGATTTCGAATCTTGTTTTGCGATGTCTGTTTCGTCCCTGTCTACTGTTCACTTTCGTGAGCTATACTCTCATATCTGATTGAAAACACTCGTTATGGATGTTTGGGTTTAGTCGTTAACTTTCGATCACCAAGAGTGTTGTGAGAAGTTGATTGTCCTGTCCCCTCCTTCCTCCTTTTCGTCACATGTATGGCATGTAATGATCGGATCTCTCCCGATGTAGCAGGGATAGGATATTTGCATGTATGTCGAACGTGATCAGCACACTGAACCAACCCCCTGTTTCTCACGTGCGTGCTTGCGTACGATCGCGATCTCGCGGAATCCGAGTCGCCACGTACTCGCTCGCCTACGTGAGTCAGCCTTGGACCACGTATAAGGATGCAGGGACCGAGCTTGCTAAAAAGATATGGCTGCGGAATTTCCCTCTTGGATGTCCGATCGTGAGAGCCTGAGGGACCCAGAATATCGCGAATACTAGGAAAGTGAACAACTTAGACGGCGGGGGAACTTAAGAAATCCGAAATTCCCCTGTCTGATAGAGAACGATCGATTGTGCGCAAGGGACTTTCACTGTGCCATAACTAACGATCCCAGGGGTCCCGACTACCGGGATACTTATAACATGCAATATTTCATATCCCCCGGCTTCGTCGTTATTACTACCAGTTTCTCTCTCTTTCACCTCCTCTTTCCATATCACCAACTCACGGTGGTGCCGTGGAATTCCATAGCCCCCTATTGGCCCCGCATACCGTGCGAAAAGTGTCGGCGGCACCAGGCATACTGAGCCTCGGAAATCGCTCGGCGAGCCCGAACTGAAGCTGAGTGGCATCGACAACTGGTCGAACCGCGCGACCAACCACGAAGGCGAAACCAGAGGAGATGGTTATTCCCATTTTCAGGCTTGAAAATTGAGTTCGCTGGCAGGGGTAATGTTGTTGGGATTTTGTTCGAGAATGCAAGAGTGTTTAGATTTGCCAGTACTGTGATTGTGGAAAAGTACCCCAGGATCTTTAGTCTGGGATGCATTGCGCATGCCATCTGCCTTATGTTGCACGACGTCTGCTGCTTCCCTTTCGTGCACAAACCACGAAAGGTGGCCTTCCTTCCTTCTTATGAGAATTAAAGCGCCAAGTACGACCTGCACCTACCCTCTTGCACTCTTACCCCCAAAACTTGCCACAGGAGATCTCAGTTCCGACCTGGGATTCCACCCCTACTTTCCTAAAATCCTTGGCACACCCCCTTTTTCGCACTTCCCGGCCCCCATCCCACTCCGATCAGGAAGTCGCGCTGGGCGTGAGGTTGGGCGTCACATAAGTTTGGGTTCTGATGGTGATTGAGATTTGAACGTGGGCTCTGTGAGATAGTCAAGTGAAGCATCTTGTGAAGTTTTTGGGAACTTGTTCTTAAGTAAAGGGCAAGGGGCATGAAATGATTCTTCGCAAGGACGGAGAGGGGGATGGAATAGGGCTGCTCGATGGGTACCGGCTAAGGGGAGCTCTTATCAGATGCGATTGGCGTTGGGTAGCTCAGGCTGTATGATGGGTACCGGCTGATGAGGGCGAACTCTGGCGCAATTGGCATTGGGTAGTGCTGGTTCACCTCCTTGAGGACAGAGACTGAAATTCTTCTGGGGGCAGGGTATTTCAGAGTGATGATGGTGCGAGGCCCCTACTAAAACGAGGCCCTCCGGAGTTCTCTACAAGGACGGAGTTTGGAAGGACAAATAATTTTTGGATGGAGGAAGGTGATTGATGCGATTGGCGCCGAGTATCTCGGGGGGTACTGGCCACTAGCCACTAACTCCACCTGGATCAGCTTTAGGTTCTTCCTTTCGATGATGGAGGCAAGATTGTTCTACTGGTCGGTATGTTCTAGGATCAAGCAGATTTGTTGACACAACATATTCCTTTTCATTTTCATTACCATCAAAGGTCGTTCCCTGCTCGGCTAATCCCCTGCATTCAAGGGTAATCAATGCTGGCAAGGGGAGGTCCTCTTAACTTTTCTCAAAAAATATCCTTGTTGAAGCATAAATGTCCTTATAGGATGCTGGACCCGGTTTGCAGCACGTGCTGCTCCCCACGAATAGATTGGAGCATTGGTCTAAAAAAAAAGCAGTTTTTGTCTTTCATGGGAGCAGCTGGCCCGCCACACAACCATTAGTGCTTCCAATCTTTTGTATTTGAAGAGATTAGATTGGAACTTGAAGGCCGATAATGTAGACATGGAGGACACTGGTTTGTCTAGTACACGCCTTACCGAATCCCAGGGCAGGTCGATTCCTGTCAGGTGTTTCCACGCTGCCACCCACCACCGCTAGATCTGTTTTGCCATAGGGCAAACCAACAGACAGTGTTCAAGGTCTGCAATTTGCTTTTGGGACGACTTTCCACAGTAGGAGCAGAGGGGCGATGGTATGCCTTTCTGTTCGAGCTGGGACCTGGACACCGGCCAGTCCGGTGTTGGCAAGCAATGGTATGTGATTTACCGTAGTAATGCTCATTGCGAAGTGGGCTTAAGGTGAGAGAAGTGGAATCCCCCTCTTTTAGTATGGAATCATGCCGCCACTTGTTTTTTTATTATATTTGTTATGTCTGTTGTCTTGCGGGTCTTTCTGTAGCATTCTTTGACTGTGTATTTCCAGATAGGCAGCGGTTTGGCTCCTCCCCATTGCCACTCTTCCGTATCAAACGGGAGAGAGCAGATCGGGGTAGTAGCCTCGTAAGCCCACCAACCATCTGCGTCATTCCCCAGTACTCTCACTCTTATGAGGCCTGACCAGGGCTGATGTTTGTCCTGGTCCTCGTTTCTGGTTTGCCATTCCAGCCCTGGGAAGTGCAGTTGCATAGGCCTCTAGTGTTGCCTGAGTATCAGAGAGCTCCTGACCCAGTGCAGTACCATCGGGACAGGCAGGGAGGATGCTTCAATCACCCTGTCCCCTTCTTGAATGGTGGGGCCTTGTCTCAGCGCCCTTGCCCATGCAATGGGGACGCCTTCCTGAAGCTCATGGAGTTTTCCTTCTAGATTTCGGGTGTATTTCAGGGCCGGTCTGAACTGGGCGGCTTCTTTCCACTTGTCTGTCTTCATGTCCCAGAGGTCCCCCACAGTGAAGATTGCCCTTTTAACCCACCCCAACCAGTGGGAGTCGTGTTTGATGGAGAAGGGTTGGCCTTGCAAAGTTAGGATGTGGGGGTTTTCAAACCAAGGTTGCCTCCAAACTTCGTGCCAGCGTGGCAGTGGAGGAAGTTTGCCCGGGCCAACATCCCTCCATAATGCCAGGATGGAGGTCCAGAGGAGACCACCGTGAGCGATTCTAGGTTGGCAACCTTGGGGCTGTTGGGGATAGACCAACCGGTGTTTGTGAGCTAAGCAAGGGGATGAACTGGTCTGTTGTCTGCTGTGGTGGGGGCCAGGTTGACCAGTTGAATACCGGTCAGCGAACTAAGAAAAATGGAACGGACGCTGGACCCCCCCCAAAAAAGGAAGGGATGCTAACTGCCATTTCGTAAAAATGGACATTTTTTATTTTTTAAACGAAATTGAAATTGAGTTTTTTCAACTTTTTTGGCCGAAAACTCGTCTAAATTTGCTGCTCCTGAGGGTCCGTTGTTTTTAAAATGCTGGACCCCTTGTATGTATCTGGACCATCCAAGCAGTCCCCCCTAGATGTTTCTCGTCTCAAGCTTAGTCCTGATACATCTAGGGGGTCCAACGTTTTTAAAACGCCGGACCCTCAGGAGCGGCAAATTTAGACGAGTTTTCGGCTAAAAAAGTTGAAAAAACTCAGTTTCAATTTCGTTCAAAAATAAAAAATGTCCAATTTGACGAAATGGTAGTTTGCTGGACACCGTTTCCAGCCAGAGCCCAAGCTGGGTGATGGCCCCACTATCTCTTGGTTGAATTGTGAGGTACCTGGCCTCCGCAACTTTGAAGAAGGAAAAAGGGAAAAAAGCAAAATTGCAGAAAAGGACAAAAAAAGAAGAGGGGGGAAAGGGGGGGGAAAAAAAACACCCGTAAAATTGATGTATTCCTCTGATTCTGAATTGAGAGGTCTTCTTTTTCGAGTTTGAAGCATCACCATCTCAAGCGAAGCTTCCTGCAGGTGATGTAGTTTTGCGCGTCGACGCGATCTCAGGGCTTCGAGTTCAATAGTTTTTTCTGATTTGGTCGGTCCATGATAGTCGGCTTCACTTTGTATTACATGTTTGTCTTCTCTATTCCGATTTCTAAGTTCGCATGTCATAATCCATGATGCTCATTAAAATGATGACGATCTAATTCAGATTTTCTGAACTTCGAGTGGCTTGTTTTTGTGCTACCTGTTTGTCTTTTCTATTCTGATATCTATGTTCGCATGCCGTAAAAAGATGATGATCTAACTCAGATTTTCTGAATTTTGATTGAATCTTGATTGTTTCTGAAATAACTTTTTGGCAATATTTCTCAATTGAAGATTCGTAAATCAGAGTTCAGCTCTGATCTCAAAGGATGAGTCTCGGAAACGATTGGCAAATTGGTTGTTCAATCTGACGTGATGTCTCACAACTATCAAATCGAATTGGTGTTTGGATTCTTTAGTTCTATATTTTCAATTCGATGCTCATAGTTGATTTTGAAGTGGTGTGTTCTGATTTGAGTCCTTAAGAGTGTTTCGAGTATTCTCGAATTATCTTGGTTTTAGTCGTAGTTTGGCTTCTGATGCTAATTGTGTTTTGAACATGAGCTCCGGGGAATAGCCAAATGGAGCATCTTGTGGAGTTTTGGGGGACTTGTTCTTAAATAAGGGGCAAGGGGCATGAAATGATTCTTCGCAAGGACGGAGAGAGGGATGGAATAGGGCTGCTCGACGGGTACCGGCTAGGGGGAGTCTCTTATCAGATGCGATTGGCGTCAGGCAGTTTAGGCTGTCTGATAGGTACCGGTTGATGAGGGCACACTCTGGCGCGATTGGTGTTGGGTAGTGCTGGTTCACCTCCTCGAGGACGGAGACTGAAATTTCTGTGGGGGCAAAGAATTTCAGGGTGATAATGGTGCTCAGCCCCTGCTGAGATGAGGTCCTCTGGAGTTCTTTATGAGGACGGAGTTTGGGAGGACGGATGTGATTTGGATGGAGGAAGTTGGTGGTGGATGCGATTTGCGCCGATTATCTCGGCGGGTATCAGCCGCTGGCCACTAACTCCATCTGGATCAGCCCGAGGTTCTTCCTTTCAATGATGGAGGCAGGATTGTTCTGCTTGTCTGTTTCAGGGGTTACAAGTTTTTTCTAAATTTGACCTATCCTGGTTAGCCTGGCGGTAATTCCCTAATCCCTTCTGGGGAAATATTGCTGAAGTACTTTTTCAATGGTATCCTTTATCTTGGTCTTAGTCGTAGTTTGGGTTCTGATGGTGATTGCGTTTTGAACGTGGGCTCCATGAGATAGCCAAGTGGAGCATCGTGTGGAGTTTTGGGGGACTTGTTTTGAAGGGGCAAGGGGCATGAAATGATTTTTCGCCAGGACGGAGAGGGGGATGGAATAGGGCTACTCGATGGGTACCGGCTAGGGAGAGCTCTTATCAGATGTGATTGGCATTGGGTAGCTTAGGCTGTCTGATGGGTAAAGGCTGATGAGGGCGAACTCTGGCGCGATTGGCGTTGGGTAGTGCTGGTTCACCTCCTTGAGGACGGAGACTGGAATTCTTGTGGGGGCAAGGAGTTTCAGGTTGATGATGGTGCTCGGCCCATGCTAAGATGATGTCCTCTGGAGTTCGTTACGAGGACGGAGTTTGGAAGGACAGATGAGATTTGGACGGAGGAAGTTGGTGGTGGATGTGATTGGCGCCGAGTATCTTGGCGGGTACCAGCCACTGGCCACTAACTCCACCTGGATCAGCTTGACGTTCTTCCTTTCGATGACGGAGGCAGGATTGTTCTTGACGTTCTTCCTTTCGATGACGGAGGCAGGATTGTTCTACTAGTCGGTATGTTCTAGGATCAGGCAGATTTGCTGACATAGTATAGCTCTTTTCATTTTCATTGCCATCAAAGGACTTTCCCTGCTCAGTTCATCCCCTGGATTCCAGGGTAATCAATGCTGGCAGGGGGAGGTCCTCTTAACTTTTCTCAAAAAAGATCCTTGTTGAAGCCTAAATGTCCTTATGGAACACTGGACCCGGTTTCCAGCACGTGCTGCTCCCCACGAATAGATTGGAGCATTTGTCCCGAAAAAAAAAAAAAAAAAAAAAAAAAAAAGCTTAATTCAAGCTCACGACTCTTGAGTGACCAGGGTAGTTTTTCTTAACCTTTTTTTTTTTTTTTTTAAGGGCAGCCAGTCTAGTATGATCCAGGCACACCGGCCTGGTTCATACGACGAGTGAGCAGGGTAGTTTGGAGACCGTGCAGATGTTGTTGGGTGATTGGTGCTTGTTGGTGTGTTTTTTTTTTTTTTTTTTTTTTTTTGGAAGGGCAGCCAGTGTGGTATGACCCAGGCACACCAGCCTGGTTCATACGACGAGTGAGCAGGGTAGTTTGGATACCGTGTGGATGTTGTTGGGTGATTGGTGATTGTTGGTGTGATATTTCCTGCAGTCCGCATTTATTTTTATTTTTATTTTATTTTTTTTTTAAACCCTACCAGTGTAAGTGTTGCTGATAACAGCAAACACCACTAACACCTGGGTAGAGACTCCATCTATTGGTGGGGAGCGTCACCTGCTGGAAACCGGGTCCAGCGTCCCATTTACATAGCTTTTGTCTCTTTATAAAGATATGTGAAGATAAAGACTGCCTCTTCAGCCAAACCAGGCCGCCAGATACAACTATTAGACCTAGCAGAAAATATCGCCTGGGAAAAATCTAACGAACAGACCGACAGTGAAGACAAACTTTCCTTGGCTGGATCTGGAATTTCAGTCTGCTTTTCTTGAAAGGGACGCTGGGCCCACTTCCCAGTTCTGTATAAATAATAAAGTCTTTTCAATAATATAAAAAAAAAGACAGTTACATGTTCTGCTATTCATCCACGTTGGCCAAGAGTGTGCTTGTATTTGAAAAACGTCCTTGGTACTGCGGTGATCATAGACAAGAGACAAAATTCTGCTGGAGGTATTCGGGCAAATGTCTCGAGAACTCTGGATTGTGTAGAGGTCCGCCAACACATCAAGCATTACAGAGAACGAGCAGCCATCACTGGCGGACAGGGCCAACAAGGCAAGGCTTAGAGGCGTTAGAGCAAACATCTGGGCGGGGCGGCATTCAATTCCCCAGCAATAGTATAACACATAATAATAATTCCACCAACTATGCCAAGCATATACTGACTCATTATTGGAGACCAACCAGACAGTTTGCATGCAGTGTTGGTGGCCCAGACCCACGTGGGTGCACTGCTCAAGACTTGTGTTCCATTGATGCGAGTTAGATTGAATCTAGTCAGTTTTACAACCAGATTCCTGCGTACTGAGTACAGACATGTACTCCTGGTGCACCAGGCACCAGTGGTGCTGCAGTGGTGATAAGCAAGCACAAGACTGCTTGCTAATGTCCAACATGGCGCAATCGTGGTTTGGTGGTGCTTCCAAAAATGACTACCAAGCTACCTGTGCTGAAGAGGCAAACAAGCAAGATTGAAGAAAAAAAAGATAGAACACAAAAGTGAACGTGCATGCCGTTTTTGGGGGTTTAGGACTCTTGGAGATTGACACCTCTCCAACCGACCATTGACTGGTGTGCATTTATTACGACTGTCTTCACCCGAATAGAAACAGCCGGTCGTTGTCGCCGCATCTGGACTGAACGTTGGGCCAAATGCAGCTATAATGACCAGGCGTTCTATTCGGGTGATAACACTACTAGTTGTCAGAGCAGAGTCCCAGAGCAGTAGCAAACGGTATATGATGTTAACTCCAACCAATTTTATTGTGACGCCTTTAGATTGTCACCTCTGTATGGCTAAGGGTCCATTGGGTTCAAGTTAAAAGGGCAGGTTTGAAAAAAAAAAAAAGAAAAAAGAAAAAAGAAAACCAGAAACCATTTTTTAGGAGGAGTGGGACGAGCACCCTCACCTAGTTTTTTTTTGTTTTTTGGTGAACTTCATCCATTGGTATTGAAGGCTCCATCTATTGGTGGGAAGCAGCACCTTCCAGAGGATTTGGGGGGGGGGGACACAGAACCATGTTACTAGGAGGGGTGGTGCGAGCAGCCTCTCTGCAACGGCGTCGATTTCTGCACAAGGCTATATCGCCGGGGGGGGGGGGGAGGGGTGGTGAAATTGGCTGAGTCGGAATAGCCTGGCGGATTGCATGGATGCCCCTGCTTTTTCTTGTCTCTTTCGATTGAAGGCTGGTCTGGTCCCACAACGGTTGATAGTTGATCACGCCTCAGCGAGCACGATGAATAAACAGTTGCCATAGCTGCTTTCTTGTTCTGCTGTGGGAAATGGAAATTTTGGTGCGATGGTCGCGCGGGGAAATCTTTTTGAATTTTCAACTGATGCCGAGTCCCCGCGGGCTCTCAGAATTTGCTCCGTTCAAATTTTCTTTTTGTAATTAGAATTTACTATTTAGATTAGGAATTTGGGCGCATCTCAATTTCTTTTTTTTTTTTTTTGGAAAGCATATGTCTTTATTAAAACCTGAATAAGTCGAGGCCGGGGACCTCACAATTCTACCCGGAGTTATCCTGGCAGCCTCAGCCAGTTTAGCTTCCCATACTTATCCAGAAAAACAGACTGCTAAGAATAACTCCTGGAATATCTCAAAAACCCAGCCTAGAGTCCTATCAGAACCCATCTGTACTTTCCAAAAAAAGAGGGTCATTGATATATCAATCTACCACTACTCCAAAGTTCGACCTTTAAGCTCAAAATTACCGATTCAAAAGGATTAGTCAAAATTTACTTGAAAACCAAGAAAATCTCAAACGGTGTATCGAATTATTAAACTGGTCTAAAGCGACCAGAAGCCAATTATTCCGGAACTCCCTACAACTACTGCTCAGGTTTCTTGGGACAACAGCCAGGGAGATAGAAAAAAGGATCCCTCTGTGCTACCTGTCACCCATTTGCTGGCCAGTCCCCACGTGCGTTGGAACCAAGACAGGTTACTGGCACCAAGTGTACGGTGTCGAGTCCAATCTGCTGAAATGGTAAGCCTTAGTTTGGACAACATCAAGGCTTTCTGTTGATAGAAGGACACTGTTTCACCCTTGAATACCTTGGCGTTGCGAGGTGACCAGATGACCTCAAGTAAGGCTCCTCTACAGCAGAGTGTTACGTACCCTGTACCTGAGGTAAGACACAGTCCCGCAGGAGGGAGCCCTGTGAGCCACCAATTGTCGGTCCAGATCATTTCCTGCTCATATAGGGAGTGCCACCTCCTCTTCCACCATTCCAGTAAGTCGTCCAAAAGAGGGCAAAACAGCCAGAGATGTGCTTGATCTTCCCATCCCCAGTTATACCGTTTACCGGTGGTGGGGACATCCATTCCCTTGGTTGCTAAAAGGGTTGCAGTTGCTGTAACCAGCAGGGATTGCAGCCATATAATGGCTGCCTGCTTCTGAGAAGGCATCTTCTTCAGGGCCGTCCAAAGGAGTCTCAAGTTACTCTCAGAAACCCCCTTCCAGGGCCAATGAAATCGGAATAACTTTCGACCGAGCGCGCAGAATCTCAACCCCTGTTTTGGAGCTGTACTGGAGCAGAGGGGTAAAAGAACTGTTAGTTTTAATACCCTTCCATCCAAACATAAGAGGTTCCACCCGATAGGAGCCTGCATCTCTTCCTAAAATGGCAGTAGCCTTCCCCTTCCCCTCATCCTGGTATAATACTCGAACTTCCTCTAGATCTGTTTTTGTAGCCACTGTTTGCTCACCAGTTTTCCGCAAATATCCTGTAGACTGCAAGCAAGAGGGGAGGGACCAGGTCTGTACCTTGATGCCCTGTTCGGAGGCAGGGCCCAGAACCCTCCACACTTCTCCTATGTGGTGAGGAGATCTGAGCCAAGTGTTCGCTGCATTTTCAGAGTCCACTTGTAGAAGATAGGTCCACCCTTGAGGGATGGCTTCCAACAATGCGTAATAGTTGCGTGAAAGATTGTGTATCCTTGGGAGTTTTGTTCTGAGTGTAGCCTCTGATAACCAATCTGAGGTCTCTGGATCCCACAGATCTTTCACCTGTAGAATGCCTTTTTTAATCCAAGAGTTCCCAAAGCTAGATTCGTCGCCTTTAACAGCAAAAGATGTACCATCCGGTTGGCAAATATGGGGATTGTCAAATAACAGTTGATTCAAACATTCCTGTTTAGTCTGTGGCCGTCTCCACTCTATGGGTTTTAGCTTGTTCCATGCAGTCATGATATTACGCCAAATTCTTGATTGCGGTTGACGTTGGCAAAAAGAGGGCATCAGGAGGCAAATCCAAACTTTAGTTGGATCCTCTAGGCCCCATTCACTCCCCAGAATATGCTTGGCCAGTCTCATCCATATTTTACACTCCTCTCCCACCATAGCTTGAACCGGCCATTTGGAGAGCAATGCCAGATTTTGCATCAGTGGGTCTAAAACCCCCAATCCTCCATCGTTATGTGGTCTGGGGATCGCCTCCCAAGCAACCTTGGAGATAAAACCTTGTTCGTATGATGTCGAAGGTTTCCAGAGATACCGTGCCGCCGCACCCTTAATTTTCTTGTAGGCTTCAGCTCCCAATAAGCAAACCGTCATGGGAAACCATAATGTCGAAAAGGCTGCAGCAGATAGAACCAGATCCCTGCCAAACAGGGAAAGGGTGTGTCTTCTCTCCCAGCCTGCTATCCTCGCGGTGGCTTTTCCCACCAAAATATTATCCTGTACTGCAGAGCAATCTGAAAGAAAAATCTGCACTCCCATAAATCTGTCAGAGGCATCAGCTGAGATACGACGAAGGCCCCACTCAACACACAACTCAAATTGTGGGTGGAGGAAATAAATAGATTTGTCCCAATTTATAGAGGSTTCTGATAGATCACAATAAYTATCAATAATTCTACGYAGTTCGGACAGACAAACAGGGGAGTTAATACATGCTATTGTTAGATCGTCAGCGATCGCCACCACAATCCATTGTAGTGATGGGGGGGTCCTCAACCCTTCAATTAAGGGATTTAATCTTATATTATCAAGAAGCACATCTAACTGGAGGACGAAAATTAATAGGGCCAGAGGACAACCCTACCTCAGAGAGCGGTTCAACGAAAACTCTTCAGAGAGTTTACCGTTAACTACTACTGAGGTTGTTGCACTCGCATATAAAGCTTTAATCCACTTGCAAAGGTGAGGGCCAAATCCCAAATTCAGCAAGGTAGTATTCACAAATGCCCAACCAACCTTTGTCGTATGCTTTTTCCATGTCAAGCATCAAGATGGCTAGATTTCTCCTTTCTTTGCCAATAATTTTAAGGGTCTGAATTGTCGTTAAAATGTTATCAAAAATAGATCTGCCCTTCACAAAAGCTCCCTGTTCCACCCCTACCAAGGAAGGGAGAAGGTCAGCAAGTCTGATAGCCAGAATTTTCCCTAGAAGTTTATTGGTTACATTAAGCACGGAGATCGGTCGCCAGTTGCGAACCTCCCTTTTGTCACCTTTTTTGTAGAGGAGAGATATCATCCCCCGAACCACTCCTGTAGGTAAGTGGCCCGTCTCCAGGACTGTGTTATACATCTCACACAAAAAAGGAGCAAAGACCTCCCAAGCACACAAAAACAACTCTATGGGCAAACCGTCAGGGCTTGGGCATTTGCCCAGGGCCATTTCTTTGGCAGCTATCCAAGCCTCCTGCTCAGAGATTGGAGCCTTAAGCAGGTTCCTTTGAGTCAGGGAAACTTTACTTCGAGACATCATCCAAAAATCTGAGGACTCTCTTAAATCTGTATCAAAAGTGTCAAAAGAGCGTCGCGTTGACACTATGTCTTTAAAATAATCCATTGCGTATGAACAAATTTGGGAAGTTTCTGTTGCCAGAGGGGCCAGAAGCTCGAAGGGGTGGTTAAGTTCCCTTATAAGGGGCTTGGCTTGGCGAAGAATCAAGGACCGAAAGGTAAGTTTTGTAATCCGGTCATACCCTAAGATTCCTCTAACCTTTAACTATTCCAGCCAATCAGATTGACGCTTGATTACTAGATGCTCTAATTCAATACGCGCTGCAGTCCTTCTGGTTGACCAGTAATATTCCAGAAAAGGGTCCTCTCCCATTGATTTTTTCGCTTCTTCAATAATTGCTAACAAAGACTTTTCTTTCCATGAAAGAGCTGCCGCTTTCATTCTAGAGAATTCCTCTATAGCATCCTGGATAATACCAATCCTTATGTCTGCCCATTCACTTGTACTAGGGAAGAGGTCTTTAGCCTTCTCCCAATCCTTAACTTGAGTGGATATCCAATATGGAATCCCCGGGTCCTTCAAAATTTTAACATTTAGCCTAAATGGTGGCTTGTATTTATCAATAATGTCTTTTGCAATAATATCCATCACCACAGGATTATGATCTGACATGTCTCCATACATCAGGTCAGCCCCAACACACCGGTCCCAAGGGGACCCACGTGCAAATATTACATCCAACCTTTTTTTTGGTTGGCCCTTGCGGTGATGGCCTTGGGCCATACTATGTGTAACCTGACGAATGTGGGTTTAATGTACGATAAGTATCAAATAGGGCCTGAGAGTTTATCAACTCAGAAAATAATTGACCATCCAATCTCAAAGAAGTAGGGCGTGGAGAGTCTAGGCCCGGGGAGAGGACCGAGTTCCAGTCCCCGGCTAGTATCAGATTCTCCGTATGTGGAATGAATTTAGGTAAATCTGCAAAGAAGGCAATACGGGCTGGGTATTCAACTGGAGCATAAATAGACATAATAGCCCAGTCTTCATCTGCCACCGCTATTTTCATCCATGCCCAACGACCTTCAGCATCTGAAGAACTATCCAGAACTTCCACTTCTAAATCTTTGTTAATAAGCACGGCAACTCCTCCCTTAGATCCTTCTGCAGGAGACCAAACCTGCGGGCCACCCACCATCTTTGGGCTTCAATAATTTTTTTTGCATCCAATTTGGTTTCCTGCAGACAAATGATATGGGCATTCTTCGAATAGATCCAGGAGGAAAGGCGACTCTTTTTATGTGTATTATTTAAATCACTTAAACCACGTACATTCCAATTTAGAATTCTAATCTTATTGGGAAGGACCATCAGCAGGGTCCTTGCCGTCTTTCTGTTGGATACGGCCGGTATCGTTGACTGTGTCTAGCCCCACTGTTGCAGGATTGGGCTGCGTAGATATAAAAGGGAGCATTCTTTCCTGAATTTCAGTATGAGATTTAATGATTAGTTCCCTGAACGCTGGAGATTGTGTCAGACTGAGATTGTTTGAGTAGATTAACCAATCCGCTACCACCTGGGCTGTAAAAAATCCAGCCAATTTAATATTTCTCAAATATTCCGACTGGGGGGAAGCAAAGTGGGATATATCCACCCAATAGATCTGACCGGACGTCGGGGAGATCTCCTTGTCTTGTTTAAATTTGAGTGTCAAAAAGATCAGGAATAGGGCCACTTTTTCTTGCCCTGGCATGTCCACAAGATATCTGGACATTTTCGGCTCAGACACTATACCTGTGTCGGCAATATCCAACAAAAAATGTTTATTAAATAATCTGATAACGTCCTCACTCGATGGAGGAGTGTAGATGGGTATGGTAGGAATTTTCGTTTTACCATCCTCCATAGAAAGGGTCAGCACCTGTGCACCAGTACTGGTAGGAGTGCAGACCAAGGGCACCAAGTAGAGTGGAAGATGGCATATGACTTTATCTGTTATAGACAGGGTTTTCGTAGGAGCCGCAAGAGAAAGGGATCGCATGACCGCTCTCTGTCCCACAGGCCGTTCCCTCTTCTTGGCCGAGCTTCTTCGAATCTCCTCTCTAGGACCGACTTCCTCTAAAAAATGTGGAGCCCTTTTATTCAAGTCAATCCGGGTGCGTTTAGCCGGGGATGCGGCTGTTCCTTACAGTTCGAGGTTTGCCGAAAGTAGAGTGTTATTCTTCAGCCGTATCTCCTGGCTTTTAACAGGAGCTGATTTCTTTTTCTTTTTTTGAACTGAACTTTTCGTGTTCAGATCAGCTTTTGCTGTGAAGAGTGTTGTGTCATGATCCCCTCCTGGGGAGAAGAACTCTTGATCAGGTTCATCATTTTCTTTCCCCTGTGTACTGGCCATGGGGGTAGATGGTTCTCTTAAGTTCTGTGCCTGGGGAATCTCGTTGATTAAATTAGGCAATTGCCCTTTCAATTCTGGTGTTTCCAAATGGGTTAGAATAACAACTGCTTTGTTTGTTTCCGGTGATGTCACTGAAAAATGGGGTTGGGGAGGTGAAGAGGAGACTCTTCTTACCAGATCTTCCTCTTCCTCTTCCTCCTCTTCTTCCTCCTCATCCTCAATCAAAACTTCTTCCTCCTCAACCTTCCTTTCCTCCTCCTCTTCACTTTCCTCCTCATCCGCCACCTCCTCCTCCCTCACCTTTCCATCTTCCATATCCGTGTCTGAATCCTCAGACGGAATCTTTAAGTCTGAATTCTGAGATTCCCCCATAGGCCTATCCTCTTGGCCCTCCTGCTGCGGCCGAGTGTTAACAGCTCGAGCTCTCCCCTGAAGCGGCGAGGGGGGGGGGGATTTCAGAACATCTCTGTAGGAGGGGGTTCTGATTTTTTCCTGAACCCCCTGCAATTTGTCCACCCTCGTATAAACCCTCCCGTCCTGATTTTTCCCATTAGGCTCACTGTCTGGTCTGACACGTGAAATGGCCGAAGTGGAGGTATCCACGGGTGGCGGAACAGGACGTTCTTTCCTGGGATCTTGTCTTGGCGAATTCATACCCCCTTCCTTCCTTCGCCAGGCTCTGGTTTCCTTTCCTGGACCGTTCTTGCGTTGAGTTCCCATCAGTGCAGGGTCTCCCATTTTCTGACTTTTTTCCTTTTGTGGAACATTCTGAGCTGTCCTTACAGGTTTTTTCCAAAAAGGGCACTCCTCATCTGATTCCTCATGAAAATACCTGCGACAGAGTTCACACCACGGCGTTGAAGCACAAATAACCTCTATTTCGACAAAAACCCCTTCCTCCATGTCGACAATCATGTACCTTTTATACCGAGGTCGTACCGTTAATTCCACATTGAATTGGACATTCAGGAGAGTAGGGTTTCTCTTATCCTTGAAAACTGGGTAGGATTTTAGTATTTTCCCGTACAAGGCTTCTACAGTTCCTTCAAGGTGGGGTAAGACTCCAATCGGGACTTGCAAACAGCGAATCCAAAAGAACTTGAACCGCATGGATTCTCGCCAGTCAAATAGCTCAGCCTCCGACATCCATGACCTGATAGCAAGAGTATAAGATTTACCGTCCAGTAGCACTGTATCTTCCCTCTTTCTCAAAAGCCATGTGGCAATTTCCTTCGTTGAAGCCACATAAGTGACTAGGTTATATCCTTCATTTCGGAAAATACCGCGTTTAGGCAGTGCATTAATATTTTCATTTTTTGTCCATCCGTTCTCATGAATTCGCACGATTCGTTCTTTAACCTTCACCGGCAATGAAGAAGAGTCCCCCCCAAACAAAATAGTGAGAGCGTGCTCCGCCAACCATTTTTGCTGGATTTGGTACACTTCCGGGTTGACCACGACTCGGTCAAAGTCTTCCCCTGATTCCACTATTTGTGGGCGAAGATCCTTCGGGAAAATTCCTTCACTGTAACAGCTGTTGATGAGTAGGCGAATCCGTTCTTTCTCGTTGTCAGAGAGGGTATTTCAAGAAGTATGGGGGTCCCCCATCGTTTGAAGTTGAATTACCGACTGATCCAAAAATAAAAAAAGTACAATTAAAAATTTCTTACAACAAACCACATATTACCACAGTATATAACTAGGCAACCAAACGTGCATCTCAATCATTCATAGGAAGCCTCAAATAAAAATTAGGGACAACACTTATCCTCACCCCAACTGAGTGGTGTGTAGAGAGATACATGTCCCTTCTTAGCCAATAGAACTCCTTATTTTCGACAGCTCCACGCCTTCCGCCTGGGGTAATACCCGCGTGTCAACACGGGAATTAGCATCTCAATTTCTGTTGCGCGGCGCTTCCTGCTTGCACATGCTCGACCGCGTCAGGAACTGTGTTCTGACTTTTCCGCGCCTTAATCTCGTGTGTAACTGTAATCTTTGTTTGGCGGGCGTGATTGCAACTGTAATCCTCTCGTTCTTTATATCTTTTGTGGCGCCCTTATGCGTGCCTACCTCTCCCCCATCCTATTGGCCTGAACGCTTGCATGACCGGATCGATGTGTGAACTGTGGCTATGTCCCCCACACCGCGGCCTGGCCATGCAGGCGTAGGCACTTCCTTCCTCCTTCTTCCTCCCATCCGATGCGCGCCTACCTCTCCCCCGTCCTATT
>BFEA01000274.1:531425-541960 GCA_003427395.1 Chara braunii
AGAGAGAGAGAGAGAGAGAGAGAGAGAGAGAGAGAGAGAGAGAGAGAGAGAGAGAGGGAGAGAAGGGCGAGGTAGCTGTAGTCGGTTACATACCTGGTTCGAGTCTGAGTCTGTAGTCGGTGTCTTGTGTCTTTGGGCAATGATCGAAGGTTGATTTGTGGGGTTCGTCTGATGGACGACGTATCTGTTTTCTTGGCCTACCTGAAAGGCGATTGCAGGACCCTGGGTACTGCTAACTGGATCCACAGAAAATTTGAGAAGTGTTATCCAAGGACTCTGACTCTGAAGCGAACCGACGAAAAGGCTGGGACCTGGGATTTCCTGAGTTGCCGCATGCAGGTGTCAGATAATTTCCCATTCTTTTTGGGTAGCATACAGTTGACGAAGAATGATGAGACAGTGTGGACCACCGGGAAGGTGATTTTCGGGACCGGGCAGGACTCGGCATCATGGACCAGTCGTAAACAGAAACTGGATGGGATAACTGGCTGGCTGCATCGTATCGACCCAAAGGCTTCAGAGACGAAGTTTTTGATATCGCGCTCACGAATTTTGCTCGGACGCGCAGCCAGATGCAGCCAGACAGTTATCCCAGCCAGTTTAGGAATACGACTGTCAGAACCAGTATTCCCAAGCAGGTACTGACCCTGCGCTTGGAATACTGGGCCAAGGGCTTCAGAGAATTTTTTTGATATCGCGCTCACGAATTTTGCTCGGACGCGCGACCAGATGTGGCAGTTCACTGCCAGTCTGCTTAGTAGGCAGTAGACACGAAAGTAGGATAGTTGGACTATTAATAGTAGGTAACTCGTGTTCGTTGTCCTCTTATCATGGCATGGCATGGCATCCGGGAGTTGGCCCGGCCGGAATGTGGAGATTTCAGAGGCTGAGTTTCGGGAGGAAGAAGCGGCGGGGAGTCCGTAGAGTTATTGAGCCCTCACTGGGTCTCACGGATGGGTACTTCTCTCCGGGAGTTAGAGTTCTTGAGCCCTCACTGGGTCTTACGGATAGGTACTTTTCTCTTAATTGTGTGCCTGTTTTCAGACTTCAATCATTGTGTCTATTTGATCTATGATTGCTCTTGTGATATCTCACCTCTGTGTGAGTGGCAGACACCGCAAGAGACATGACCACTTTTCTTTGTATAATAATGATATTTTGCGTACCCATCTCTCGTGCAATTCTTCTGTCGCGGCTATTGGTTCCAAGTGTGAGCTTTCCTTTGGATGCTTGTCGCATGTGTGTGCGAGGTCTAGGGTGATTGACTTGCGAATCATTGCGAAAACAAACTTTCGAAGCTTTCATCGAACTTTCTCGTCTTGTGTAACAACAGGCTCAGTTGTTGGAGTGCTTGGTCAAAATGCTGACCGGCAGCGAGCACATGGATGAGCGGATACCACCTCTGCTCCATCCATCGAGGCGATACTCCCTGCTAACAATGCTATCGACGTAAGTTGGCCATCCTTTTTTTTTTTTTTTTTTTTTTGGGGGGGGGGGGGGGGGGGGGGGGGGGGGGGGGGGGGGGGGGGGGGGGGGGGGGGGAGACATTGCCCATCTAATCAAAAAAATTCCAAATTTCAAAACTTCGAAAAACTTTGAAAAACAGATATTATTTTATTATATATGATGTATGTAGTATGTACTATGTATCCTATGATTCCTATCCCTTAAGCAGAATTGGCCACGGGGGGGAGGTCCATGACGCGCTGCGCGCCAGATTCTGGTCGAAGTTTTGGTGAGGGACGGCAGATGAAGCGATCGAGGGCGGGGGAGTGTGCAGAGGGGTGCGCGTACCGAAATGCTCACAGTGCGCCACGAAACGAGACCGTGCACCCCGGGGGCAGGGCACACGGCTGGCGTTGATGCGGACGAACATCTTGGAGGCGAGCCATCCGATATGCGGGCGGTTTTCTTTCCCCCCCTCTTTTTTGTTTTTCTTTTCTTTTCCTTCCTTCTTTTTTCATTTCTCGTGCGGCTGTCGTTTTGTGCCCCCGGTACGCCGTCGTTGTTTCTGCGGACAAACATCTTGGAGGCGAGGCATCCGAAATGCAGTGTGAGGTCACCCACTGCAATTGTCATTTCTCCGGGCGTAGCCGTAGCCCGCACCACCCGCACCACGGGCACTTAGCTAGTGTGTGTATTATGATTTATGTGACGGTTTGTTTTACTAAATTTTATTTTCATTATTGTTTTCTTTAACCTTTTGTTCAAATTTGTTGTCATCATGCTGATTGGAATTTTGTGAACTTCTTTTTTTCTCCCTTTCCCCCCTTCTGAAACGGTTTTCACCTTGCAGAAGCAGATGCAGATCGCAGGGTTCGATCCCTAGACCTTGCCTGCACCCGTGTACAGTATCGAGTAGACCCCTGTGTGTTTTGAGCCCGCGATCTGTGTTTTAGTAGTGACTGTTCTTTGTCGTAGGTCCCTGTAGCTGTAGGGATTCGATCTGTAGATCTATCAAGTAGGGGTTACAGCTGTGTAGAGGTCGAAACTGCTAGGCTAGAGGTCTGTAGGCAAGTCATAAGTCCAACTGCGTCGAGTCGGCAGTGCAACCCCGTGCAGTCAGCGGTACCGGTCCCAGTCACACGCAGTCCAGTCAAGCAAGTACCATGTGGGACTGTGTGCACCAGGGGCCTGGTGGAAAGGGGCAGACGAGCGGCCAACAGAAGTATAAATCAATAGGCAGCGTCCAGCAATTCATTCATTCTGCTGCAAGCCATGCGGAAGCGCTGCCAGTGCGTCTTGTGCGAGGTGGTCTGCAGATGCCCCAGGTCGAAGTGGGCTGAAGGAAGATAGTCCGTCCATAGTCAGTAGTAGTAGAGCGGCCATAGCCGCTGCAGCTTAAAAGTTGAGCTCAGTGTGTGTGTGTATTCGTGTACAGTGGAGTGTGTGTGCGCGTGGGATATCCAGGGAGATCCAATGAGTGTGCGTGTGAACCAGTTGTGAGGATACAGTGACGTGGGGAATGAAGTAAAGGAGCACAGGCACCATAGTTATTTGAAACGAGTTTGTATTTGAACCGTGTTCTCGCCTGTGATATCTCTGAGCTTTGTGTGGGCGCCTGGCGCCAGAGTACTTTGCCATCTGTTTACATGCGTGCGAAGTGAGAAGAAAGTGAGTCTGATTGCACTTCTTTTATTTTGTTCTTAAATAAAGTGCTAATCTTCTGAGTGTAACGTTCCAATTTTTACGGATGTCCTGCAAGACTTGAGCAACTTTTGGCAGAAACACTTGCCTTGAGAGCTGAAATCGTATTCTTCGAGTTTTTAAAATTTTAAATAGGGCGTCGTTAGACACTCCTCGGGGACGTGAAATCCACAAGGACGCGCTCGTTCCACCTGTCCTTGGGGACGAAGTCGAAAAAGAAATGTGAAAACGCCACAAGGAAAATTCCTTGTGGCATCCTTGTGGCCCCAGCCAACATTTCCTCATCTCCAAGGGACCTCGTGAGGTCCCTTGGAGCTCAAGCAACCGTGATTCACGGAGTGGCGAAGACATGCGTCGACGGAGAGTTTTGGTTCTTGGGTGTTCCAGATGTGGTCCAGCGGCGTTAGCACGGGCATCCCCGCCCTCCAACGTCTGCGTAGTCCCCTAACATCCCCCAACGGCTACTGTTGGCGGTGGGCCTCCATCGGGTGGCATCGTCGTTTTCGACCGGCATCATGCGGTCTTGCGGGCTCAAGGAACGTATGCCTAGTCCCCCAACGCCCCAAACGGCTATTGTTGGCGGTGGGCCTCCATCGGGCGGCGTCGTCGTTTTCGGTCGGCATCAACGGTCGGAATTTTTTTTTTTTCCCCGGCGGCGCCATCAGTCCATCCACAGAAGAGGTTTCTTCACAAGCGTTGTATTCCCATGCATGTCGTCACATGCTGCACGTCCGAGAAGACTCTTGCCTTCTCCGCCGTCGTGTGCGCATTGCTTCCCTCTCCACCGTGCGGTTCATGGCCGACCTGTACCGCAGGCTCCCTCTGCTGCTCCTCATCACTGTGCTGCTTCTGGTGGTCCCTCTGCTGCTCCTCGACGCTGTGCTGCTTTTCGTTGAAGTAGTCATCCGTGGCATCGTCGCATTGTCGAAGGTCTTCCCATGTCCCCCCCGTCCTGCGTTTGATCCACCACCTCGGTGTCGCTCGTGGAATGACGCCGCAACCCAACGTGTAGCACAGCTCAATGACAGCCTCCGAAGTTGCCAAGTAGTCGGGGCCGTCATTCGCAGCTTGCATCAGCGCCCTTCTTCTATGCGCATGCAACTGCTCCTTCATTTGTCCCAACGCCCTCTCCTCCTGACAGCGAAGAATAACGGTTGACACAGCCGCCGCCACGGCTGCCCGCTCAAGCGGTGTCAACAGCGGACGTCCGCCCTCTTTGCCGCCCTCCATCACCACCACCCCACAGGGATGACGTCTCTCCGCTGCCGTCTCAATCCTCGCACCCGGGAGACGTAACCCGCTCACCCCCGGAGGAGAGGTCCTAGAAGCTGCCGCCTTTCCGTGGATGTCGTGCCCCTGGTGGAACAGCGTGTGACGGCGTGGACGATGTGGAGGAGAAGCTCGACGGTAGAGAGAAGATTAACCGACCCCCCAATCTTCACCCTCATTTGTGTCCCAGTGCACGCACGTACACTGACCGGGAGGTGGGCAGAAGGGATGCCGCCACTAAGGCCGACTCAGCCCTGTAACATCTGCGCGCTGCAAGCCGAACGTCGTCGCCGTCACCACAGCTGTACTTCATATGTTCATATGAAAATGGCCGCGGGCAGGCCACAAGGAAACGTCCTCGGGGGACGTCCCCAAGGAGATGTGGAACGAAGCCGTTAAATTCCCTTACGAGCCACAAGGAAAATTCCTTGTGGCTCAAGGAACTCGTAAGGAGTGTCTAACGACGCCCATAGTATTCCATCAATGGGCCTAGCTCAGTTGGTGCACACAAGTTCGAACTTCGAATCCAGCTGCGATCGGATGAACAGAGTACAATCGGATGAACAGAGTACTCCATCACTTGCCAATAGTATTCCATCACTTGCCTTGAGAGCTGAAATACAGACCCAAGTTCGAATCCAGCTGCGATCGGATGAACAGAGTACAATAATTCTGAATTACCTGGGGCTGGTCAGTTCCGTGATGATATCTCAAGGCCGTCTCCCTTTAAATAAAATGAATATATATCGTCAAACAGAGCTGCCGACGGTAAACCGTAGGCAGAGAGGGACAAGAGGGAGAAGAGGACAACAATCGAGGGGCTGTGACAAACTGTTTCATCGGAGTTTCACCGACTCAAAATTCAGTCTAGATACAGTGATAATTACGGTGCGTCCTATTCGCATGAAGACAGTAGCCTTTGGTGTGACAAAGCGGCGAAGACTAACTAAAGTCGGTGGAGACTGCTGTCTTCTCCCGAATAGAACGCATGGCCATAATTATAGCTGTACTTGGGACAAATTTCAGTCTAGAATCTAGATACAGTGTATTCGCGTGAAGACAGTATGGAGACATCGGGCATCTCGTTCTGCTTATTAGAATCCCTGATTATCAGCGTAGGGAAAGCCAATTCCAAACAAAGACACTTGTCGCAACCATGCCCTGCTCTGTACGGAAGACTATTGCAACCATGCCCTGCTCTGTACAGAAGACAATGCAATGTATGTATTGATTGTATACACACTTGCATGCACGACGATGAACACGGACCATACCTGTGTACATATGCATGTCTGCGGAAATTGACTCCTTTTTTTTTTTCGTTTTTGGAATTGACGATTCTGGATGCAGGCTGTTAGAAGACTTTCCCCCACCGCTGCATTTATCTGGCGTTCTCCGACAAATTGCCAAACGTTCTGTCAAACGAATTCTTGATGCCCAGGTACAACCCTTTTCAATATATCTTCAGCGAGAGAGACACACACACACACACACACACACACACACACACACACACACACACACACACACACACACACACACAGAGAGAGAGAGAGAGAGAGAGAGAGAGAGAGAGAGAGAGAGAGAGAGAGAGAGAGAGAGAGAGAGAGAGAGAGAGAGAAATGGACAATATTTTAGAACAGAAGCTATAAAAGAAATGACATAGACCGTCTCTTTTTCTGTGAACCGAAATTGCGGAGGAGAGCATGTTGGCCCACCACTAACTACTTGAAGAGAAATGGGAGTGAAACGTGCACATTCTTCCTTTCATAGCCAGGGCAGGTAGTGGTCCCCACACCCAGGGTGACCTCATCACACCATACGTCTCCAAGCCCATGACCCCTTTCTAAAAGACCTCTTCTGTCTTCACCTAAACCCTGATCAACAGGCACTATTTTGCACCTACTTCTTCTTTCTTTCTTTTTTTTTTTTTTTGCAACATCTAGGGGGATTCTGTGCTACTAGCCGAGCCGCCTGGGTTACCTTGCTGGGCAGCCCGGCCATGCGAGGACCAGTGAAGGGGCCAGCCAAAAAAAAAAAAAAAAAAAAAAAAAAAAAAAAACACAATCCAAAAAATCTGGAAAACCAAAAACTATGTGATGCACAAAAATAAACCGAACAACTTTTGCCTCAGGGTCACATCGAAATTCTTTACCAAATTTGAAATCAAAAATTGAAAAAATATTTTCATTTCTTTTTTAAGTTTTTTTCTTTTTTTTTTCCCCTTTGCCCCGCCGCGCCACTTCGGTAGCCTAGGTCTACATTCATCTAATTTCGTCATCACTCGTTTGCAGCAGTTTTCAAGCCTGCTATGTTTGTGTCTTGATTTTTCAGTCATTCCCGAGCCAAAAGTGTGGTCTTGTCTGACGTCTTGTCCCCCTAAGGCCTAAACTGTGAGCCCCTAAGCCCTAAACCCTAAACCCTAAACTGCTAAATGCTAACACCCCAACCCCTAACCCCTGACCACCAACCCCTTTAGCCAAATAGAGCACCCACTCATTATTATTATTGTAGCTGTAATTGGTGCAATTTTCCGTCTAGATACGTCTATAATGGCCTTTTAGGTGTTCTATACGGTTGAAGATGGTAAACAAATGCGACAAAAATGTGGTGAGAAAAGTTAGAAGTTACTAAATGTGGCCTAGCTCAGACTGTACAGTGTACACCCATGAACTGCTAAATAGTAAATACAGACCGGAGTTCAAACTCCAGTGGAAGCAAATGAGTAAAAAGTACGAAAAACACTGCAATTCTGAATTACCTAGGGCCCATCCGCTCAAGTGATGATATCTCAAGGCCGTTGCATTTTTTGCATACTTGCAAGCGGACGCTGTCCGCGCGGTTCCGCATGTGCAGCGGACCGCCGGACCGGACCCGCGCGGCGCACGAATGTGCGCCCGACGACCAGTTACCCCCCNGTGTTCACTGGTTTGGTGCAGATGTCTGTACAATCTGGTCAAACTCCGGAACTCAAATTTTCTTCCTTTTTTCTCTAGGACCTCCCTGCAGGTTCTGTGGCCTCGCCCTGGTGCTGTTCGGATGAAGTCCCCCTTTTTTACATATTATTGCATGCGAATGTTCGGATGATTTTCCCTCTTGTGCATTTGCTGCATGCGAATGTGGCATGGCAGTGGTGCTTAGGTTTTCTTCTTCTGTTAGGCACTGGATGGATGGTTTTTCCTTTTTGTACGTAGTCCAGTGAGCCAAAGTGATACAGCAGTGGGAGTTAGGCTCTTATCATCTGAGTATTCGCATTGCGCATTGTCGAATGACATTTCCTTAGTTCTCGAAGTGAGTGTGGGGCAGCCCAGTTGTTGGGCTTGACCGGTGATGTCTCGCTCTCTAACTGGACTGGGTGATTTTTGTGAGGGACGCCAGGCCCGCTTCCTGGCTTTGCTCTTTTGTTCGAAAAAAAAAAAAAAAAAAAAAAAAAGAGCAACAAAAACGTAAGGGAAGGGGGAAGAACGGAGCCGAGCAGAGGTAAATCCTTTCATCAAGGGAAGTAAATAAATCAATGCCGCTGTCTCAAGGTTTCTCGGCCATAACCAAGGAAAATCATTGAGTGGGTCTATGGTAAGGGGGACGCTGAACCCAGTTTTCAGCAATAACGGAACTTTTTAGCAGTGTTTTTTTTTTTTCTTTTTTTTTTTTGAAAAAAAAAAAAATCTCCTTTTTCTTTTTATGTCTTTGTAAAGCGACAAAAACTGGCCATTTTTTTTTGTGGAAAAAAACAAAAACAAAATGGCCAGAAGTTACTACATGTGCCCTAGCGCAATTGGTAAAAACTTGCTAAAAACTTTTTTTAGTAAAAAGTCATCAACCCTTGAAAGTTGAAATACAGAGTATTACAGAGTCTAGTACAGACCAATCGAATTTATCTAACCAGATGAGTTAAAATAACTCTGAATTTACCTGGGGCCAGTCAATTCAAAGATGATATTTCAAGGCCGTCAGCATTAAAAAAAAAAAAAAGTAGTGACAAAATTGTGCTGCGAACTTTGTGAGCAGTTACTAAGTGTGACGGAAATGTGCCTCGGGCTACTACTGGTCCTTTGTTGCCATGATTACGCAGGTGACGATCCTGTTTCAGCTTCTTTCCGTTTGTGAACAGGTGCGGTGGCTTCTTTTTTTGTTCTTTTTTTTCTTTTTTTTTCCTTTTTTAATTTTTTTTCGTTTTTTCTCTTCTTTTTCTTTTTTTCGTTTTTTTTTTCTTTTTTTTTCTTTTTTTCTTTCTTTTTTTTATGTGCGGCCGCTTCTAACATCCGTTGATTTTCACTTGTCAAACAAACTACACGCAACCCAGCCCATGCGGCTGAATGGTACACAGTACTACACACATATCTATTATGAAACCAGACATCAGTTCGAACCGTGACAGAATCAGATGTATGCATATTACATTGTATAAAATAATGTTAGGTGCTCAACAAAAGAAAGGACTACATGCATAGAAAAATGTTAATGCTGCATCAGGCAACTATGCATATTATTATTATTATATTATTATCTGGCTTCCCCCTGCTGTTTCAATATGCCACATTTCAAAGTGGATAACCGTTAAAGTCTGGTTAACATCTAGTTAAATCATAGTTAAAGTCAAGTTAAAATCATAGTTAAAGTGTAGTTAAAGTCTAAAATTAAAATCTACTTAAAGTCTTAGTTAAAATGTAGTTGGAAGTCCAGTTAACGTCTAGTTAAAGTCTATGGCTATGGAAAGTGGATAACCAGACTTGCATATTATTTCTTGCTTACGCCTTCTGATTTAATATGCCACATTGCAAAGTGGATAACTGTTAAAGTCGGAAATTAAAATCTAGTTAAAAATTAAAATCTAGTTAAAGTCAAGTTAAATTTTAGTTAAAGTCTAGTGAATGTCAAGGTAAAGTTTTAATTAAAGTCTGGTTAAAGTATAGGTAATGTCTAATTAAAATTTAAAAGTCTATGCAAAGTGGATAACACTAGAGTAGTTTAAGTCTTGATAAAGTCTAGTTAAACTCTGTGCAAAGTGGATAGGTAGACCTTAACTAGACTTTAACAGTCTCGGTGAATGTCGGCGTCAGTCAGATTTTGACGACAAACAAAGGCATTCTTCTAGACAACGTCCGCACGATTCGGCAGAGAGGCAGTCTTCCTTCTTCTTTGAGGGAGAGCGCAGACTCTCGACTCTCGAGGCTCGGGTGGATATACAGATGTATTAGGTCTTCTTTTCTTGCAGTTTCGGAACCCTTCACGTATTATATTGCTATGACACGATCAAGAGTTGCCCTCCCAGGTAACATGACTCCTGGGAGGGTTGAGTGTCAGCTTGCCTTTCCCCCGCCCCCCCCTTATATACGTCCGCGCAAACTCTACCAATATCCGCACAAGAGTTGCACACTTCTTTTGGGTCCCTTATAGGGGTCCGGTGGTCTACATATTGTGTCCCCGTATCAAGGAACCAAATGCAGAGCATATGGAGTGCTTGTTGTTTTCGTTTGCCCATCTTTTCCTCCGTAAAATCACTTACTCCTGTCTTCACCCCGAATAGAACGCCCGGTCATTATAGCGGCTGCATTTGGGGTGACTTTCTGTCCAGATGCGGCGATAATGACCGGGGGGGGGGCGTTCTATTCGGTTGATGACGGTAAGTCTTTGTCACCTCTCCTGTTGGTTAAGGACTGCAAATGTTTTTTTGTCGCTTTGCAAAATTGTCAATTTATTAATTTAAACAATTTTGACATTTATTTTTTGTGTTTTCATAACTTTTCAAGTTTTCAGTTTGTTTGGCAGCTGGCTTTGAGATTGCGTAAATGAAACGGGAATGTTTGACAGTAAAATAGACAAGCAAGATACAGTGAACTTGGCTGCATTGGGACCTTTCTTCTGCGCAGGAACTGAAGCATCCAAGTCCATAAAACTGATGGATGTCGGCCATTGAAAACAGGCATCGCTTGTGAGCCCACAATTCTCAAGGGATACCTTGCTGTACTACTTGCTGCGAATACCACACTTCCTAGAGAAAAAGCTTGCAGTCTTCTTAAAACGTTTGGTGAGTTCAGCATCCCTCTGCCCATCTCTCTCTCTCTCTCTCTCTCTCTCTCTCTCTCTCTCTCTCTCTCTCTCTCTCTCTCTCTCTCTCT